>OZ019976.1:16297258-16841758 GCA_963970395.1 Ephialtes manifestator
ATAATCGTCGTCGTTCCGATGCTGGAAGAAGCTTCGATATGCCCGGGGGATCAATCCCACGCAGTGCACACTTTAAGTCGGTATCGCTCGTCGAGCGATTCCGTTCGACGGAAATAAAATGACGGACCGTCACGCGGTGATTCACAGCCTTACAGAATGTCGAGATTGAAGCCCGCTGTCGAGTCCAACGAATTCAGAAGCTCTTGGGCACTGAAATTCGACGTGTCACCCGCGGGGAGATTCTCCAGGAACTCGAGACTGAAATCCGCCGCCGTGGCAACCGATGGATCGGGCCCCGACGAGGGTGGTTGGCTGTGCTGCTGCTGTTGTTGTTGCTGCGGCATATTTCGAACACCGGGACTTCCGGCGCCGTACTGTTGATGCGGATGTAATGGTGAGCCTGTAAAACGAAATAGTTTATATCATCGAGTTAGAAATAAACGAATAGTACCGGTCGATCGTCTGACTAAAAAATCAGAAGCAAGCTTACCAGTGCCAGTAGTCGAAACCGAATTAACAGACGAGGACTGCGACATTTGCATCTGCATGGACATTTGATTATTTCCCTGTTGCATAGCGAGGGTTTGCTGTTGATGCTGCTGCGAGAGTAACTGCTGCATTTGGGAACTGTTTGCCATTCCAGCACCAGGCATACCACCGCTTTGCGATCGAATAAGCTGTTGGTGTTGCATCTGTGCCGCTGTCATCTGCATTCCTCCAGCGCCTCCCATGCCAAAACCACCTGGAATATAAATTTTTAGACGTTTAATTATATTTCACAAAGTTAATAATTTTTTAAATATTGTTTCTCTCAAATAAATCGTGTCTCACCTTGATGACCTTGCTGGTTGAATTGCGGTCGCATCTGGGCTTGAAAGCCCTGCTGTTGCATGAGAATGTGACGCCACTCTTGCTGAGTGCCACGTCCGGCTATGCTGTTACCCATACCGTCCGGAGGACCGACGCTGACGTTCGGCGGCCGCTGATTGTTCGTTCTTGGATATCCCAGTCTCTGATGCATTTGATGCATCCCGCCTATCGCTCCCATACTACTGCCAGTACGCGCGCAGGTTACGTTTACACCTACGTACATGTTACCACCAGCCGCATGGAGAGCCTGTTGCTGTTGTTGCTGCGCCATTTGCGGCCTCATCATCGGACCTGTCGAGAATAATTAATGCGCCTCGTTACGGTCTAACCACAAAAGACTGCAGCGGAGATTGATTTTCCAAGTAAACGTCTACCTTTGCCGAGTATGGCAAGTGAAGCGAACATGAACTTGGATTTTTATAAATTCCACGTTTCTGAAAAATTAGTAGTGAGGAGAGTCTTGTGAAAATTCTACAGGTTTGCCTTCTGCAAGAAGGAACCGGAGTTAGTCAGCCTCGAGCGCCCCACGGGCCGGGAACGCGAAGATGAAAGAATCGATACGCCGACGTATTCTCATTACTTTGAGTGCCCCTTAACTTTGGCCCGGCGCCAATGCACATGAAAGTGACGGAGGTAGATGCTACATATGTATTTTGAAGCAGGCAGAAAATGCAGAGAAACCACCGACGCCGCATTGCATCCCAGCATCAAATTCATACTCGATAAAAAGCATTGGGTAATCCATCGCGATTCAAAAGCTTACACTGACGAAATATTTAACACCGAATATAATTACCCGAAGGTGGCATTGGTTGCTGAGTGACCCGACGCATAGGACCCGTATTTGGAAACCTCGCCTGCTGACCCATCCCGATACCGGCATGCATCATTTGCGCCTGTGCGGCGGCTTTGTACTCTGGGGGTGGTGGCCTCACTCCGCCCATTCCACCAGCCATGTGCTGCTGTTGTTGCATCACCTTGAATAAAAGAAGAAGTCGTATGATTAAAGCAACGTTTATAATCCAGTTTATTAAATAAAATGGATTTTAAAACAGGAAGAGATTAAGTTTAACTCGACAAATTGCGAAATTATTATTCATATGACACGTCAACCATCCAATACTGTCGTTTCTGCTTGTTTAACAATTGGCTCATCGATACACGGAGAGAAGAACCTGTGACAAATTGTAATATTGGGTTGGCAAATTCTCAATGTCGCCATCTGATAAAAATAATAAGAATTCACGAGAATTTGTGCTGTTCGTAAACAAAATTTCCGACTATCGTTCCTGAAGCCTCGACCGAGGTTCTTGAGACACGTAAAAATATGATAGTTTTTTTTTACCGACATGAAAATTTGCTATTTTTATATTCATTGTATACTATTTTAAGCCCTCAGCGAAGTTATCTGATGCAAAGAAACATTTTTTCACCGATAATTCTGCCTGAAAATTTTTATATTATGGGGAAATTTTGACAATTCGCGGATTTGTTAATTCTCAATGTAAACCGGAGGATAAGCGTTTGCCTAGTTTTCTGTCGCATCCATACAGTCTCAATCGTTTCGCCTCGTCTTAAATAGGGGAAAAATCAATTATCAATCCAAAGTCGTCTAAATAAATGTATAGCATATTTGAAATAATTCAAGTAATACCAGTATAATATCAAACTTCGGATTAGAAATTGACGTTTTATCTTGAAATCGTTGCCAAAGTACGTTTTAGTCACCTATTTCCTAAATCACTTCAAATAATATGATTCAAATAAAACGAAGATTCACTCCAGTTTGCGGTACACATTACGTTGCAAGCTTTTTATGCAAATACCCAGAAGCTGATAATTTCCGTGCAAATCAAGAGATAATAACAGTTATAAATTACAGTTCATCGACACGAAGCTGAATCGCGGTGTGAAAGGTTCGGTTAGATGCTCATGTATCTGTACATATTGCACAATTGTAGATACGGCTAGTGTTTCAACTTCCTGGTGTTACGCACGGGACAAAGAAACGACAATAAGTCGAAAGTGCAACAGCGATATGAATGCAAAGATGAAAAGAGCCAGAGGATATAACTGTGCCGCCGCTAGACATCGTACGTTATTTTCACCACTGTGCATAGAGCTATCGATTGGACAACAAACTTAACATTTCTCTCGTTCTCTATTACTCTGAAGCTCTCGCAGCTGCTAGAACTCTCTCGCAGGTACAGAGAGACGTAACCCGTGATTAGGCGAGCAACGCTCCCGAGCGAATGGTCCGCGTGCATCGGTCAGCGGAAAACGGGGCTCTTCCCTCGCGGGTGGGTGTTTCGAACAGCAGGAAGCGATTCTCGAAAGCCATGCATGCGGCAATTTCGCGGAACAGGCCCTCCGAGAGAGCACGCCAATTGATTCTCGCGAGAGTTATATTCTAGCCGAGGGAAGTATGCTTCGTATACTATGTATACATACTGACGATGAGTTCGGTTGTGTTGCTGTGCCGCGGCCAGTGGCCCCGATCGAGCATATCGCCTGGTAGTATAGACTCGCACTTGTCTTTTTGCTTCGACGTCTATCTTTGGAATACTTACAACTCTCGAATTGGCGGGTCGTGTATCTGACTGTACTACTTTGTCGCGGATAGGACCTGACGGAAATGCTCATACGACGTGATTTCAACGTCAAACTACCTCATATTTTAATAAGCAGTGTAACTGAAAGAGAGTCGACCTCGATTAGGAACGCGTGTTCAGATTCTCTCAACGTTATGAGGTGCCTGTCGACAAGAGCTGTCGTATCCGAGAGAGGAGGATGACTAACCAATTGCGCGAAACGTGCAATCAGTAACTGGAGCAGAGGCACCAGCGTGACTCGGAACCTCGGTATTATCGAGATAACTATCGCGTTAACTGAGTCATCCGCTAATAACTGAGTACCGGATTCATATATGGAAAAAGCTGACGGTAAGTATAATATGTATATGAAACTCTGTCAATACGATAGATTTTCAACGCGATCGTTTACTAGCCATGAATATCTTTTGCAGTGTCGGCTTAGCTGAAGAGACTGCTGATATGACGAAAGGTTTCAAAAAGTGATGAGTAGCCGATGATGGAGAGGCAGTATTGTGATCGGCATTGAATCGATTCATATGACGACTTGATGGAAAGTTCACTCGCCTTGGTCAGAGACTCTTTCGAATGCAGGAGCTTCGCAAAAAGTTTCCATTCATTGTTCAGCGAACGCGCAACCACTACGTCGCTTTCTTCTTCTCCCTTGCAGACGGTGGAAGTGGAAGATGACGACGGAGACGATCCATCCGTATTCGTGCTATATAACTGCGCTAAGAAGCTATTCTTTCAGCGGTGTTCAAGCCGCGCTAACCCGACCCTCCTACATTTTCTTCTTTCACCGAGCAGAACCGAACAAAAGTTGCGCTGCAGAGTGGAGCGACACGAAGTAACAGAAGGAGATACCTGTTGCGTAGGCAGGAAAGGAACGTTACACGTAACGCGACAAGGAAGCGAGACAGAAGCGACTCGCTCCCGCGATCGTGTACGAAAGACGGCGGCTTTCCGTCACCTCCCCTAAACCACCAACTCGCGACTACCGAATTACTTAATGTCGCGGATAATGCGCGACAGCCAACGCGTTGCACTCTTGGCTCTGTGGAGTGAGGTGGCATTTTTGTCGCTTCCCACTTCTGGCTCCAGCATAAATCCCACGCGTTCTCTGCTTACCAACGATTTTCCGGTTCAAGGATTATGCTCCTGAATTCACACTTGTTTGAACGAAATTAGAGAGATTAGTTTACAGAAAAAAATGTCATTCAATATCATCGAATCCAGAAGGTACAGGTATTTAAATGATTAATAAAATAAATAAACAATACTCCTTTCTTCAAAATATCGTGTCAGATTTTTCTGATATATGATTTTTCATCCGGTAGTCCGGCGTCCGGTATTTTCGTGTATTTTTTACGTATTCGCACGGGAAATCTGTGGAAATATAGAGTCAGCTTCCTAAGCAAGGAGTAGCATTCTTTTACCGAAACCCCGGGTTCCGAAAAAATTACTTCCCTGCTTGCGATTTGATGCATCAGCCAATGCTCGGCTATACGTTCACTCATCCGAGTAATGGTCACACGAAATTCTACTTAAGGAGGTCGTCTCGTGGCATCGAAGTCAAATTACGATTTGAAAATAAGTAGACAAAAACGACTAAATAAAAATGATTCAAATATTGCAAAAAAAATTTCACGCAAAAAGTTCAAGCAACGAAATGTTTTACTGGCTACTCGCAAACGCACATTCGGTACGGCTAACTGATTTTTGTAACGGTGTGTGCACCAAAGCTCTTGAATAACACTTCTAAGTTTGTCAAGCTAAATTTGATCATAAATAGACTAATTAATAAATAAATTATAATGTCAGAATAATAATACAATACAGCTATATTAAGACAGACCACTGGAGAAGAATTGAATTGAATTATTATTCAATTTGTATCAATTTAATAAATGCACATGATAAGAGTAATGAGAGGTGAAAGTTTTTTTTTCTCGGTCCAAAGTCCTTGAATAATACTTCTAAGTTTGTCGAGCTAAATTTAATGATAAATAGTCTAATTAATAAATAAATAAAAATGTCAGAACAATAATACAATACAACTATATTAAGACAGACCACTGGAGAAGAATTGAATTGTATTATTATTCAATTTGTATCAATTTGATAAATACACATGATAAGAGTAATGAGAGGTGAAAGTTTTTTTTTTCTCGGTCCAAAGTCCTTGAATAATACTTCTAAGTTTGTCGAGCTAAATTTAATCATAAATAGACTAATTAATAAATAAATAAAAAAGCCAGAACAATAATACAATACAACTATATTAAGACAGACCACTGGAGAAGAATTGAATTGTATTATTATTCAATTTGTATCAATTTGATAAATACACATGATAAGAGTAATGAGAGGTGAAAGTTGAAGACTGACCTGTTGGGCACGCATTATCTGCTGTTGTTGAAGTAGCTTCGCGTGATGCTGATCGACCTGACCCGGTGGTACCTGCTGAGGATGCCCACGGGCACCCGCGCCACCTCCTCCAGGTTGGGGAACACCACCAGCCGCAGCAGCGGCCGCCCGCTGTCTTATGGTCTGCTGCGTAAAGTTTATTGTCTGCGACTGCGATACCGAGCAATACGTGTCGGTCTGTTGACCGCTGGGTCCTGTCTGATTCTGGGCCTGTTGCTGATTGAAGTACATGCCCTGCTGAGCAGCCACTGATACACCAGGCTTCAGATCTCCCGTGAGCTGCATGTGCTGACCCGCCGACACCTGCAATTGCAAAATGAGATACATGATACAACGGAATGATCGATGGTACATGATGCGAAGATTGAAGGGGAGGCGACCACCCGCTGTCAGAATGCATATTATATCATTATAACTTTATACCAAGACTGATTGAGTTGTTTCCCCACTATCGTTACCAATTATTGTAGTATTGCATCATTTTTCATTGTAAAAAAGAAAAAAAAAATCTCAATATTTTTGCACAAAATGCACAGTTAGATATTTTTTCAATATGGGATGTAACGTACACGTTTTACGAAATGTGTCGAAAATATGAATTGATTGATTTGTTTCCACCCCTACGGAAAAATACTATTGGAATAGCTACACTCAGAGAATTCGTAATAGTACAGCCAACTATAAAATGACAACTATTAATTTTTAGTCCATACAACTATTTTCATAGCTACGGTAATCATGAAAATAGTTATGGTAACTATTTGGTAGTTATAGTAATTATTTGATACTTGTGGCAACTATTAAAAAATTGATCGTACGAACTAAAAATGAATAGTTGTCACTATATAGTTACTAATACCATAATTTTCTCTCAGTGTAAAATACTGGTAAAAACTGGTAAAACACTGCCTTCTAGTTAGAGTATTGTCGTCACTATACTACATATAATTATACTGGTCCAGATGCGGCCACAATTTCAATTCTGAGACCTTATCTTCAGCTCCCGCATGTCGCTGATATGCGGTCTACCGAGCACGAGAGGTCATACATTAGTTAAATCCGCATAATATCCGGCAGAAGGGAAGCCCAAAAATAATCTTTAAGTTGATACATATGTTTCTGTCACCTGTAGAATGACGATCATGAGGGACCTCTCAATATTATTAATGCAGGAACCTATTCAACGATAATGTTCATCAAGGCTGAGAGGGAAGGATCGCGTCACGAATAATTGAATGCTGTGTTAGCGGATGCAGGTGTGTCTAAACCAGGTTGGTCCAGCTTTGGGAGAGAGCGAAGGTTATCTCAACCGTGTCTGGAGGAGCTATGCCACATCCATACGTGAGTACCTACTGGGCACATACATAGTACTCGTAGGTACTGTGCGGATCTAGAGCGTACCTAGAGGCTGAGATAAAGACACAACTACGCGACATCGACTATGTATGTATGTAGAAGCCCTTAGACACGTGTGCAGCCGCGCGTACATCGCCCGTCGCAAATCGCATAGTTACGGTGCATAGCGTAGTAGCATTGCATAGTACGAACGGTACAACCCCTCGCAAGCTTGAGTACGGCATAGTTGGGCGCATAGGTGGTATAGTACCTGTTCGGCGAAGGACGTTCTCGCATAATTAGCCCAAATCACACAGCGGTGGCAGTGGCAAACCCGCGGGGAACTCCCGGATGCGACATCTGCATAGCACGTGTCTTGTTAGTTTCCGTCATTCGAGAGGGGGATGCTATAATTTTGCATAGTATATTGTTGTAAACATGTACATATGGTATGAACGTTTCTATATAGGTAACTAACCTGTCGCGTCATTACACGGAGAAAAACGCTTGGTTGGGCTTACTAAGATATTGGTTAAAAATTTGACCTAGAAAAGTTTGGTAGACGCAACCAAGTTATTGATTAGGCGTACTAAATACTTGGTTGTCTTACCAAATCCTTGGTTATGTTAGTCAATAACTTGGTTGTGCCCACCAAGTTTACTTGATAACATTTGTAACCAATTTTTTGGTAATTCTGACCAAGCTTTTTTCTGAGTGTATGAAAACTTTACACTGCGACGAAGTCTCACTGTTTGATGCCAATTAATGTATCGCCTTTTGAAGTTTTTATTGATAAGTTGTACATTAGTTTTACTATGATTCTGAATAAAATATTTTGTCTGCGTATACAGTGATCATTCAATATCAATATTTATTTATTTGTTAAATTTCATAGAGCTTGCAATCCGCTGGTAGAAACGAACATTGGGGGTTGATCAGAACGAGATTCAGCATCAGATTAAATCTCGAAGCCCCATATTTAACGGGCAAGCCCGGACGTTTCTTATTAACTCTCGAACCACAATCGAGAATATTCCGAATTGCCCAATCGGGGCTCGATTCAATATCGGAATACAAAAGTTTTCCGAATGTATAAATCGCGAATAAAATATTAACGAACTTGTGCTTTGAATTCTGTAGCATTTTCAAGAATTTCAAGAAATATCATTCACCTCACACAGATTCACATAAAATGTCCAATTAACTCCGAATGTCTTTTTCTGAATTTGCTGAAAATTCGACGTGTTGCCCTTCCGGAATATTTCTCTATCAAGTTTACTTCAAACAGCTGCGTTTACTCTACGGTATATCATAAAAGCCAATGATTCGAGTAAAATCTATAGGCATCCGGATAATGAAGGTTTGAGCTTGTGGAAGCTATAGCTGCCATGCAGATAATAGAGCTGAAGTGCTAGCGTAGCGCGGTAGGTACGACGTGAGCGTAGCAAACTGTGAATCCAACGTTATTAACATAATACGTATACATGCGAACGCGGGCGGGGGTGAAGGGGCTGATTGAACGGACTGTCAGGCACGCGGAGAGCGCACACATTTGCTCGTTCACTTGGCCTGTGTATCGTACGCCTGGAGCATGTGGTGATTGCATTGTGGCTAATATCACGATGCTGCGCAATCGCTAATCATAGCGCTCAGTGCATGCATATAGAGCTCGTCGCTTCCCGTCGCTACTGTTACACACCAGCGTTGCGATTGCATCGCTCTACGTTTTATTCGATACACCGATGACTGCGAACGAATGTGTCACTTGCACTGCTGCACGATATGGATATTTTATGCCTCAATATAAATTATCCTGTCAGTTTAGCCATATTTCATAACTGAACCTTTCGAATATTTCTCAAAGTTTAACAAACTACCGGTTAAATGTACTCTGTGCATTTTTTAAGATTCCGCTTCCCCACACAGAAGTTGCTTTTTTATAAAACTATTGACATATTGAAAAAAAGATAAGACAAATAAAAGATGGATATCTTTTGAAGAAGGTTTTAAGATTCGGTGATAGAGTTGAAGTCCATCTTCTTTTTTAAACTAAACGTAATTGATCTTTTGAGCATAATAAACGAAACCCTGCAGTTTTCATACCATCGGCTATATTTTATATGACGTATGATACACGTTATCGATTATTGTATTTCTTGTCTGCGAAAGGTAAAAAAAAGCAACATGTAAATTCGATTCAAGACTTCATTAAAAAAGAATTTCATCTTGCACTAATATTGTCTTCATTTTTTTCTTTTCCAAGACATAAAGAGATTTACAAAAATTCAATTCCAATTTGGGGGAAAAAAAGGTGAGAAAATTGTCGGAAAGAAATCTAAGGTACTAATCTAAAGTAATATTCCGGCTGAATATAAGAAATTTCTATGAGGATCGAATAAAATTATCGAAATATATTATTATTATGTATATTATTTTTAGGACGCAAATAGGAACAAATCAACTGTCAAGAATATCATGCTAGATGGAATTGCGGAACGTAGAGCAGGGAAAGAAAATCTTTCAAGGACAACTTCTTCCACTTTTGCTTCACGACCTGACGATGAAATTGAACCGAAGCCTATGAGAATGAACTCGAGAACATGGAATGACCCGTAGTCGCGTTTGCAACGAGCAGCAGGGCGAAGAAGTAAAGTATAATGCCCGAGAGCGAGAGCTCCGAGTCGAGGACGTTGCGGAGGCAAGTTGCGCGAGACTCTCAGGCCGCTGACCTCCGCCCCCACCCCGCTCGGGTGTTCATGTATATCTAGAGGGAGACTCCTTCTCGCGGAGCAAGTGTCCGCGCGCCTCCGACACTGCTGGTTGCTTATGCTACACCGTCTCGACACTTCCACTGCAGCGAAAGCGACCTCGTTGCACCATAACGTTTCCTTCAACTGTTTGCAAATCTCGTCTTTCGAGATTATTTTTTTATTTAATCATTTCATCCAATGGTTTAGTCCATCAGCACCTTCAGTGTTGTTTGCAATAATCCACCATCTCGCTAATTCCAGAATCTTCGCAAACCGTTGACAAATGTATTTCAAGGAAGATTAAACTTCTGCATTTTTTCATTTATTTTATTTTTTATTTCTCTCTGGAAAAATTGTGGATTTTAAGGAATAAAGCAAAGCTTAAGCATTTTTTAATAAAACATAACTCAAAGTACCGACTTGACTAAATGATAATGCATTATTAAGACCACTAAATATTTTTATTCACAGCAACATCATTTTTAACTGTGATTTATTGTGATAGTGGATGAGTTAAAATTCTGCATTTTTTCATTTATTTTATTTTTTATTTCTCTCTGGACAAATTGTGGATTTTAAGGAATAAAGCAAAGCTCAAGCACTTTTTAATAAAACATAACTCAAAGTACCGTCTTGACTAAATGATAATGCATTATTAAGCCCACAAAAGATTTTTATTCACAGCAACATAATTTTTAACTGTGATTTATTGTGATAGTGAATGAGTTAAAATTTAATTTTTGCACAATAATTAGTTTTGTATTTTGAAAAGTGATTTTAATATGTTTAAATGATTTTCCAATCAAATGGTCCTCATCCTTTCTTAAATCTCCAAAAAGAGAAAAAGGCCCCGGGCAAAGAAGTTTATAAATCCGCTATTAATTCAAAAGATAAGTTATGGCGTGATATGCTAGGAAACATTATGGCAAAAAAAATCGTTCAGTAACATTGAAATGATTCCTTTTTCGAAAACTTCAAACGCATATAACTAAAATTGCACATGTTTCTTATCAACGGATAATTTCTATCCATCTGTACGATTAAATCCAAACGAAATGAGAAAGAAATAATTTTTCAAACTCGTAAAAATTAAGATAGCAATAGAAAAATTAAAGACTTTAGTGTCATATTGCGCAAACGATGACTTTTAATGTTAGTTAATTCTCATTCCAGTTTTCCTCTCGCGTACATTCAAAGTATACTTATTACTCTAGTCCATAATTCTGTGCACCTGCAAAATAGAGTCCAGAGGACGGTATAGTCAGGACATGAGGCATGCAGAGCATGAAGTTATTCTGCGTAAGACGACCCCATACGGCAGTCAAGGTGAGCCGACGATGAGAGAGGAGAGGAGAGCCGCGCAGAGCTTGTTGTGCTCAGTGGACGTGCATCAGGAGAACTACGGTCAGCAATACGTAGCCCACAGCAGGAAGTAAAGCTGAGCCGCGAGCGAGGATGAGAGAACGCGTTTAAACCGCACAACGCCCTTTTTGTTCAGTCGTAACTGACGGCGCTCGACCCAGAGACGACTACGTGGCATAATTGCACATGGCTTATGGCTCCTTCTCGGCGCTCTTCCCTCTCGGGCCAAATTGCTGTACACGCAAGTGAAAAGTATTATTTTTTCAGCGAGAAATAATTTTTCAGAAACGTTTATACCGTGACAAGGTAGATCCAATGGAAACAGTGAGTAGGCAAATTCAGTAGTACAGCCAACCATGTGGTCAGACACATCGGTTTACAAAGTATACGTACACACAAGAAGGGTTGTTTCTCTCCCTGCATTATACCATCGCATTTATTGCGTTAAAAAATCATTTTCACTGCGCACCCTCAGGGAAAGTAGAGAAAAACGAAATTATTTCGCATGCGAGGGCGCAAAGCTTTCGTACGTCCGCAGTAGTAGTCTGTGAGAAACTTTGCTGTATTCTATATGCCGTTAGTAGGCAGGTATGTATTTCGTTGCTCTCCGTTATATATGCACGCAGATATAGTATACCATAGAGGAGAGCACGAGCAGGCAGATGGATTTACGGTTGACAGGCGTCATGTTCTCAGAGGGGTGGCACACACGTTGGCTTTCCGGTCGATATTACGTGTTCACGATGGCATATCGTCGCGCTCACTCTACTGTTATATATATGTACCTACCCACCGACTAGTCGGCTCGCTAGCTATGTTCACTCTGTTCGCCCGATATTGCTGCAAACGTCGGACAGATGCGTATCGTGTAACTCGATGATTAGCAAGCCTGACAAACCGGCGAGCGGGCGCTCGCTCACTTTCTACATATATATAGATATATATATGTATATGCGTATACATATATATATATATATCTACAGCACATACCGCTTGCCTACTGTACTACTGCGCCTAGTGGTGAGCACCAACGCTACGATCGTTGCCTCTGACCTGCGGACAACGCGTGTCACGACCCAAGATCGATCGTCCTACACCGCGAACCAATGGTACAGTCAATGTGACAGAAGTTGCACGAGTTTCGCCGAGTTCAGGCTGTATATACCTCCAGTGGTACTATATTTGTATAATCGCCACGAGACGAAAGTTATGACCAAGCTATTACTTCTTATACGATAGACGCGTAAAAAAAAGGTCAACACACGACACATTTTTTATTAGACATTACTTTTGCGATTAAAAGCAAATACTTCGCATAATTGAAAAAAAAATTTAACTAAATGACAACAATACCTGTACGTAAAAAAATTATCAAAAATTGAAACAAAGCTATAAAAAGGTAATGTTTTTTTTATTTTCGAAACAAATGTAGATAAATAAAATAATCAAGGAATTTATTCGAATATAATTTCTACTTCCCGTGAAGAAATCTTATCAGGGATCTTCAAAGACCCTGATTAATATTCCCTAATTCTCTTAGGGGCCTTATGTGGAAGCCTCATAGGGTTTCGCAAATGATGGTCACGCTTTTTTCTTCGGGACATTTAAAGGCTAAATGTTAGGGGCTTTTAAAGACAAAATAATGAGGACCTTTTAAGGCGGCCCTATTAAGCCCTTACTAAAATAATAAAGAAATTTAATTTAAAAATATATATTTTTTATTATTTAGTTGAGTAATGCTGCACTTTTAATTAGATATTTCGTCTTTCTTTACAGGATGGTACATATTAATCGCTGAAAAAACATATTATTTTTTTTTTTTTACATTGACGGGAATCGAACCTAGAACCCTCCGGATGGTGTAGTTGCGCTGCGCCTTAGCTCTCTTGGCCATTCAAATCATATGAACATTCAATTTTTTTTGTCTATTTGAATGACTATAATATGAAATATGAAATAAAATTAATGTAATATAGTCAGAACTTGGTAGATTTACATGACTGCGTCTGATGTGTAAAAATAAAAGCACATTCAGTTTTTTTTTTACAGAAATTGGTTATATCGAATAGGGTACATTGTATCGTTGTTGTCATCTATAATTATATTCCACAAAATTGCTTGTTTTGTATCTAGTGCGTGACTGTCTGACCTCCCTGAGGGCCAGTATTAGAATGGGTGACCACCTGCCTGACTTTGACGGTCATTAGTTGGATAGGTGACCACCAATTTTGCCATGGAAACCTCGGATTGCCATATAAGATCCTCATCTGGCAAATTTATTATTGATTTCTTTACTTTATGTCATGGTTAAGCCTGACTGGGCCTTTAATTAATTAACTTATCAAGGCCTTATTAAACTTCACCATGGCCTTATGAGGTCCTTATTTGGCAAAATTATGATTAATTAGGTTCCTTGGTTCCATGATGAAGCCTGACTGGACCCTTAAGTAATTACCCTATCAAGCCCTTATTGAACTTCGCCATGGAAACCTAGAATTGCCTTATGAGACCCTTAGATGGCAAAATTATTATTAATTTATTTACTTGGTGCCAAGATTACGCATGACTGGGCCCTTAAGTGATTACCCAAGTGATATCAAGCCCTTATTAAACTTCGACATGGAAACCTAGAATTGCCTAACGAGACCCTTATTTGGCAAAATTATTATTGATTTGTTTATTTGATGCCATGATTCAGCCTGACTGGGCCCTTAAGTGATTACCCTATCAAGCCCTTATTAAACTTCGCCGTGACAACCTAGAATTGCCTTATGAGGCCCTTACGTGGCGAAATTATTATTGATTTATTTACTTGGTGCCATGATTAAGCCTGGCTGGGCCCTTAATTAATTGCCCTAATATAGCCCCATTAAATGTCGGCATGAAACCCTACAGTTTCCTTAGTAGGTCCCTAATTGGGAGTGATATGGAACTCCCTTTTATGGTGTCCACATTAAAGCCCGATAGGGCCCTAAGTTATCTTAGGGCAACCCTAATATTTTTCTTCACGGGATTTTATTTGCATTTCAAATTATCCGTTAGATATTGGCTTTATAAATAATGGAACGCGAAAAATCGATTCTTATGTAAAACCGGAGCTATTAGCAGATTTACAGTATAGTGAACTTCCTTTTTCATAAGTGTCGAAGTTAAGTTACGGTTCGTCAGCCACGTCGACTCGATCTTGGTTGACTATAGCGAGCAGTGTGTACTTAAGCGTAATTGGAACGAGAAGCAAACCTGGTGCGCGTAAACGCGAGGGTCTCGCGCGTCTCTTAGTCGGACGTACACAAAGGGCGCGTGGCAAAAGGGTTATTAGAGAATGTCATGCAGGGGGTTTGAAAGCTCGAGAATCTTGCGGTATATACAATATAGTAAACGACGATGTGCCTTTGTTCTCATAACTGACATTATTATTGATTATCCGAATATATAAATCGCAAACAAGACAAGCACCGATTTAGTCGTGATAATCAAACTTGATGGACTTTCGTAGATGCTATAATGATCGAACAAAATTATGTTATGTATAAGCGAGCATCGACAGATGGAAGAATAGAAGTCATAAACACTCTTAGCACAACAGCCGTTCACCGATATTCCATTAAGTTTGAAACAGTTCGATGGTCCGTGGCCCTATCCGAGTGTTCGCCCGATTCTAACGTCGGATCTCTTTCTCTTTTGCTACCCCTCTTGCGCTATCCTCTCCCGTTATCCCCTCAGCAAGTGTTTATACGAGGGTGGATGCTGTGTGCACCAGGGGTCGATCAATATACTAGTTGACTAGTCAGTGTGTTCGCAAATCTCGTTGTCGATGCGCACGCTACGGTGAACCCTCACGAATCTGGTACAGATTCTATAGCCACGTGATTTTCGTATAGCATCCATAGAGCGACCAACGAATGAAATAAACAGGAAGGAAAATAATAGTAATAATGCCTTGACTAGGTGAATTGCAAAGGATCGTATTGATCCATTTTGTCGGAATGCTCTTTCAGTGGGTCAAAAATAAAAGTATGCACTTTCCACTCGGCCACTTCAATTCGAGTACAAATATGTCTCCGTTTATTGTTATAAAAACAATAGAAAGTGCGGGGAAGAGAAAGAAAATAAATCTGGCATCAGAAGGGCAGAGAAAAGCGCGTTCGAGAGTAATAAACCTGATGCAGCACTCTCGAGAGGCGCCGTTAAAAAAAAAAGATATGCGACGATCTTTTTTCCCAAAAATCCATTTTCGTCTATAAAAGTCCATCGGGGTGTGTAACACGGAGGTGCAAATGCACGCAGACGTATGGGAGAGTGGATGGCGGCACATAGGCACACAATCAGCTTCAGGTGTGCTCTACACGCAAATCCACATGGCAATATAGTGCTACTGTGCTGTAGAAGCAGAGAGTGCCATACAGCGATAGACAGAGATATGACTATACAGATGGGGTTGCAGCGTGGGTGAGAGAGGCAACGAGAACGACGAAGAGTGGCTGCTCTGGCTGCGGCTCTCCGATATCGATTTCCGATAGCGGCATTTAGTGCTCTGTATATTCTGTCTGCTCCCATACGTGTCTGATACGCGCAACGACGTATATATACATATTCGTGATAGTGGAACCGACGGACGGTGCTTGTGGTGCGGGGGTACAGGCCCACTGCAAATTGCAGTCAAGAGGGTGCATGCTTGTATATGCTGCAGTAAAGTATATAAGGTGTCGCGAGGAACGTACGAAGGATTTCTATAACACAGGGCCTTCTGTACGTCAATGCTTTATGCAAGAGACATTACATTTCAGTGTAAAATATACCTATGATAATGAGATAAGGTTGGATATTTCAGTATATAAGAATGGAATAACAATGAAGCAAAGGGTCTTGAATATCCTTAAATCCAGCTTGATTCTTTTATCAATCGGTTTTCCATTTAATCAGAGTCTAACCAGTATAATTATTCCAACTCGTTATCCGATCTTAATTAGGTCCTAGCAAGGCACTCGTCTTGTTGTTATATTTACCTCGAACTAATCTGAGATACAAGATACATCGGTGAAAATATTCTAGTTTGAATATTGGAAAGGGCAGCATAAAATAGGTTTGCATTGTCCGTTTGCGATTACAACGTGAACTTTAGCCGGCAGTATTCCAGTCAGCAAGCATGGCGAGGGTCCTCGAACGGAGATGAGGATCGAGCAAGAGTTGATGTACTCGGTTGTAATTAGCCGACACAATGCCGGAGGCGCCGGTAAACTCCTCATTAATCAAATCTGACTTCGAGAACGCCTATCCCTTCAGCTCAACTCTGCATATCCCAGGGCCGCGCGCATATAGCTTATCCGCGTTGTGGCCTGCTCCAGACCAGTCTCAGCTTCTTCCTGAGCAGCTTCGACCGAGGCCACCTCCGCCCTGTGTATTAATTACTGCAGTGCCATGGTTGGTGCAGCTTTTGTTTACGCTCTCAACGGTTGTGTTGTGTGTATACGTGTGTGCAGCGAGGTAACACGGGGGAAGTAGTGGTTGACGTTACGTTCCGGTGAGGATAGCGAAACTCAGGGAGAAATTGTCAACTGAGAGCTGCATCAGTGTGTAGTGTGGATAGCGCCCTTGGCTATGTTGTATTATATCCGCAAACGACCACCCTAAGCTTCGCTCCGCAACGAGTGTAGAGGGAGGCTTCTTGGTCGGCAACAGGGTAAAGGAGTCGGCCTGAGACGAAAGACGACGAGAAGACCGAGGTGGGGAAGACCGCACCCCTTGTGCGCGCCTCGAGGAGCTCATGATTATGAATGCCGGACCATCGACCCGCGGCCCTTTCTACCTTCCTTCCTTCCTCTTCCTTCTCCACCAACACTACTACCGCAGCTATGCTGCTGCTGCTGCTGCTGCTGCTACTGCTACTGCTGCTGTACACAAGGTCCGCCCACCACTGACGCCGTCACGACGGACGTGCAAACTTGCCCCAGTTTCGAGCACGAGGGAGGAAGAACGAGTCAAGCGATGCGAACGGAGACGAGTCGACAAACAATGACTTTGCTATGCCATGCTCTGTGTCACCGTGGCCGCCAGCGATAGCGCGTTTCCGTCAGTGCACTATGTACAATCGTTAAACGGCAGGGTGCACCGATGATGAGTTCGACCTACTGTTCGGTTTCACCCTTAAGCCTCTCTTGTCACGATAATCTTGAACGATAACGCAATGACTTTCGACTCAGGCCATATACTGCGCTCAAACATTGACGATAGAACGTCGGATTCAAGGTAATTGTTATGTGAAACGGAAAACGCGCTAAAATTTGACCTCCTCCACTTCTGCCTTGCCCTATATTGAAAGGTAGACCGGGGCTTGTTAGGTCACACACCGAAAAACTGAAAATTCAAATAATTTTGTTTTTATCAAATAAAATATACTTCGATATGATCATACTTCTTTGCAAATAATAGTAATAAATATCGTTCAATAAAATAAGGCCATTTTTATTGTCGTCGTGTCTTACAAATACATGATTTATAGCTTAAGTTTTGCTACTTGAAAAGATTTATTTCTCGATTGCTCTTTACGCGAAAGTAACTAAAAACTCTATTACATTTCACTTGTTAATTTAATGGAAACGATCTAAGATAAAACTATTGACAAATTTGTGATTCCCAAAAATAATCCGGTCTAAAAGGATTTTCTTTCCTGTTAGCATGATTATCATATATCTTGTATCAGATAATCAATTCGACCAAAAAACTATACATTCCGTCACTATACAAGCGTTCCCTGAATTGTTAAAAAATGCAGTGTCAAAATTGATCCAATCAGCCCCGGTGATTTCTACTCTCGTGTCTATCGCACCGTATTTTCTTTGATTAGACTGCTGCGGTGTACCTACCCTAGCGGTTGTCGTTAATTTGTTTATGCGGACCGCGACTCCAGCGTCGAACTAATATTGTACGGTTGCTTTAATCGGGTTCACCGTGATATAGACCGTAGCGGGACGAGGGGGATCGGTGACGAAGGGGTTGAACGGGAGTACTCTCGGTCGGGACTTGGCGCGGTAATCGATGCTCGGCGCCAATTAGTAAAACCACCCTACGCCAAACGCTTCGTCGAACAATGCACGCGCCGCCGTCTGTACGCCACGCTCGCCACCCGCCACGATCGATCAGTTCTATAACTCTCCCTCTTCCTATACACTCCACTTGGTCTCTTGCATCATATCTGCATACCTACACTACCCTGCTGACAGATCGTGTATCGCAGAATCCGACAAACTTGGTTACGCAAAGTAAAAAAAGACGCCAAGTAAAAAAATGTGGGTTAACGGACAATTCATTCTTTTTTGCTGAGAAATCCACATTGGAACAATGTTAGGTTCATGTGATAATGTTAGGAATAAGAATATTAGTGTTGGTGGATTAAGGAGAAAAAGATGAGTGGTATTCATGCATATTTCTGCAGTTTGACTGCTGATATTACATGAAAACATATATACTGTTGACACGTTAAACAGTGATCATTTTGCTGGATGGCAAAAGCATCTGGCTATTTCAGATTACATTATTTTTCTTTGCTTTCACACTCTGCATACTTTTAAAAGAAAACAGGTAGGACAAGTATTTTTAAATCTTCTTTCGAATATGAGTATAGCGACTTATGATAGAATTAAAATTGAGAAAAAAAAACCGTGTACTTAAATTGCGATATTCTTAAACAAAGCTTAAACATACATTCATTTAAGAATACAAAAAAACTACACGACAAGGATACGTCTTATGCACAACTGAAATTTAGGAATTTTGTACCTAATGAGTCTTTTATAATCATAGGGAGATTTAACAGCAAATATTCTTCATAAATACCATTGATCTTAATCTGGCTTCCATCCATTAAACTAAGAAGGCCACGTTCATTTGACCGTGTCATAAACTTCCATCAGCAAATTACAAACATTTTTTTATATTTCGAATATCGATTAATTTAATAATTTTATTATTACTTGGTGGAGCTGCCCTCCTGTTTTCTCTATTGAATTTACATAGTGCTCAATGCATTAACGAATAATATATTATAATTTCATGAATAATTATATGCTCAGATCTGCAATATATTTTTGTTCCGTGCGCATGTGAATAAATGATTTCGGCTCAAGATATTTCAAGTGTCAGGAGAAAACGTAGATACAAAATGTGTTCACGGATCGATGTATATGTGCAGGATACGATGCAGGGTGAAGAGAAACGTGAACTCGTATCCTTACAACAAAGTTTGCCGGTCTCCTCTTCGGCTGCTGGTCAACGGTCCTCCTTGGGGAGTCGAGTTGGATATCGACCGAAGGACAGAGAGAGGAACAAGAGAGTGAGTGCGACAAACGCGGTGGATGGGCCGCGCGATCTAATCTTTCGTGGGTGCGGCGAGGGGTTCGTGTGCTTCGGGAGTGGATGTCTAGGGGGGTGGATGAGAGGTGGGTGGTCGAGAGAGCTGGAACCAAAGCAGGAGGGAAGGTGGAAGCGAAAGAGGCCCATATCGCCCGGTGCGAAACGGGATTGCTTAGTGAAATAGTTATACAGAGGCTGCGCGCAGAGCAAGTAGAGCAGGTACTGCCCTGATTTTCTGCCTCGTTTTTGTTCCAGTGT
The DNA here is from genome assembly GCA_963970395.1 of Ephialtes manifestator. Lineage (NCBI taxonomy): Eukaryota > Metazoa > Arthropoda > Insecta > Hymenoptera > Ichneumonidae > Ephialtes > Ephialtes manifestator. The sequence goes on from OZ019976.1 coordinate 16,317,201, forward strand.
AGATGCTACTGCGACACGGCATTTCGCTCCGCGAGAAATGCACTGCGCGATTGAAGACAATCCCGCTATGTATATTATCCCAAGTAAGATTTTTAGTAAAACGAATCAAGAATGATTCCATCGACAAAAAATTGATACAAAAAAAATGTAACATAACATGCATCAAAAAGTATGTTAATCTATATTTGCATAGACAAGTTTTAATTGTAAAACATAATTGAAATGTATTTCGAACACTGGCCAATGACTCCTTAAATACCCTCAGGACTTAAAATATTTCAAACAATAACATGATGTACCATAACAGCATTGACCGAAATAAAAATTATATGGAATACAACCAGCATTTTTTTGTTAATGCATGTGACATACATATAAAATTTGTTGACAAATGCAATGAAATAATGTATGGAGGTATAGTTTATACACAAGATGCATAAAAATCTTCTTCATTCTGTTATATGACCACATATATTTTTTGCATCAATATTTCTCCATGTGGGTGTGAAACTCAGTAAATTGCCCAAATCATTGAGAGTTACAAAGCTTTCCGTCGACGCATTCACGAAACTGATGAAAAATTGTCTCACTTCCATGTGTAACCATTGCGGATTCATCTATCCGTGAGGAATGCGGGATACGGGACTTTTCGTTCGGTTCGCTGGCTCCCCAGTAACTCCAATATACGTTACAGCAGTTGAAATTACGAATACTGGTCTGCTGGTGGCAGGAGACGAGAGAGAGAGATAGAGAGAGAGAGAGAGGGGGGGGGGGAGGAGAGAGAGAGAGAGTCTAGCCGCTCGGTCGTTAAAGTCACGAGAGGGTTATTCACGTAGGCGTGTCCGTAGCGCGCGAAGCCTACGGGTGAGGGAATGTTAATTAATTAGCGCTGCCGCAGCATTGATCACGAGCGGTTCTCTGCGTTACTTTGCGCCGTAACGTAGCTGGTGCTTCTGCTGGTGGCTTGCGCGCTGAGATACCGGTGAGAGAAGAGCGTTGGGCGCCCGCGAAAGAACACAGCAGCCCTTCACTCTGCTTCCAGCCAAGAGTGGATAGACTGCCGCACGCGCGCGCCGCCTCTCCCGCTCCGTCTCTCTCCATCCCTCGCTCTGTCTCCCGTTCTCTTGCAGATTCTTCACTCACTTGCGACTTATTCGTCTCTGGCTGCCTGACTACGAACTAACGTATCGTCCGTTACTACTACTACTGCCCCCAAGCAACTCGCCACTGGAGACTCTCGGAGGTTCGTTTGCGCGCTCTGCGTGTTATAGCTGAACGCTCCTCCTCTGATGCACTCACACTGAGTTTCTTGGAGCTTCTCGCTATGGAATTTGTTGTTCGTCTTTTTGTACTTTTGCCAGCAGCCCAACGGATAACGTATAAACGAGCACCAGCGGAGATTGAAGACTTTCAAGTGAACGATGCGCATATGTACCATCCTGCTAGTATTCTTAGAGCTTGGAAGGAAAAGTATATATATATATATATAGAAATAGTGTATGGCGTATAGTAGCTTTTGAGCGAGCTATAGAACGGAGTGGCAAGCGGGGAGAATGCGGAAGTTCGATGGCTCTTCTCGCGCCTCGGGGTCGTCGGGTTCTCGACGCCATTGCCCACGAGAGAGGATACGAGTTGAAGAGAGAGAGAGAGAGAAAACAAGAGATATACCGCAGAGGGATATGTTATTCTCTCCTGTGTTGGTACACACCCATGGTATATGCCATGACACAGACCTATCGCGCAGCAAGTAAACTAATGGAGTTTATGGGTCGCTCTGTCGGTTCTCCCGTCTTCTCTTGAGATGAGGATCGAAAGTCATATCCATTCCCCATATAGTCCTCCCTCCTGGATGGTCTATTGTAGCTATTTATAGATGCAGGCCGACCCTGAATAAGTTATAACAGTGCAACTTATAGTATAATCTGTCCCCATTTCTACAAAATAAATGACAGAGTGGAGTCTATAACAAAATGGGTCTCTAGATAAATTTTTTATTTTGTGACATACGAGTTCACCCCGAAAGGGATATTCCTTCAAGTTGCCAGGATCTACAGTTCAATTTTTGATGAATAAAATGTTAATGTTAGCTGGAATTCTTCCAACTAACTGTTTCTTCAACGTCCTCATTTTTTATCCAGCCATCCTCAGTGAAACACTTGGTTTCTTAGAAAAAACATGGAAGACTCAAACGCACGAGACAGCTTCGCCGGATTTCTTTTACATGTTACACGAAGACCGATGTAATGCAATCCGATGTAAAAAAAAACTATATATTCAACATTTAAACAAGCTTGTGGAGAAGTCGTCCAGGAACGAGATCGGATTTGTGTCAGCGACCAGCAGCCTTGCTGATAGCAAGAGACTCTGCAGGATCTGGGGCTTGGCAGACCTTCCTACAACTTTACTACAAACCCATCACCCTCTCCTCCCCCCCCATACACACACTGATCCAACTTGCCAACACTGATGTCTCCAGATAGCTTTACTCCACCTCTCGCAGCAACCTCGGCGATCCACCCCCGGTTATATTCGCGACACGACAACGAAGCGCTGGCTGTGAACCGAGAGAGACAGCTGACGCACTCACCGACCTCAAGCGTGCTACGACGACACGTACATTCGAAGAGCGAGGTCGGTGATGCCTACTACACCTACATCCTTCTCATCCACCGACCTGGTCCGCAGTAGGTATACCGAGCCAGGGAATACGGCAGAGTAGGCAGTCCGCGAGCGCCCCGAGAGATCTCATCATCACGCTACCCCACGAGAATCGAGAAGGAGGGAGTGAGAAGGAAAGACGGTGGACCGCGCGCAACCCCCTTCAGGAAAGTCAATACCTTCCGCCATGATCGCACCTTTTCGAATACCTACCGACAGCTCCACCTTCTCTCACTTGTCCTTTCGATCTGCACTGAGAAAAAAATGTAGTTATGCATCGACTAAAACGACGATCATGGAGATTTGAATAAACATTGAATGAGTGAACCACTAAAGGATTGGTTTATTCGGCAAATATCGGGTTCAACTGAAAATAATATTTCAGAAGCAACCAATATTTTTGTTGTACTAACTTCAGATTGTTTTGTTTGAACCTCCGGTACGATTTAGTCGATAAATTTGTTTTTCTCACCGCATAGTAGACATACAGAACTATTTTAACCTCTCATTCAAGCACGTACATACATTCGTATCGTCGCAGTAGATCTTATTATTATACTTGACGTGTTGGAAGATGTTAGTTATTTTAAAGCAGTATTAATAAGCAGATGTCTATTGTCTACTTCCATTGGGTATTTATGAAACTGCTGATGAGAGGAACAAATAAAAAATTAAATATCGTACTTGCCGATAAAAATTATTCTTGTATTTTTCATAAAATATATACTATTTAAAATTAATATTATATTAATGAATTAAAATACATTTTTTTAAAGGTACGTGTATCTATCTATTTCTGAAACTATTTTTATGGACCGCATATTTCTAAATGCAGAGGATCGAAATAATATATTATGCAACAAGGGTCGAACGATGGTGACTGCGACGAGAGTTTGACCCGTATTGCACACTATATTTTTTGTATTAAGTGCATGAATAGTGGTGCTTTGAATGGTAGTTTTGCGAAACGAACAGGAAAAAGTAAAGTTACAAATTACCGTCTCTAGGGACGAAAGTGAAACACAAGGGACGAAAGTGAAGGAATCGCTAACTGCGCATGCGCGAATCTATTGCTTCAACACTGCCATGAAACTAGCGACCTTCGTTTCGCAAAACTGCCATGGAAAGCACCGCTGTTCATGCACGTGTTACAAAAAATTTATATTTTCTCCGACTTCCCTGAAATGACCCCGTTTTTTCCGTCCAACGAGGGAGCAAAGGGGCTGATTTTTAACTAATAATGAATACGCATGCGCATTGCACCGCGCATGCGCAGTACGGTTACATTACTCCCTGCGAGTTAAACATCAAGCACTTCCCTCCCTAGGAGCATAATGTACTATTTGATCTGAAAAAATATTGGCATTTGCCAAATATAAAATTATTCTACAGTTTAGTCTCTCGATTTTCCACAACATAACTCACATAGAAAATCCATCGAATCGCCAGAAACATTTAAAAGGTGCACAAATAAGATGGGGAGTAAAGAAAAAAGGCATAAGCGATAGCCGAACCAAAAACCGTAATTAAACTAGTCGCGTGTAAATTAGTTTCATTTACAAAGCTTTTCCTCTTGAAAATCTATAGAGCGAGGTGAAGAACGAAAAGACTGAGAGTACGAGATGACGAGGGAGTGGAACGAGCTTGGCCGGATAACGTCGTCGTCGCCGTCGTCGTCGGTTATCGAGATACACGAGGTGAATTTCCACCGGGTTTTCGCTGCTGGCTCTCCTCTCTTATATTGGTTAAAATTTTCCAGCCAACTCTGCTGGATACTGGCCTGCTGGTGGCTTTCGCTCCATCTTTCTCTTCTTCATCTCTCTTGGTGTTGGATTTTTCCACATTTTTCAAGGTATGCGCGAGCGACAAAGAAAGAGCGAGCAAGGACTTCGCTATACTGACACGATGCGCTGGGCGTCGGTCGTTTGCCATGGTATCGCGTCACGTTGCATTAGCGAGGCGTTGAGATGCCCTACGTCCTCCGGGCTTCCTCCATTCCACGTCTCATCGTCCTCGTCCTCGCCGTCTCTTTTACCGTGTTCTATATAACCGTACCATCCGCGCGAGCTATAAACCACCTGACTACCCCTTCTATATCTATCCCACTCTACAACCATCCGCCTCTTCCACCGCTCCCGTTCTCTTTGCTGTAGAACGATCTAGCAGCCCTGGCGTGTTCAACCCCATTTCGCGTCCGACGCGCGGACTCGATGGTCCCGAAGGAATCAGCTCGTCCTCTCTATCTGACCGAGGTCACCGATCTATCTAACCTTTTTTTATCGACTTTTCTTTTTTTTATCTATCATTCTCTATTTTCACCGTATGATTTTACATCCATTTGATTCGGCATGGTATAAGTAGTTTTTATGGATCAATCTTGGTAGGTACAAGACCAAATTCCAAAAACATCAGATTTCAAAAAATTATGACATTACGTGTTCTATGTTCCTGAAAAAAAAGAAACTAGATACATTTACTAGGTCCGAGTATTACTATATTTGATCTTCGAAGAAAGAGGCTCGGAGAGTAATCAAAATGTAGACAGTTGTGCTTGAAATTGTGTTGTACAAAAAGTTCTTCCCGCTATTGTTTATTTAGTCAGACCATATTATTTACTATTGTAATATTCAGAAAGACATTGTGGTTATCCCAGAGTAATATTTAAAATATTCGAAGTGTGGTCACAGTTTTGTATCTATTTGGAAGCAAAGTTGTAAAGACTAAGTAATTACTTTCTAGATATAAATCCATGAAAAAATATATTAGTTTTTCATGGATTTACGCAAACCCCAATGTTGTCCCGTGTTGCCCACTATATTTTTTGTAAGAAGTGCATACGAGTACTTTCAATAACAGTTTTGCAGGCCGAATGGTGAAAAGTGAGGTTACAAATGTTCGTCCCTTGGTGCGAAAGTGAAGCAACTGCGACTCGCGCATGCGCCAAACTACCTTTTCGACACTGCTATGAAATTAGCCACTTTCGTCCCAAGAAAAAGCCATGAAAAGCGCCGCTTTTCATGCGATGCAAACATTTAAAAAAAATTATATGGCTCTTTGAAATCGTGTTAATTCATACGCGTAACCGAGAACGGCCATCGGGTTGGAAACGCAAATGACCTACGCACAGTGTGCGCAACAGTTTTGCAGGCCGAATGATGAAAAGTGAGGTTACAAATGTTCATCCCTAGGGACAAAAGTGAAGCAACTGCGACCCGCGCATGCGCCAAACTACCTTTTCGACACTGCTATGAAATTAGCCACTTTCGTCCCAAGAAAAAGCCATGAAAAGCGCCGCTTTTCATGCGGTGCAAACATTTAAAAAAAATTATGTAGCCCTTTGAAATCGTGTTAATTCATACGCGTAACCGAAAACGGCCATCGGGCTGGAGACGCAAATGACCTACGCACAGTGTGCACATAATGTATTACAGTACTATATTGCATATGCACAAAATCCGCGTATCGACGGAAATGCGAGAGTTAATGCGGCGATTTATGATTATACGAAAATACTATACATTGACACATTGTTTGTACAAGCGTACCTACTGTAACTAGATAGCTGTAGACCAAAGCACAGTATTATATATCCGTCGGAAAATCGACCTGCAACCGCTCCGTTATACGATGTCTATGAATCAGGAGAATTGTGTTTGAATAATCCCACTACTCTGTCCAAATTTGTGGCGGATGAATGCTGCAAGCTATTACCTATATACCACGTTTCTGTTACTACTGCTGATGGCTTAGCGTGATGGCAATTTCAATTTGCAGCAACACCGAAAAACTATATGTAATATCGGATTTAATGCGCCAAAGTCAATGTAACTCTGCACATAGAATAAACAGTGAAACGTTTATTTGACAAACAATAAAATATTGCGAGTACGACAAAATGGATTTTTGCAAATTGCTCTTTGAAATATGATTTCTGTAATGTATATGTCCTTCGTTCGTGAAAAACGACCGTCCATTCTGTAACCCAATTCGGAGGTGAGTTTGTGCAACATACTACTCGTTGATTTACATGAAGCATACAGAGGTTAAGAAGAGGAAGAGGAGAGAACAAAAGACACTGCGCTCTTTTCTGAGTGAATATACAATATAAGAAGGTGGGTCCCTCCAGCGATGGTTCTCCGGCCTCGTGACACATAGCCCGTGGCCATACGGACTAGGTAGAAGGTAGTACCTACGTCACGACACCGGAAGCAAAAGCGCTAGAATAAAGGCCGTCACAGAATACACGCTAGATTATTCGGAGAAGCAAAGAGCAACAGTAACAGTGTTTGTAACGAGTGTCGGTAACAGTGCTTGGGAGATGCTTGGGAATTATAAGACATTCATATTTAGAAAACTGAGTTAGATGAAATCGATCGATTTCGCCCTTCTTGAACTCTAACAGGACACACTATAAGATTACTGTGTAACAATGTCATCGTTCGGCGCTTTGGAATAATCAATGGCGAAGCAACGAGTAGTTTGTACTTGCTGATGCCTGATGTGTTGGCAACATAGTACGTAATGTATACTGCAAGGAAAACGGGAGGAGGCACTATACATTTCCGACTCGAACCGTAGCGAGAGATCAACGAACCGTGACGCTCTCTTTTACATTGTAAGAGAACGTACGGGTCGAGCCTTCAGTGAAATAAGATGTAAAATAAATTAGGACTTAGCATAGATGCAACTGTCCCGAGAAAATAGCCGCCTCTCACATTCGTGACTTTGCTCAGAGACTAGAGTTAATGGACAGGTAGAAATCTGTGTTACAATTCTTTCGTTAAAACTATATTTACCTTCGCAATAAAAGTTCCGATGGGTATTGAGGTGAAATACAATATTGGACGCTCTGTTTCAGATTATTTCAAATAAACAAGTATTTTCATGACAATTTATTTAACAATCTAGTTACTTCTATGGAATTACATATAGTGGGGAAAAATTAATTTCAATCAAAAATGCTTTAAATAAATATAGAAGCAATGCATAATTTATTTACTGTCTGAAGTTCTCGGCTATTTTAAATCTGTATAAATGCTTTCCTGAGGGTAAAAATAAATGCATGAATTTAATATTTTTTTGGAGATGATTTTGAAGAATATTGATTAAGAAATTGTACATTTAATCCCAGCATTGCAACATTATTATAATAGATGATAGTAAAAAAAAATGGCACAAAAAGTTTTTCATTAATTCCATATGCAAAATACAACACAAAATAAAAAATGAACTTTTTGCCGCTGCTTTTACTCTAAGTAACTGAGAAAGTTTTCTCAGGACAAACTATATTGTCTTATGCAAAGCATGTATACACGAAATAAATGGCGGGAAAACATAACTGCAGAAAAGTTAAAGAGTATTCCCATACAGTTCTGTTCTCACCACACTGAGAGAAAATTATGGTATTAGTAACTATAAAGTGACAACTATTCATGTATGGGAGGTACAACAATTTTTTGCTTCCTTATAGAAGAAGCTTTGTTTTCATGAAAAAAAAAATTTCGAAATTTTTATGTCAGGACACTTAGAATTGTCCAAAACGTCCAGAAAAGTGATCTAGAAAAAATGTCTGTATGTATGTATGTGTGTGTGTGTGTGTATGTATGTGTACAACTCCGAAAAATCGAACGCCGATAACTCAAGAACGGTTTTGTATATCGCGCTCAAATTTGGCACACTGGTGTAACAGCAGACCCTCTTCAACTGCAGCAATTTTCGACAGAATCTATACGAAAATTTCGATTTTATGCCATTGTGAATTTTTTGAAAAAAGGACGTGGTTGCTCTAACTTTCGTAAAATTTAGTCTATTTTGCTAAATATTGGTTACAAGAGTAGGTGCACTCAATGCTGTTTGGTATTGAATTTGGCTCGAATCGGTAAAGTGGTTCAGATTTTATGGAATTTTGAATTTTTCAAAAAATTGACATTATCGCTCTATTGTAACTTTTGCAAAACTTGAAATAGCGAGCTCAAATTTTTTATATAAATGAAACAATATTCAGCCATTATATATGTATAATTTAGTGACAAACGGGATGAAATTTGTGATTTTATGGAATGTTGAATTATTTTTAATAATATACGGTATCACATTTACTTTCGAAAACGCTCTAATAATAACGAAATAACGGAATAACGAAATAGAAAAAGCGAATTCACAACATGTTTATTTATCTAATTTAAAAATGGATGCAAAGTAGAACCTTGCACATTGCTTCCTCATTATTTTTCGCTTTTTACAAAGCTTCCTCTATGAGGAAGCCAAAATTGATTAACATACTTTTTTTGCTTCCTCAGAGAGGAAGCTTTGTAAAAAGCGAAAAATAATGAGGAAGCAATGTGCAAGGTTCTACTTTTTTTATAGTTGACACAACTATCAAATAGTTACTATAACGAGCAAATAGTTACCATAACTATTTTCATAGTTATCGTAACTATAAAAATAGTTGCATATAATAAAAATGAATAATTGTCACTTTATAGTTGACTGTACTATTACGATTTCTCTGAGTGCATGAACACAGTAAGCTATCACAACTTGGAACGATTCTTCCGATGTCTGTCCGTAGCGCCCAGTCGGGGACCAGGGCTGGGTCGGATAGTTTCTCGGGGGTCCGTATACCCGAGAGCGGAAGCGGAGTCGTGACCACTTCCGGTTCCGTGGCATACGAAGCAGTCGGTACTGTCTCTCTGCCGTACCTCCATGTGCGTATGGTGGTGATCACGCAGCTCGTATATATACGTGCGCACGTTGTTCAACACCATCGCGAGAGTATTTGAGTAACGCAGCGATGCTCCGAGACCGCAACGAACCATAACTCGACCGCTCTGTTAAACGTCGTATGGTATACATTGAATTATAAAATAAAATAAGAAAATTATTTCGTCGAATAGCTGCGCCCAACGTTACAAACTCAACGAAGAACATATATTCCTGCGTGAAACGATCGATTCTCATGAGTGCGTGCGTGCGGGAGTTTCTACTCATCGTTTTCAATAGGGTTGAGGCGATGGCGTCGTCGTCGTCGTCGTCGTCGTCGTCGTCGCCGTCGACGTCGACGACGACGTTTCAGAAAGTATAGCACTAGTATATGCAACATCGGGCGGAGGGAGTGCGGAGAAAACGAAAGGAAAGGGACGTTAGGGGAAGCCAAAGAGGAAAGGGGGGAAGAGGGAAAGCACGGGGAGACAAAGCGTCGTGATGGAGAACGAGAAGGATGGGGATGTGTATGCTGCTGGTAGGGTACATATAGCGTGCGAAAACGACAAGGATATAGAGACAGAGCAGAGGTACCACTACGCCCGGATACACTCTCTCTCGTGGTGGCGAGCCTGGGGAATGTGGAGACGCTGCACATAAGCCAACGAATGCTGCAATGCGGCGATGTCAGCGTTTTAATTGAAAACGTTACCTACCCACCTAACCCACCTTTGGTTATATATACCGCGACGGCACCACTGTGTGGCATGCTACGGCCTAGTCAGGTGGCTTTCACGCCACTTCTATACGCTCGGCTCGATTTCACGATTCGCAATTCGGGGGCTCTCTGCGAATGATAGCTGTACATACATATCGGTATCGTGGATAATATTCGCCGGTTAAACCATCGATCGACTAAATAACTACGTGAAACGTGTTTCTTTATTTTTCCTCTACGTGTACTATACGTTGGGAGATATGAATGGAGGCAATGAAGAGCCGTTTTTGTTGAGTACACATAAGTCTGTATATGTATATGAAGATATTGAATGGCTGGATGCTACCGGGTGGTTAGCTGGATGAAACTCGGCTCGAAAACGATGTGCTCCCTCGTTCAACGACGCTTTATGAGCGAAACGAGAGCGAGGGAAGTTGGAGCCGTTGGTCTGGTCTCCTTGTCGTTGTGGCTCTATACGTACAGAGGGGGTGAAAGAAAAAGACATGAAACCTGAGATACCCTAGGTCTGCACGAGACAGTCCGGGAGAGGGAGCGGGAGAGTTGTATTGTTTACAGTAATGAAGGCGTAAATAAGTGATGAACGGGTGGAGTACACCGCCCGCCGTCTCGATCGATCTTTAGCAACGTTTTGCGAGTACCGGAAGCTGACGAAATAGAAGAGACTCTACGCGCGAGACTCAACACGTAACCTTCAAGCCCTGTCTGACCCTAAACACTGAACGCCCTCCGCGAAAAAACGTTTATATTCTGGTTCCCCTATACTCTGTTCGGCGAAGTAAAGAACGGCTCCCATGAATTTGCGTCGGTGCGCATCAGTCTTTTTTTTCCGTAGGATACCCTCCGCCCTGTGTTCCGAAAAATCGATAGGGTAGGAAGGACAACAACTACAACGAAAACCAAACAAAGCACAGGACCAGGATTTAGAAATATGTTCTAGTTGAATGCCATGCATCAATACCATGTAAGCATCGAGCACAATTTTGTCAAACGGTATATTTGTACTTTAAGAAAAAATTGTTGGTATCTACATAATTAGCGATGAGCAATGACGAGTAAAAAGAAATTAGTTGATTGAAAGGAATACTTGATTGTTGGTAGAAAAAAAAGTCTCAAAATAGCTGTGCGAAATTAATCTCGATAAGAGTTTTGAATTGCTGAGGAGTTATAAATAGAATCCGATTCGAAAGTATTGCCAGTTTTTCGGAGACTCCCTTTCGTACTTCTTTGAAGTCTCTTATGAATGAGTCGCTCTTGTTAAAAAATTCGGCGAATCTCACCTAGAATCTATACAAGATTCCTTTCGAGACTTTTTATAAGTTTGGCGGAACTCACCGAAACTCTGAACAGGATTCATTCTGAGACTCTTATTGATAAATGTAGCGAATCTTGTAAATAAATTAATAAATTGGCCGTATCTTGTAAAGACTTTACTCAAGACTCTCTTTGAGACTCTTCATTGAGAGAAAATTATGGTATTAGTAACTGTAAAGTGACAACTATTCATTTTTCGTTCGTACGACCAATTTTTTTATAGTCCCAAGTAAAAAAAATATATATAGTTTTAAAAATAGAATTGGGCATATATAGTTTTTATAAAATCTATATACAATTTATATACAATTTATACATAAATTCAACTTTACAGGTGATCTTATATATAAATTACATATAGTTTGTATATAGAGTTTATACAGACTATATATGCCCAATTCCATATGTCGGACTATATATAATTGTTTTACTTGGGGTCGCCACAACTAACAAATAGTTACTATAACTACCAAATAGTTACCATAACTATTTTCATAGTTACCGTAAGTATGAAAATGTTGCATATACTAAAAATTAATAGTTGTCACTTTATAGTTGACTGTACTACTACGATTTCTCTGAGTGTTGAAGAGAGTGCGTACCGTTGTTTTTTTTCCTTATTCTTCTTCATCTTCTTATTGCTTTATTATTATGACAATGATTTCGTGCAATAAAGCGAATATTTTGTGCACCACCTATAGCCTCATATTTTATAGATTTTTGTCACCACTTGTGAAAAATGACTTGAAATTCGAAAATTAAAATGGTACACGTGTAAGCCTTCCCTAAAATGACATTTAACAGACACTCGAGTTAACCAATTCCATTTTTCCTATTTTACCAAACACAGGTTTTGTTAAGGTACTGCCAGGAGGCCGTATATGCCCTTACAGACTGTAGAGCCTGATCATCATCGGGTGTAATGCTGAAACTTGTATTCTCGGGTAGTTGGGAGTTAAAACGGATGATACTATTCTGGGAGATATTACAGTACAGTTTCATGAGTAAGCAGATATTCGGCTTCGTTCTGGTCGACAAAATGTAAATACCTTAAGACCAGCATGAAGTTTTATAAGGATTTAATCCACCCCTCAATTCCTTAATCGGTGCAACGACGTCTCTAATAGTTTTAACGTGTATTTCACTTTCCCAATTAGTAGTTAATATTTTTGATAAACATAGATTATAATATTTTCATGGCGCACAAATTAGCAACGTTAATTGCAAAAAAATAATTACGGAACACTAAAAAATCTTTCGCACATACGAATCAAGTAAAACAATATCAAGTATCTGCTCTAAACTTACAAGTAGAAAAAATTGAACTAACAGGAATATCCAGAATTGACAGCTGTCAATGATTCTGTTACAGCAACGTTACAAACTTCTATGCCTTTTTTCCTGGGTAGTTTCTGTGCACTGCCAGTAAGCAATAGCTCGTTCTTCGCCGTGACCATCAAGAGAGCACGTGAATCGTAAAAACAGCGAAAAAAGAAAAAAAAAGAAAACTAAGCCAACCGATAAGCGATAAGGCTGCAGCAGTAGCAACAACACCAACAGCGTGGAATTTGCGAGCCGAGATATGCTTATGCAACGGTAGTTGTTGCGCAGCACTGTGCGTATACACGAACGGCGCTAATATACAGTTTCGTACAATCTCGCGCATTCCCCGTTGAATTTCGATGGAAAGCCGCGCACGTCGAGCGATTCACGTTGCCAACACGGTGGTTCGTACGTTCTACTACAATCCGTCGTTAATTTGCTCCAGCGAGACACACGCGTCTCTTAGCAAATGCGACATGTCAGATAACGAAAATCCGGTGTTAAATGGAAAGATATTAAAAAAAAACAGAAGAAGAAGACGAATTACGATATTTTAAGCTTTATAAGTGAAAACGAACAAATATTACACTAAAGCGTTGCAGAAGTTATACTCTGGAATACTTGCATTGAAAATTCTATTTCACTAGCTCACTGGCTCTCGTCGTACTATCGCGATTATTCTAAGAATTATTTGTGTACTTTGCGCCCGTCGAGCGTATACACACAGTGTACGTATTTACGTCGCTTTTATACCCGCTGGAGAGACGTCCGCCTTGGCCGTTACGTATGTATAACTCGCGGCTAGTTGACGTCGAGTGTGTCACGTGAATATAGCCGGGTCTATAGCACGCGGGCGTGCGACTACTATAGGTGATGGACGATCCGAGGAAGCTTTATGCGCGAATAACACGCGTACAAGATTAACATACGAGCTCGCGCTTACGTCATACTAAACAGGGAGAACAGTCACGGTATCATCGAGAGCATCTTGACGCTCACCACCAAGCACTCCTAATTATCATCGTCGGCAATATAACTGTAGGTATGGTGCATACTGTGTCTATCAGATACTCTGTGCAGCATAATATATATATCAATACTTAGGTACTATACAGCAGTATCACTAACGTCGCCAACTTACTTACGACTCCCATTTCTCCATCTTCTCTTCTATTTCATCTAAAATTAGGGTGTTTAAAAAAAAGAACGATTGGACGCTAACGGTTTACTCATTCATATTTTAAACTATGTCGAAATTAAAATGATATTCTCCAAAGCTGTGAGTACGAGATCATATTTACTTAGTATTGCCTCAAAAATGTTTGAAAAACCGCTATATAGGGTTTTTAAGATATTTTTATTTAATTATCCTCAGAAATTAACGACATTCGTAAAAGTTGAGAGTTGTGCGGTGATATTTTGGGGCTTAATTACGAATTTTATTTATCCATCTTCTTTTACATTTATACCAAAGCATCTTGGATTCGGCATAGATATGAAGGTGGATTGTTATTTTTGTGTGTGATTGATTTTCTCCCGGCTACCCCATTTTCACTAACTCTCACTTATAACACACTTATGACTCTCATTTCTCCATCCTCTTTTCTATTTTTATCTAAAATTAGGGTGGTTAAAAAAAAGCACGATTGGACGCTAACGATTTACTCATTCATGTTTAAAACTATATATGTCGGGACCAAAATGATTTTCTCTAAGGCTGTGAGTGTAAGATCATGTATTGTCTCAAAAACGGTTAGATAACTTAGGATCATATTTACTTAGTATTGCCTCAAAAATGTTTGAAAAACCGCTACTCAGGATTTTAAAGATATTTTGATTTAATTATCAACAGAAATTAACAACATTCGTAAAAGTTGAGACTTCTGCGATGATATTTTGCGACTCAGTTACGATTTTTATTTCTTCATCTTCTTTTACATTTATACAATAGCATCTTGGATTTGGCATAGATATGGCGGATTGTTATTTTTGTCTGTGATAGTTTACCTCCCGGTCACCCCATTTTCTCTAACTCTTACTTATAACACGCTTATGACTCTCATTTCTCCATCTTCTCTTCTATTTCATCTAAAATTAGAGTGGTTAAAAAAAAGCACGACCTGACGCTAACGATTCACTCATTCATATTTGAAACTATGCGGGACCAAAATGACTTTCTCTGAGGCTGTGAGTGTAAGATTATGTATTGTCTCAAAAACGGTTAGAAAACCGCTACACAGGGTTTTAAAGATATTTTTATTTAATTATCAGTAGTAATACCCCAAGAGCTTCAAAATTATCGGGTATTTCCCGATAACTTCGTTGCATACAAACAAGAGTGTCAAGTTTTGCAGATTAAAAAATGGAATGGAATTTTCTGCAAAACTTGACACGATTGTTTGTATGCAGGGAAATTTGAGGGAAATACACGATTAATTTTGAAGCTCGAGGGGTATTTGTCGGATTATTGTTTCCATCGGAATTTCGGCTCATTCTTCAGATCACGTTCCAATTCTCATTAGAAGTTTGACAAATGTGATGAATTCTCAGGTTAAAAGTTGTTCAGAAATTGTTTTTATTGCTTAGCAACTTGTTAGGAAATATCCGAAAAATATCCGAAATAAAATCGCCCAGGTTCCCCCACAAGAGGCCAAATGCGTCGTTTCTATTGGCCGAAATTCCGATGGGAAAAATAATCAGTAGTAATATCCCAAGACCTCAAAAATTATCGGAATATTTTCCGATTGTTTCGTTGCTGAGCAACGAGAGAAAGAAGTTTCGCATAGTAAAATCCCGGGGTCGCAGCACGAGGGAATTTTGTGCGAAACTTAGCCCGATCGTTGCTAAGCAGCGAAACTAGTGGGAAATATAACGATTAATTTTGGAGGTCGAGGGGTATTTGTCGGATTATTTTTCGGATCTGGATTTCGGCTAAACACAGAGCAGTATTCAAGGAAACATTAACCCAATATTTGACAGAATGTCAATACGAATGTTAGATTGGTTGAAAACAAGTGAAGAGCTACTGTGAAATATCCGTGTGAAATTTCCGATGAAATTTTTAACAAATGAACTCGATCACCGAGAATACCGCTCTGTGATTGGTTGAAATCCAGGCCCGAAAAATAATCAACAGAAATTAACGATATTCGTAAAAGTTGAAACTTCTGCGATGATATTTTGCGGCTTAGTTACGGTTTTTATTTCTCCATCTTCTTTTACATTTATACAAATGCATCTTGGATTCGGAATAGATATGAAGGTGGATTGTTATTTCTGTGTGTGATAGTTTACCTCCCGGCTATCCACCCCCCCATTTTCTCTAACTCTCACTCGTACTGCTTTAGCATCTTTTTTTTTTCCTTTCTCGTTTGCACCGCTATGTGATCCCGAGCACGTACACCTCGTTGCGCGAGAGTACATGAGGACGCATGCAGTCGTCTAGCAAGTTCGCCCGTATGTGTATATAGATATGTGCTTGTCTCTCGCTGCGCAGTGCGCGCGGGTTGCCCTCTCGTCGCCGTAGTCGTCGTCGCCGCCTTTTGCTTCCCGGTAAGGACGCAGTAGCGGAGACTGGAGTATTATGTTACGCTCACGAAGGTAACCGAGATGCTACGTAATTCTCTACTCCGCTAAGAAAGACTTGGTTTGCTGCTGCTGTGATGCAGTTACACACGTTTTGTTATGATGTACTGCTGGGCTGTTCTGCGTACTGCAGAAAATGGCAATTAAATTTCATAATTCCCCGAATCTCGATTGGCCCGAAAAGTATGATTAAAGTAATGACTACAGGACGACGTCAAATCGTTATCAACTGATTATTTAGTTACCAAATCAATCTGTAAACTGCCATTCTGAGAATAAGAAATGCCCTGAATCTAATGTTTATTAAATAAGACAATCTAAGGTTAACTTTTTTTATGTTTCGTAATTACCTTCAAATATTAAAGCAAATCGCGGGGTAAGGTGATACTTTGACCCTGTGGCATTTGACGAGCTACTTTTCAAGTGTAGTACATCTTATAGACATAAAAGCTCGTGAACTTGATACTTGAAAAAAAGTTGCTACTGGTATTCGCAGCACGTGACTTTCTCATCAGAATTGTTACTCGCGTCAAGTTTTTATCATGATGTTGCTGGGGTATAGTGAAGAATTATACGAATTGAAATATGAGAATTTCATACATTAATTGTAATCAACGTTTCTCGCTATAATGTGTTACAATTGCGTTCTAATATTCGAGATCTAGTTTTTTTTTTTTCATAATTCCGGTGAAATATCAGAAGGAGTGGAGATTTGGGAGTGGTTTGGATTCTTATACCAAAACAACATTTTGAACGTACATTTGACGGACACCAAATTTCACTACGGTCCACATGTTACGTACATACATTCGGTACATATGTTTTTACGAAAATTTTTGTATTTTCGGACGACAGAGACAGAAAGTAGTGAATGCTCTTTTTGATGTCTAGGACACTCAAATCATATATTTCCATCAAAATCTGAGGTTCAATTAAAAGAAAATTGCAATACCTTCTCTTTTTACATACTTTGTAACGTTTGTACTTTTACGAAAGTAAAAGAAACTTTTAGAAATTTTATTTACGTATCTGCAGTTTTAAACCCTATAGATGATATTTTAATAATAAAATGCATCCCTGGCAGAATGCGATATAAACTCCTAAAGCCCTACGAGATGGGATATTTTGAACGACGATTTTTACCCATTCAATTTCATAGGGGATCCGAAGAAGTTAAAAGAAAGATTCGACGCTCGAGCACGAGAAGTTATTAAGACAAGCACGATGAGCCTCGCCTCAGTCAAATCCCCCGATTTGTAATTGGAACGGAAGTGACTATCACTCGTACCCGCAGCGCTTGGTCCAACGCAGCGCTCGCCACTTCGACGCCGCCGCTACCACGTCGAATTTTTATTGTCGTGAACGTACGACGTACGAGTTGAGCAATCGGGTGGTCAACAAGTCCCTTCGCTTCTCACTGGTCTCGAGGATTGTAAGAAATTTTACGCCGGGCCTACATCACAATCACTCTGTGCGAACAACAACGAGTGTATCGGAACGCGAACGAGCTCATATAAATAGGTACCTCATATAGCTATAGCTATAGCAGAGTCTGGTGGCCTCGCTTGATACGTAAGTTCTTACACTCGGCGATTTCCGGTGACCTGAAAACTTTTATCTCCATGACTTATCCAAACGAACTCATCGCTACGAGGTGCCAGACAATTTTGTCACTTTTTTTAAAGAAGAAAAATAAGTCATTTAATTCTTAAGCACTATATTATAGAACAATCCTCAAGAATCACACTTCATTTTTTTATGCACTGAGAGAAAATTATGATATTAGTAACTATAAATTGACAACTATTCATTTATGGTTCGTACAACAATTTTTTTATAGTTGACACAACTATCAAATAGTTACCATAACTGTTTTCTTAGTTATCGTAACTATAAAAATAGTTGCATGTAATAAAAATGAATAGTTGTCACTTTATAGTTGACTGTACTATTACGATTTCTCTGAGTGTGCCAACCTTCATCTGGGAAGATTTTTTATATCTAAATAATGTGCTAGACTACAAGACAATAGAGCAGTTTTAAGATTAAGTTTTCAGCTTAATCAACAAAATTTTTCAAAGGATATTTAAAAAATCAGAGTTGGCATTACTTTATAAAAATGAATTGTATGCTTTGATTATTTCAATCATTTTAATATTATGACAACATGCAATATTTATGAAAAAATTTGCACAATTAGTTAACAGTAAGGAAAATACATTTTCAATCAAATGTTATACATCAGTGTGAAAAAAAAAGACGGATTATGGTTCTCTGTTTACTTTTAAATGCATTTAATGCAACGTCCCCATTTTTCAAGAAAATTTCCAATGATATTTATAAAGAAATTTTATTTGGAACAAGATTTAAGAAGTTTCGAATACTTTTTATAAAATCTAGATATTGTAGAAAAAAAATGTTAAGTTAATTATTACGATTTTCCAAACAATTATTAAAATTATAAATTCTCAAGGACGTCCGTTTAGTGTTTACTCTCGTAACCCTTTAAATCATACATTTATCCGTATCTACAATTTACTAGAACTTTCATACTTGTGCGTTCGTACAGTCGGCAATTACGTATCTGAACTTATCATTAGTTATTGATTAAAAGGATAATGTAGTGTTCGGTACAATAAATGAGAAAACGCGATCAACTTAGTAAAATCGAGAGCAAGTAGCTCTGAGTAATGCTATACATAGTGAGTACAGAATTATGAAGAAAACGTAGGCGAGGTGACGTAGGCTGCCGCTCGAACGCATTCACAACTCATGATTATCATATACACGCGTTATTTAAGGCCTGCGCGGATGCATGGAGATGCGAGAAGATCAGCGAATAGCTCTGTTTTTGTTGCAAAGCCAAAGATGCGCGCGTTGCTGGTGAGAAGAGTCATCGGGGGCGCGGGCGCGGGCGCCCGACGTGATAGCATATTGCTTGAGCTCTCACCGCTGCCGCTGTTGCTGCAGTAGTGGACTGTTGCCGATGCTGCTGGAGCGTGGCGATGCGCGCTCTCGCAATGCTATAAACTGCTTCAACGCTAAATATCTCGACTCTCCAAGAGTCTCGCTCGCTCCCTCCCTCGCTTCGCGTTCGCCACCGCATACTCACTCTCGAGAATGGCATGCAAGCGAAGTCTCCGATGCTTCGGTCTGGACGACAGTAGTAGCATAGTGTCTCGCAGACGTCCTAAATATAGAACTGTCGAATTCGCTTCAACGTCTGGCAAGCATTTCATTTTCAAAAAAATATTATTTTCGTCATACTCACTGCTTTAATTTTTTCATTTCTCTTCGCTGTACTCGAAGAGACCGTCAAGCTTATGTAATTATTATATTGAATATGAAGCGCGCGACGTACACGTGTGACGTGTGTCATAAGATTCAGCAAAAAACGTTTATTTGACGAATGTAAAGCTCGCCACGAGTTTAAACGTACGTTACAAAGCGACGACTTTCGTGGAACGAACGTGATGTAGAAGTGTACTCGTAGCGTTCGGATTTTCTGCCTCGCACGCGTAAACATACGAGACGCTCGCGAAGGTTCACCATATCGTTTCGAGTCGAGGACGAAGCGTCGCGGACGAGAGGAATAAGGCACTCGCCGCCACGCGACTAATATCGAAGTCTCTATCTCTTTCTCTCTTTTTCTTTGTGTGTGTATGTATGTATATATTTTTTAGCTTGGCGTTGTATATGTTGCAGCACATCGAGTGACTATTTTCGAATACACCATGTTCTGTTTATCTGGCCTGGATCAAGTATATAGTTATGAGTTCCAGAAGGCGAGCGATAGTTCCACGAAAAAGCGAGAAAGAAACTGTAGTTACTAATAGCGTATACCTACTTATAGTGTCTCAAAAATACTATAGGATATGATATGAAGAGGATGGCCAAACAGCCAATAAGTTCTAAATATACATCACGCTCGAATTTACTCTTTTAAATTTTAACTACACATACGATATCGCACGAAACTTACTTCACCCGTGAAATACTATTTTTTAAGGCAAATTTATTACTTCCACTGATATGTACTTAGCATAAAGCACTGCTTTTGAGATTATCTATTCGTTAGTAAAGTTTTGCAATCTTTTTAAAACATAGAGCATCATAAATATCATTATGTAAAATAAGTTTCACGAAACTCTACTGTATAGTTTTAGGAGATAATGGACAGATCAACATTTTTATTGACCGTGTGCCGCAATAAAACAATCTTGTAACAACTGTAAAAAAAAAATATTTATGTTAGTCGACTGGACAGTCGCGCTGACGCACGCACTGTTTGTTGTCATTAATAACCTGAGGCTACTGCGAATTTCATACTGATTTGTATTTGTTTATGGTGACGTTTACGCCAAACAATCAGAACACAATTGGAGGAGTAACAATGGACTTCGATGCTTTTGATTTTTCGACTTAATATCCTGACATCAACTTATTGGATGTTACTATTATTTCTAAAAAAAGGTATTTTTATTTTTTAGGAAATTTGGGCATCCCGCTTTGTCGCCGTTCAAATAAATTGAACTTTCAGTTTCAATTTAATGGAATTTCAAAGTTTCACTGTCAATTTTTAATAAAATTTCAAGTTGCACTGTTTTTGGTCATTAAGGTAGTTCTGTCGGTACGCCGGAGTCATAAATCTCAGAGTCTATAAGACATTAAAAAATAATCATACGCATCACTTTGACTGCCTCAATAATAATATCAAAAATAATCGAGAATCCTTCGAAATTTTCGCAATCAAATTAAAACGATTATTTGTAAATAGTTGATATGTTTAGTGCGGATTTGACTTCATTTTTACGATAATTAGGTTAGAAAACGTCATTTGGCCCGGTATCGTGCACTTTGACCTTGGTTCAATTAAATATTATTCCGGAGACTTCAGCTTTTTTCATGATGCATCAGTTCCTGAATGATTTGCGAATCCGTAGTACTTTTTATTTTTTCTCTATCTTTGATCTAAGTATGTTAATTTTCGATTTAGAGATCAATTTTTCCAGCCCTCCCGTGAGCGCCGTGTAAAAAGATCGATTTAAAAGTTTCAATTGTTCATTCAAATACTCGGTAAAAGCCTTCAAGATTTTGTGCAAGTAAAATTTAATAGTTAAATTACAACATGTCAAAAATTCATGCATATGAGTTTAGATTGCCTTCACGACAGAACTACCTTAATAACTTGAGGCTACCACGAATTTCATACTGATTTGTGTTTGTTTATGGTGACGTTTACGCCAAACAATCAGAACACAATTGGAGGTGTAACAATGGACTTCGATACTTTTGATTTTTCGACTCAATATCTTGACATCAACTTATAGGATGTTACTATTATTTCTAAAAAAAATTATTTTTATTTTTTATAAAATTTGGGTATCCCGCTTTGTCGCCGTTCAAATAAATCGAACTTTAAGTTTCAATTTAATAGAATTTCAAAATTTCACTGTCAATGATAGTGATAGTGAAGTTAGTGATAGCATATCGTTTGCTCCACCAACAAAATGTTGTCGCTATAGCAAATTTTTAGCCGACACAGCTAAAAATATGTTGTTATTTCGTAACTATTTATCTTAATGTGCTGAGACGATTTTTTAAATCCCGGACAGAACTTGGATGACTTAAAAGCCGGTGGGATAGGTAAAAACGCGAAGAAGCTATACGATAAAATCGAACAATAATAAAAAGAAAAAATCATTATAAAAATTATGAGCATGAGGACACGATAAAAAGATGGAATATATACATTTCAATTATCGTATGTAAATGAAGACGGTAACTCCGTGAGTATAGAACTTCAGACAACCCACCTCATAAACTTTCATTGAAAGTATGAAGACAGAAGTTCGCCTATAAACGATCATTAAGTGTCTCTCATTGCACAGCTCAGTAAATGAATACATGTATAAGTACGTCTCGAATTTGTAATTGAAGCTGTGCAGCAGTGGCCCGACTTTCTCGGTACTTTCACGGTTACTATATACCTAGAGAGCACCGATCGTGTTTCACGCGGGCACGCGTTCACTCGGCGGAGTTACTCGAATGGAAAAGCGCGAAGCCATCAGGCGCATCGACGTTTTCATGATATAACCGTGAGGCGATACATCAAACGTGTAAATTGGGCCAAAACAATTATAACTGACTCTCAGATATTCGAATTTATGAGCTCTAAGAGTGTATCGATAATTTGTGGAACAACGAAAACAATCTAGCAGCTCGAGAAACGCATTGGCGAACTACGATCGAGCTCGAGAGGGACACCTGTGTAGTTCCGAAAGACAATCGCGAGCGCGGGTGCACTCGCATGAGTCTCGGGGGGCAGCGAAGCGCCGGTGGGATGTCACGGTCGAGCTAAAATTAGCGAGGCGACCGGATTGGCGGAACGGCGAAGTCGTGGCGACTGTGCCGAGCCTACAACCGAGAATTCTCGAACTAGTAGCTTCGACAATAAGATGAGGGGACCAAGGAAATTGATTTTATTCGTTGCTATGCGGCAAAACTTTATTTTGCATTTTATTTTCCGCAATACAATAATTTAATTTTATAAACGCCTTTGTCGTTCAGATGTAACAAAAAAAAAAAAGAAGCGTTGAGACTGACAAAAAATTGAGTTAGAGCAAAAATTAAATAATTGCGTTAACCCGTATCACATCTTTTTAGTCCATTATTCATGTTTTATGGATCCATCAAGATAATGCAGATGAGACAGCCTGCTAGACGACGCTGCATCGTATATGGGCATTAAAAATGTACATAAAATGCGGAAGTATGAACTTCTGATATATCTGCGTTCGTTTATCTAAAATTTTTGGGTTTTTTGCTTCCTCGTAGAGGAAGCTTTGTTTTTATGAAAAAAAAAATTTTCGAGATTTTTATGTCAAATTACTCAGAATGGTCTAAAACGTCGAGAAAAGTGGTTTAGAAAAATTGGCCGGATGTATGTATGTGTGTGTGTGTGTGTGTGATGAAAGGTAAAAAATTCATGTAACTGTAACTTTTAAAGTATTCGACCAAGTCAGCTCAAATTTAAACAACATGTACAGTACTGCCTAATCTTTAATTGGTATACATTTCGGAAAAATCGATTGACACATTTCATTTTTATAAGAATTTTTTAATTTTGAAAAAATTACGTAAAAGCTCTAACACGAACGAGTTTTTAGTTATCGGGCTGAAACTTCGTATTAAAATGGAACAAAGTGATGCGACCTTTGGTATTGAATTTGGGCGAAATCTGCATAGCGGTTCGGTTTTTATGATATTTTGAAATTCTCAAAAAATTTTCGTTTCGCCCTAATTCAGGTAAAATTTTAACAAATCATCTGAAATTTTTTACTCTGGAACAATAACATTCAGCCCTGCTACGTACCCAATTTGGTGATGATCGGTAAAGCGGTTCGGATTTTACGTTAATTTCAATTTTTAAAAAATTGACTCGTTTCGCTCTGCATTTCGTAAAACATGAGAAAATAAGAATAAAATAAAACAAGGATGCAAAGTAGAACCTTGCACATTGCTTCCTCATTATTTTTCGCTTTTTACAAAGCTACCTCTATGAGGAAGCCAAAATTGATTAACATACTTTCTCATAGAAGTAGCTTTGTAAAAAGCGAAAAATAATGAGGAAACAATGTGCAAGGTTCTACTTTGGTTCCTTTTAAAATAGAAAATCGAAAGATTTAGCAGAAGTATGTATTCTGCAGTTGATATGAGATTTATCATCTCATAAGTCCTATTTTACCTGAATTTTCTTGATGGATCCATCAGAAATCCATAATGGAATGAAAAAATTTTACACCGTTACGATATATATATTTTTTTGACAACGACTGCACGAAGCAGTCTCTCGTTGGGCGACACGATGTAGGTTACAAACGGAAGAACCTGGATATCGATTTCAACGCGGTATATACATGAGCATTGTGGAATGTGTCTTATACATTATGCCTCACGAAGACGGGACGAACGGAGGGACGGATACAATGTACACCAACGCCCGGCAACGAGCGGGGCATTACGACTCGCGTACGAACGAGTCTTCGTTCGCTCGTCTCCTTCACGTCGGTGTATGCTATGCTACACTGCTGTTATAATGTGTATAAGGTAGCGTGCGTGATCCGGAGCGCACCGTGTAGCCTCGCGTGGTAGTGATATATATCGCAGTCTCGAACGACGTTTGTGCGGAGTAAGCAGCGATAAGTTGTCGTAAGTTAGCTCTACGTTAGCGAGAGAGGGACCAACTTTGAAGAGTGCGCGCGCTGTAACGTCGCAGCACTGCCCGGTACTCTGCTGTGATAGCGTTAATATAAGCACCGTGGCCTCCCGGCTTCTCATTCTCACCCCACTTATTTCCTTTCACACTGTATAAATCCAATAAAATATTCTGCACGGAAAGAAATGTTTGGTTGTGGCAACTACGTTTTCGATTTGCTGTACACAATGTCTAAAAAATTAGTTGCCTCAACCATATCTAATAGTAACCTCAACTATTCACGATTAGTTCTCGCGAGATTAGTTAGGTTAATTAGTCCAATCGTTGGGACTACCACACTGAGAGAAGAGTTTGTTAACAGTTAATAAATCTTGTTTAAATTTGTCGAAATGAACCATTTAGTTCCCACATAGAAAAATATATATGTAACATATACGTTAAATATATGGCGCCAAAAAGTTCTATATGCTGCATATATTCTGCATATATTCTGCATATATGTGTGCAAAAATATATTCAAAATATATGGGATATATGTCTGGAATATATGTATACGTCGAATATATCGTGCATATATTTCCATTTCCATGTGGGTTATTCTTATTGAATCTTACTTGGGCCAAATAAGATTTGTTAACTATTAACAAATGTCAGCGAGCTTCGTTTGCGACAAGCAAATTTTATTTAGTTCAAGTGAGATTCAATAAGAATAACTAAATGGTTTATTTCGCCATATTTAACCAAGATTTGTTAACTGTTAACCAATGTTAAGAACCTTTTCTCTCAGTGCACTCGAATAGTTGGGACTACCATTCGAATCGTTGGTATTATCATTTGAGTTGTAAGGGAAATAGAATAATCGATTGGTTGTGTCAACTCATTTCTTGGTTATGGCAACTAATCTTTTTTTCCGTGTATTTGTTTACTGATATAAATCATAACAATCACGCGAATAGGAAGGAATGCACCAATGATTGTTTTTATGACTGGAAATCTCACACTGAAACAAAAATTCTATTGCAGGCTGCCAAAAAGAAGTATTTTTTAATTAACTCTAGTTCTTATTCGTTCAATCCCATTTAACATTGAAATAATAAAATATTATTTTGCTTATTTTAGAGTTATTGTTTCGATCTCGTATGAAATTGGAGGAATTTGAATTCAAATTAAGTTGATAATGCTTGTTTTTGGCAGCCGCAAAAGATGGATTTATTGAATCAATGACATTTTTTTTTCATGCATGAAACAAATGGTCAGTGTTTTTACTAGACCTACGACACGATTTTTATTTTGATCTTTTGGCGTTTTTCATAATTTATGATTTTTTTAAATCTCTATTCAGCGACTAAATAATGTAAGAATTGTTCTATAGCACTAAATTGAATTGTCCAATAAGTATTTATATTTAATTATAAGTGTACGCCTTAAAAATAGCATAGTAACTTTTAAATCCATCTGCGAACCATAATTAAGATTTTCATGATTTTTTATTCGTTACTATTTAGGTGAATTATCAGATGGAATGGAAAATTTGCGTTGAATTTCAATACTAAAATTACGGTTTATATATAAAAGACATACGAAATTTATTGTTGTTGTTTTGTCGGACGGTTCAGATTAACAGAAATAGGTAAATGCTTTTTTTTTAATCTAGCAACTGAATTTTTTTGGTTGCAATACTTTTTACAAAATTCATATATAATATAAAATTAAAGAGTGTACTCGACAATACATCATTTATATAGTGTCCACACGGAAAGAAATGTTTGGTTGTGGCAACTACGTTTTCGATTTGCTGTACCCAATGTCTAAAAAATTAGTTGCCTCAACGATATCGAATAGTAACCTCAACTATTCTCGATTAGTTCTCGATTGGATTAGTTAGGTTAACGAATCCAATCGTTGGGCCTATCACTCGAATAGTTGGGACTACAATTCGAATCGTCGGTATTATCATTCGAATCGTCGGTATTACCAGCCGAATCGTTGGTATTACCATTTGAGTTGCTAGGGAAATAGAATAATCGATTGGTTGTGTCAACTCATTTCTTGGTTATGGCAACGAATATTTTTTTTCCATGCATAGTCCATACATCGAGAAAAAAATTGGTAAGACCAACCGAATGTGCGTTTGAGGGTGGCGAAATAAACATTTGGTTAATTGTACATATATATTTGGTTGAACGAACCAACGCATTGTTGAATCAACTTTCCTTAATTCACAATAACAATTATTTCATTCACGGAACAAAATATTTCTTTCGCCACCCGCAACAGCACATTTGATTGGTTTTTTTCTCAGTGTAGTTTCAAAAATGTCATAACCTGCGTATTTATTTATGCATACACTTATTCTCCATGTGGGAATCTTTTGAAATGCTGTCTCCAAAATTTGTTTTTTTCCTCACGTATGTTTATCAGATCGGTTGTGAAAAATTAAAATAATAAGACGAGAAAATGCAGATACAGAAAGTTGAAACTAGTATCTTCTCTTATTGATGGTTGATTTGATCCTAGAGTTCGAATAAATCCATAAATAGCTCCGTGGCTGCGCCCTTGTTTGAGAATGGTAATAATGACAACTGATATCGATCGGTATCCTCCGATGCACGTGAACAAATCGATATAATCAGATCAACGTTCCGGTTAACCGAATTATTCTCGCTTTCGAGGCTCCTTTGTATAATATAACAATTGTAGTCAGGACGCCAAGCGATTTGAGGCGGGTTTCGATGGAATCCGTTCGTTGATTATCATTCGAATATCCTTCGAGTCCCCAGCTTATTTTTACAGAGTGCACACCTCACCCGATCGTTATGT
The DNA here is from genome assembly GCA_963970395.1 of Ephialtes manifestator. NCBI lineage: Eukaryota > Metazoa > Arthropoda > Insecta > Hymenoptera > Ichneumonidae > Ephialtes > Ephialtes manifestator. The sequence continues at coordinate 16,344,557 of OZ019976.1, forward strand.
TCGAGGAAGATTTGAATATTTCGTCAATTAAGCCTGTGCCCTGCTTTACATAGGTGAGCCATGGGGTTACCAACGACCACGTCAAATGTTTTTTTTTTCTACTCTCTCGCTTGACAATATCTCGCAAGAGAGTCGAAATATTTTACAGTACAAATACCTATAGAGATAGGATCGATTGGAACAGCTCTTTCTATCTAGCTTAAGCTAAAAAGGGCGACTACTCATGAAAGTTACAATAATTTCATGCAGTTCTTCGGAATGGTATAGAATTTCTCACGAAAACAAAATCAGAACACATCTAAGCAGAATCCGTGAGCCCATCGAATTCCCGCCCGCACGGAAAAAAAGGCTTGGTTGGAACAACCAAGTGCCTTGGTTATATATGCGCCAGACAATTAATTGGTTAGACCAACCAAGTTATTTGTTAGGCTACCAAGTCACTTGGTTAGCTTACCAAGTGACTTGGTTAGTCCAGTAACTTGGTTAGCTTCCCAAGTGACTTGGTTAGCTTACCAAGTGACTTGGTTAGTCCAGTAACTTGGTTAGCTTCCCAAGTGACTTGGTTAGTCCAGTCACTTGGTTAGCTTACCAAGTGACTTGGTTAGTCCAACCAAGAAATTGGTAGCCTAACAAATAACTTGGTTAGCTTACCAAGTGACTTGGTTAGTCTAACCAAGAAATTGGTAGCCTAACAAATAACTTGTTTGGTCTAACCAATTAATTGTCTGGCGCATATATAACCAAGGCACTTGGTTGTTCCAACCAAGCCTTTTTTTCCGTGAGGCAACCGCAGGTTCGCGGTATAATAATCGTAATTCCGAAAGTTCATTTAACCGATTGTGTTCCCCATATATTAGTAACGATCTAAGAGCGTCCACGTCCTTTATATGAATAATTAATTAACGTATGCTTCTATTAGCATTTCTGTCTCGTCTTCCCCTATTCGCAGAGCTAAGAAGCTTATCGTGAAAGAGAAATTAAGGACCGTAATTGAAAAAGACGATATTAACCTCTGAACGGTATTGACCTCTGACAGAAGGAGTCGGTGAAGTTAGAGAGGACAAAGTATGGGTATTCGTCGAGTCGTCTTCGTCGACTTCCTGTGTAAAAGGAGCGGTGGCCGGGCGCGGAAGTGGATTTACATAAAATCGTAAATACAAAGAGCTGTCCGTTCGTCGTTCGGTAATCAGAGGACATTTGCATCCGAGAACCGTTGCCGCAGCTAATTCTATAGTTACGCAGTGTATATCGTGAGCTCGTTGCTACAATTTGGCCTCTGGCAGCGCAAACGACGCAAGGAGCCGAAATGAAAAAACGAAGAGTGGCGATGTAAAATGGAGCGACCAGGACAAGCTCGTAATCACATTGGTGAAAACGTTAGGGACTTGCAACTTTTTCGGTACTTCCTGTCTGCGATAAAAGACCACTCGCTATACATAATCGTGTGGAAGTTATCGTAGTCTTACGATAATCCGTATGGGAAAATATTCCTAACGTTTATTTTAAACCTTGAACCCCACAACGATAAAATAACTAATTCAATTATCTATTTACGAGTTCGGGGCATCGCCTTGTATGCATCAGACTCACGCGTTTTATTGTATGAAAAAAAGGGAAATAACGTAAAGCACGCACAAGAGAGAAATGAAACCGATCGAGTAGCTCCGAGAGATTGAGCGTTGCGTTCGCGCACATTTGCATTTCAATGCGCGCGAGCTGTGATTTACGAGGACTGTGAACGCGTCAGGCGCGGTGGCGGCGAACGAACGGCGCCGAGCGAGATTCAGAAGCGTTTTACGAAGAGGCGTACGGGCCAACAACAGATAGGATCTTATGTTGATCCTCGCGCGCCGAGTGTCCGTTGCTGGCCCGACTACAATGCGCTTCGAGAGGTCTCCAGAGGTACGCGACAGAATACCAGGTATATATTCGTTCGGTTTGAAGGTTTTACTTTTTCGGTAAGAACCACGTCGACGAAAGCTCTCGCAATACCTACGAAACGGATTACAGTTTTTATATTTGAGTCTCAAATTTTGCCTACAAGTATCTATTTTCGATTAATAGTAAACTTGTAAGTTTCTATTACTTTATAAAATAAACTTCTGTGGTATTTTTTCGTAAATAATGTTTTATAATAATATTAGAAAACGTAAGATCGTATTTCTATAATGCGAAGCATTCGAATTTGTTTTTTTGTTTATTCGTGACATATCTGTACTCGACAATGAACGGTATTTGTCCGCTACAATAAATATTTAATTGTGTTTATTCAATCCTTGATCCAATTCTTTCTACTGCTGAATTCATAGCTCTGACGAATAATTATCGTAAACTTCTCTTCCAAAAGTGTCAGAACTTTTAAATAACTGTAAAAAATTTAATTTTCAAACAAATCCTGGGTAATTGTGAGAAAGAGTGAAGAAGTGCGGTCTTCTATTTATTTTTCAATGCATTAAGCATGCGTTTTCACTTTATCAACAAAATCTTCGAGAAAATGATAAATATATTTTTCTTAGCAATTATGAAATAAATTTGATCCTTTTTTGTCGAAAATCAGCAGATCAATTTTATATAATAACTATTAAATCGCTTATACGATAAATGTTTATGAAAGTAAGCTTTACAACACTGTAACCCCTGCAGAAATTAGTTCGTGCAGCCGCGATTAAATAAGGGGCCTTTTTAGGTATAAACGTGGCATCCACAATAGGGAATCTACTCTAGAACCCTACTAGGCTCAACAGAGGCGGCCGAATCAGGCTTAAATGTGGAACCCTCACTAGGGTCGCCCATATTGAGCCTCTAAAGGCCCCGTACTTCAAGCGTGACTAGCCTACCCGTGCAGAAATATAGTTGGGGCTCCAACTTGGCCCTTTCTAGATTGTCCTAATTGTAGTAGGGGCCCTACTAGGCTAGTCACGCTTGAAAGTACTACCCTTTAGAGGCTCAATATGGGCAACCCTAGTGAGGGTTCCACATTTAAGCCTGATTAGGCCCCGAAGTTTGCCGTGGCCGCCTCTGTTGAGCCTAGTAGGGTTCTAGAGTAGATTCCCTATTGTGGATGCCACGTTTATACGTAAAAAGGCCCCTTATTTAATCGCGGCTGCCTGAACTAATTTCTGCACGGGTAGTAGGGCCCCTAATAGAACTGGGGCAAACTAGAAAGGGCCAAATCAGAGCCCTAAATATTTTGCTACACGGGAATAGGTAGATATAAAAGCGAGTCGATCGAAGGATATTCATATATTTATTTTTTATCGTTATCTATAAGGTGGCAGGATATGAAAGCCTAATGCTCGACGCATCGTGGACGAAGCGTCGATTATTCCGACGCGTATTGACGAACGTGTGGATACGAGAAAACACTGCTGCCCCTGATGCTACATAGAGAACGCGGTTAAATCGAGCAGACGTTGGCGTCGCGACGTCGACGTCGCAGGGTGGGCGACGAGGCGCGCGCCTGGCTCGTCGAGCGAGGGGGTCGCGGTTTCGCTCTATCATATCGATGTTGCTCGGTGTATAGCTAGCGAGAGTGGGCGACTGACTTGACGGGGGTTGGCGCGCACGAGGGAGACAGAACGAGCACGCGAACGGGTGGGAAAATCTAGCGCGAGCAAACGCGAGTGAGAAAGTACGCGAGACAAGAGGAATGGAGGGAAAACTACTTGTTGCTCGCAACGCGGCGCCCCGCAACGAGCTACGGCGACCGCGGGGCGCGCGCTCTCACCCGCCCCGACAAAAATAGACGCGTCGTCGCGACGCAACAGATATCATTCGCCCCGCGAGAAAGAGAAAGAAAGAGATCACCAAACTCGTGCACCGCACGCTTCACCTACATTCTTATTGATAAACCAACTTGTGGCGAGGCTTGCTACCTTAAATTCGCAATCTTTTCGAAGGATCTAATTGCCGTAGTCTATTTGGCATAGTTACCATTGGGAATAACTGAACTTTGCATAAAGTTATACAGATATTTATTAATGAACCAGTCAAGCAACGAAAAATTGAATTGAAAGTAGTCGTCTTGTTTTATCACATATATTACATGAACTGTCAAATTTCGGGGAAAAATTGTAATGGAAAAACGAAAAAATGAACGTTATATCACGCAAGACCGTCATTGAATTAACAATGTATTCCTAGTCCCTGACATGTTTCGATTGTATAGCGATGACACTAAAGATTCTACATGTAGGTTAGAATATGAGAATTACAACGCGACTGTAAAAAATAGAGTGCGCGACATATCTATGCTACCTGAGAGTGATAAGAGACGGCGGGAAGCACAGTATATAAGTCGGCCGCGCGCAGCACCGAGACTTGACTTATCACCTGCCTCTTCTGCCCATAGAATCCCCAAAATTTCTACTTGCTTTTTTTTACGCTGACAAGAAGATTTGTAAGACTAACAAATTTTTTAGCTAGGCTAGCAAATAATGTAATGTTATCACTATTTTAACAAAAGATTTGCTGACTTAGTAAAACGGTTTCTCCGTGCAGGCTCACCCGTGTGTGAGAGACCGAGAAAAGGTTAAATTTTAATGAAAGAACGTTATTTCATATAAAAAAATAATATTATCGAGTTTATTAATTTACTATGCTACTATGCGCTACGTAATCTTTTGAATCTCGGGAAGGAACTGTCTTTCCTGTGTTTTCTCGCTTCCTGTGTTCCTACGTGGTCCTTCTGTATGCCGTCGACTACGCGCGAGGCAATTAGACTAGTTCTTTTTTTTTTTTTTTTTTTTTAATTAGACTGACCCACACGGTCCTTTCCCTTGAGCCAGCCCAGCTCCTGCAAGCCCCGAGGTTTGTCCCTTTCCCTAATAAAGATCTCATCGTGTCCAGTACACAAATCCTTTTCAAATCATCCAAAATCTTGTAGTTTTATAAATTGCTGATTGAGAGGATTTTTTATTTTGTTACAATAGCTTACCGATTATTTCAAATGAAAATTTTAGTGCTAACCTTATAGAGCTCGCCCAATCAGCCACGAGTCGGATGACTCGAAACAGCGACAAAACAAACTTATTTCTTTATAAACTAATATTGATACTATTTAATCGTTACATAATTAAATTCGTAAATTGATTCATGAAGTATCGAACGCTTCCATGTGTCTTTGTTTTAAATGAACGTTATTCCTAAGATCATATTGACTAATATTCATTCAATTTTACCGCGAAAAATTACAACTTGACATGATTTCTTTCATGCTTGCAGTTGTGATGAAATGTATAAGTGATGAATGCATAAATTATGAACTTTCCGGCTAATTGATGTCAACACAAACTGTAAATAAAAGTTGAAGCTTACCTGTATTTGATGTCCGGGGTTGCTAATGTGAAGTTGCTGCGCCTGATTGATCTGAAGCGTAGAGGTACCGGGTCCAGAGGGTGGTCTCGGTGGTGTCGAACTGGTGAAGGGTCCCTGCGAACCCGACTGATTCGGTCCGCCGCCCTGTGAGCCTCTTGGTGGTAAGGGATAACCTGGACTGCCGTGATTGGGCATCGAACCAGGGCTGCCATAGGGAGAGTACTGTTGCTTATAAGCACCAGTTGGACCTAGCATGTTTGGTTTGCCACCAGTCTGCTGTGGCCTCTTCATGTCTGCCAAGCTCGGGAATTGATTCTGCGACGCAAACATATCGTTCGTCTGTTGTCCCTGGAATCCACCTGGCGTGCCGTTGTTCTTGTGATAAGAGGCGGTGTTAGGTGCAGATTGATTTTGATTACCGGGTGGTCCATTGCTTCCTGGACTGCCGAGATAGTCGTTCGTATTGCCAAACTGTGGAAATTCGGCGTAAGGTGATCTCGCGGTAGGTCCTCTCGCAGCAGCAGCTGCAGCGGCATTTGGATTGAATCCACCAAGACCGAGCTGTTGGCTCTTATGTTGATGTTGTTCCGCCATTTGCTTGAGTGTCTGAGCAGCTGGACTCATCTCAGACTTGAAATCGAGACCGGAATAGGGCAATCGTGCTGGTGAATATTGCGAGGAACCGAGTGCACCGGGACTAGAGTTAGAGCCAATGCCGGCACCGTTGTTACCTCCGGCTCCGTTGCTCGCCGCACTGTTGTTCGTGTGCTGATGAACGGCGTCTTTGTCGTCCTCGATCTTAATTTGACCATTGTTCGTGGGATTACCGTTTCCAGGACCGTTTCCTCCCACGCCATTTCCCGTTCCAGCTCCATTTCCAGGACCTCCTACACCTAAAGTGTCAACGCTTTTGTCCTCGAAATCAAAGTCCCTCATAAACTCCGGATGGAAGTCGGATATTTCGGATATAAGGTCCTTGAAAGCGTCGGATGTGATTATCTCATCTCCGGTATCGTCTCCAATGAAGTCCGATAATCCAGGGAAACCCGCACCATTCGCCGCCGCATCTTTCTCCAATGCTGCCGCGCACTGTTCAAGATCTACGAATTCATTGTCTGGCTCCTGTTTGCATTCCACTAGATTGCCGATGTCAACGCAGCCTATTCCACCGCCTCCTCCACCTCCACCACCACCCTGACCACTTGACTGCGTCCGCGACGTCGCAGGCGCTGGCGTCGTATCCGGTCCCGATTTTGGCGAGGACGACGAGTTGACGAGATCGCTCTTTACCGACGCATTCGTCAGAGCTTTCACCGTGACATTCGTCGATATCTGCTGTGCCTGCGAGTTCGCCGCTGACGTCGTAAACTCAAGTTGCTGCACGATTTCAACGGAAAATTTCGTGAGACCTTCGTTTCCGCCGTTCCCTCCACCTCCACCATTTCCGCCGCCGTTCCCACCGCCCTGAGGACCTGGACCCGCATTCGCACCGTTCCCCGATGGATGCTGACCGTGACCGTGATGCGATCCACCGCCCGCACCCGAAGACGCCTGCTGATGCTGGTGCTGACCCTGAGTACATTGCAACTTCACCGGTGGCTCGCCAAAACCACCGTCACCCGCGCCTCCGCCGCTTGGCTCCAAGTCCTCGGCCGTTCTCTTCAGAAATTTCTGCTGCTGAAACAAAGACATACATTTTTCACGATTAACAACATGAAAATGGCTCAACAACAGCAGCTATAATAGTATAGCTCAGACGTTTAATAGTATCATAAATATTTACTATCTGGTTAGCTAGTCTAGTTTTTCCAAAGCTGTAATTCTTCTAAAGGCTGTCTTTAAATACAACACATTCATTTGGATGTTAAAAGTTAACGCTCAAGTTTATTACCTGAGACAAAATAAATATTTTATGGTAAGCTGACTACAACTAAAGTTGCACGAATTTTTATGAAGCTTCAAAGCCCTCCAATATGTGCTTCTGTATTCGCAGTGTTTTATCACAAAATATACCTATGTTTACATTTAATATAGTATTATTTACATACTATATATAATTGGCAGACGTGTTTCTTTGGTATGATTCTAATCGACTCTCTCAACGGGAGGGCAAATATCTCTGGTTTATCGGCATCGTCACGGGGTACAGTACAGCCAGCTCCGATGTATTTTTTGTAATTAACCCGGCAATTTCTCACTGGTGCTGTCAATACAAGGGAACTTTTTGTTGCGGTCGAAGGTTTCTGATGCCTCTGGAATGGCATAGAAGCGTTGTGGCATCGCCGATGAACGGCTCGTGCCGACTGGTAAGTTGTTTTGCGCAGTCGCTCGCACAAAGCACTTCGCCTCTGGACGTAAAGTCTAGTATATCCCACCTTTCCCTCCACTCAACGATGCCCCGCACTCCACATCGTTGTATTGCCGCGGGTCGCATAAATCTCGACAAATGAATCGCTGCTAAATAAAGCGACTCGCCCAGGCACGTGAGCTTATGTCCGCGTGAGCTCTCCGGATTTTGCGATATAACGTCGACGATGCGCTTGAAGACTCGTCGGGAACTTGTGCCACAAGTAACGCGGACTGTATTACATTAACTCATATCTCCGCGCGTGCGTACATGCGTTATTTGTTTCGTTACATTAATCTCTCGAACGGGTATCACGTTGAAGGGACTATTCATTAGCACCTTACACCTGGGCAATTTATAACCCGGCTTATATAGTATAATGGTATGGACACGAACTGGAAAAGCAAATATATGTAGAGTATAAATATCAACGATTCATTGGGAATGCGGAAAGGCAAGCTAACTCAAGAAATTGTTTAGACAACGTTTCAATTGTTCATGAGTTATAGAGGTATGTCGACTTGAGACGTTTCATATAAGATGATAATCAAGAACTGTATATTTTTAACATTCATTTATACACATATGGTGTTTGTTTCTAGGTTTGTAAATAAATATTCACAGCATAAAGTATTAGTTTGATACCAAATTTGTAGGTTACATCGTAATAAAAAAAATATTTTTCTGCTACTGTCGCAATTTCACCTCATTACGTGTATTCCTAAAAATGCGGAAAATATCTTGAGAATGTTTAAAAACAGTTTATAGCAAAATCCAATCGCGTAATAGTGTTGCGGTTAACGATAGACTTCTACCTTGCATTGTGCGCTGAACTCGCTATAAGGAAGCCGCGAGTTCGGTGAACCGTTGACGTTTTGGCGACGTTTTCCATTTATCCGCATTGACTTCGAGTCGCGCGTGCACCTAGATTCTGAATCAGCGCACTATTTTCAGAGTGGAGGCGCGCATACTTTCGCTTCTCATTCATTGCCAGAAAATTGTGGATCTCGTTTCCTGCCTCGACTTCATAAGTGGATTTTCGGGCGCGAGAAAATCTGTGCTCTCGTTAGAAGAAAATAAATAAGTATATTTCGTGGATCGAGCGTTTCGTGCGTCAGTAAAAATTTGGATGAAAGCCCGATTAATTCAGGTACGCGTTAAAACGTAATAATCTGGTATATGTCGAGTGGGGATATCTTTTCCATAGCACGTTCTCGACGAGTTTACTCCCTTGCAACTTGCGACACGAGATTTCGGTGTCTGTACGCGACCTGACGAACGTCCAAAGACACACGAAGCGAGCACGTGGCAGCGCTAAAATAGTTGTCTATCGCCTCGGCTTTCCCTCTTGGCGAAATATATCTAGGAACTATACTCAGCCTGAAATCACTCGAGCAATATAGATTGCCGGTAAGACAATTTATTTGACTCGAGTATATCGCGATCATTGAGAGTGTTTTGCCGGAATGAAAGGGTAAAAGTATATTTGAAGTAGTATGAGTCCATACTATATCAGACATCATACGGAGGCCCCCCCGAGCACAAAATAATGAGGGGCCTTTTGCGCAATCCCCATATCTTACAGCCAATGGATAATATAGGTATCTGCGTACAGACTGTCTACGGGTGCTCGCACGGGAGCGATATTCGCTTAAGGCTGTCCACTCGACACGGCGAATGCTCGGTCACACAGATATAAACTGAGAACTTTCAGCGAGCGAGCGAGCTACTGGCTATAGTTCTGAGAACGTTACCGAGCTGTGAACAGACAACACCGTAGGTATATAAGAACACACACGCGCTTTCCGATGTTCAATTTGCGAGACGTCGGGAGACTAGGCGAGTTTCACGACGCTGTCGAGAGACCGCAGGGTTAATCAGATGCGTCTGATCAGTGCTCGATCGTTCGGTGTAACGTGTGCAGTCGTCGAAAGAGCTCCTGAATCGTGCATCAATCCCTCGATCGTATGACCCCTATAGGAAGTACGAGCTAATATGTTTATTGTTTTTCTCGACTAGACGTCGTATATGTTGTTCGATTCGTTGTGACGATCATCAATTAGCATTTTGTAGTGTTGTTTAATAACGTGCAATCTATACCGTCTTTGTGCAGATTAAAAGACAAACGTTTTTAAAATTGATTCTTATGAAAAAATTATAGTGAGCTGTAATTTACAATATTGAATTAATAATGTCGCGCGGCAAGACAATGTATGGTATTTGGAAATGTACACCATGGAAGGGTGTCACGACATTATCTGGCATTTATTAAGGTTTTCAAAGACTCGTATCTCAGAAATATCCGAAGAATATTTTCTTCATATCGAGCAGAGTTCAATCTATAAACTTGAAGCTTATAAAGTAGATTGCGACGTTGACACCATTGAGCCGTCGCGATACACATAACTCGCTCTCGAACTTCCAGACGCACTTCCCTTGACATGTAAATCGAAATAATTATAATAACAAATTCAGGCTTGAGGAGAACACACGGCGATCACGTGATAACTCGACTGACATATAGTATATGACATTGAGTCTCTGTGCAGCGAGTGCGCAGGCTCTGTTTTTTAGACATAGTAGAAGCACAACCACATAAAAGAGGATTAATGTATTATCCTCAATCTTCGAACCCAATAGTTACAAATCTCACGGTTAAGTATCCAATCGCAGAGTGGTAGCTCGAAAATGTCCTACTGCAGGAACTTCAGTAGCGGATCAATTCAGGCCAATCTACTATCCGCTCTCCTGTATGTACAATATCCATTTCCCCTGCGTTTCCTGAGAGTTTCGTCCATTTCGACGAAGTATACAGGTCCTTCTGGACCCTCGGATACTCCGCTGACCCTCCCAATCGTAGCTGTCCAAGTGTCCACCGTTTGCCAACCCTCGAGACCGCACCAGCAGGGTTCATTCAACGGGTCGAGAGACTCTGGACTCTCCGATCTCCCTCGTTAAAGCTAACCAGCTCCCTCTACTTCAACCAACGATGACGATGAAAGATCCTCGTCACGCTCTGCGTCAGATTCTCCACGGCTATCAAACGTACGGGTGACTTTTGTGGTTCACCGACATCGATGATTATGCAGAGCTATCCGCAGCGAGACACACGTGCGGAAAACACATCGCGTAACAGAAGATAGCAGTTAATTAATTAAACGATTATTCAATTCAAACCTATAAGTTGCACAATATGGACATGTTTCTGAATCTCCATTAATATGTTACACCAATTAGTGATGTAATTGACCTATCTATGAGATATTCTGAAATGCAAATTTCGCACCCAGATTTAAAAAAGAATTTATTAACTTTCCCTCAACATTTTATCGGTGTCACTTCTAAGGTCTATAACCACCTTCTCAAAATTTTGGCCTGTTCCATATGAACTACGACACGGAAAAAAAATATTAGTTGCCATAAGCAAGAAATAAGTTGACACAACCAATCGATTATTCTATTTACCTTACAACTCAAATGGTAATGGCAACGATTCGAATGGTAATACCGACGAATCGAATGATAATACCCACGATTCGAATGGTAGTCCCAACTATTCGAGTGGTAGTCCCAACGATTGGATTAGTTAACCTAACTAATCTCGCGAGAACTAATCGTGAATAGTTGAGGTTACTATTCGATATGGTTGAAGCAACTAATTTTTTAGACATTGTGTACAGCAAATCGAAAACGTAGTTGTCACAACCAAATATTTGTTTCCGTGGAGCATTGAGGCACCTACAAAAACATATAAATATAATTGACTGACTGCTGCACCTATGAAATTCTATGTATTCTTTGAAAAAATCACTTAAAATGCACGATAAATAAAAATAAAGCTGTTTCATGAGTGAAATATTTCTTTTTATAACACAATTCAACAGTGCAAATGATTGTTCCGTTTATAGTACGTGGAGGCTTTTTTTAGCCTGTCTGACTATAGCAATTTCCATTTTCAACTCTTACTGTCAACACGACTTCATTAGGCCGGAAAAACCGCCAAGAATGGTTGGCCGGATATCGGCGTTTGTTTAAATGGATTATCTAAAATTATATCTACAACGTTTCTTCATCTAGAACTGCTTCGAAAAACTTCTTTTTGAGTAACCACTGCCGTGCTTTAACAACATGTAATTTTACAGGTTACATTTTACTTTTAGTGTCTTGAAGACGATATCTTTAGAATCAGTGAAAAACAGTTCATTGTTTTAAAGAAAATTTTAATTTATTCAAATCATTCAATGAAATTATTTCCTTGAATCAGGAAACTTTTTCTCTCCTTGTATTTATACTGTAATGGTGACGATAATCAATATGTACACATTGAGAATGAATCAATCTACCGCATAGTGGAACCTTATGTATACCAATGTTTTTATCTCGCAGTCGCCTCGAGTTTCTTTCTCTTCGATTGTGAGAAGGATGATGATGTATGGAAGGACGTGGAGCAAGAAGAATGAGAGAAACGAGACCAGGGTCTCGTCCACCAGCGGCGATGCGCGCATTGTCTCCAAAAGGCGAGGAGAAATCAGAGATACCAACGAACATCATTCCCCTGCGCCTCCAGTTTTCTCGCTCATCTCTGCACGCCATTCCCCTCTACCTCGCGCGCGTACTGTCATTATACAGCCGTATTAGCCTTCGCCATTGTCGTAACGCTTGTCACCTCTGCCGCCTCAAGGAATATACGGTTACACAACCAAAGACTGGTGTGATCTTACTTCTCGACTCTCATCTGAATCTATGAACAGTTTTGTTGCCTATGTATAAAAATGCGTTTTTGCCACGGCGTTTCGTAAATTTCTTGCGCGTCGAATAAGTAAAATTATTTTTTGGGATTGTGCAACAGGTTTCATTAACACTCAAGATATCAAACGCATTTGACATAATTTAATTAATATTGATCATAGCGAAAATTGAAGATAAGTACCCGCGCAAAAAGAGAAGTATTAAAACAGTATTAAAAACAGTATGAAAAGTATAATATCTCAAGTATGATCTATTGGACTGAATTAATACTAAAAAGTATTAGACCGTATTATTAGTTTTCAAGGTCCGGATTGATATGTCCATGGTTTTCAGTCTCCAGGTCGATATCTTCATAGTTTTCGGTGTTTAGGTTGATATCTTCCTAGTTTTCGGAGTCCAAGTCGATCGATTCATAATGTTTGTTGTAAAAATTATATTCGTTTACAGTTTTTGAGCTGTAGGTTAATCGCACCTCAATTTTCAGTATCCAGTCCGGTCTAGATACTTAAAAACCAAGTGGGAGTATATCTAAACATCGAAAACTATGAAAAAATCAGTCTGATCACTGAAAACTATGAAAAGATTGACCTGGACACCAAAAGCTATAGAGATATCGACCTGGACATCAAAAACCATGGAGATATCGACCTGGACACCAAAAACCATGGAAATATCGACCTGGACACCAAAAACAATGGAGATATTGACCTGGACACCAAAAACCATGGAGATATCGACCTGGACACCAAAAACCATAGAGATATCGACCTGGATGCCGAAAATCGTGGACATATCGACCCGGACCCTTAAAACTAATAATACGGTCTAATACTTTTTAGTATTAATTCAGTCCAATAGATCATACTTGAGATATTATACTTTTCATACTTTTTTTAATATTGTTTTAATACTTTCCTTTTTGCGCGGGTAGTGTCTGACATAAATTCAGATTTTTGTTTCATACAGTGGATTAAAAATGAAGATGGAAATGTCACATATATCTCAATCACGGTACTCAGCATGAAGAACAAATTGTAGTATTACACGGAGAAAACGAGTTAGTTGAGAAAACTAATCGTTAAATGCTTGGAGCGTTAGATGTAGTTTGGTTGACATTACCAATCGGTTAGTTGGCATTACCAATGGGTTGGTTCTGACACGCAATAACTTGCTAATGCCATATTTTACAATGCCTGTTGGTTGGCACGTATCAATTCCGTAGTTCCTACAACTACACCCTTTTCTCCGCACGGAAAAAAAAGATTAGTGGCCATAACCAAGAAATTAGTTGACATAACCAATCGATTATTCTATTTCCCTAGCAACTCAAATGGTAATACCAACGATTCGAATGGTAATACCGACAATTCGAATGATAATACCGACGATTCGAATGGTAGTCCCAACGATTGGATTAGTTAACCTAACTAATCTCGCGAGAACTAATCGTGAATAGTTGAGGTTACTATTCGATATGGTTGAAACAACTAATTTTTTAGACATTGTGTACAGCAAATCGAAAACGTAGTTGCCATAACCAAACATTTCTTTCCGTGCGTGTTAGAGACGCGTCAGTTTCTCGATTCTAAGTATGTAAAAAAATTAAAATTAATCATTTCAGGCGCGCAATTGTCGATCAAGTACGAATGTCAATAATACTGTGGTGAAATATGCATGTATAAGTACGCCCTGTGCACGGAGAGAAATGGATCCGCGAATATAGGTGCCACTCGCAGAAAATATGGTACGGCAGTAACACATGGGCTTTATGGTAATAGCTCGTATAATATTTCACGCGTTACGATACGTATTGTAACTGGAACAAGGGTGATCGCAACGATTACTATAAATATTTGAAATTCTCCTATGTGTATAAAAATAATGGCGATAAAGCCCTTGTGTCACCGCGGTACGCAAGTTACAATAATTAACAACAGAAACCCGTGTAGCTACATACAGACTTTTCTCTCCGTGTGCAAGCCACGCAGTTTGATAAGCTCGCGAGAAAGTGAAAACAAGGCGTGGGCATGCACACAGCTTGTTTTGAGTCTGTAGAGCTGAGTTTGCCATTGCTCAAATGTTGTCTTTTATTTGCATCGCTTTAGACATTTTGCACTGGTATCTTCTGATATAATGATTGCGATTGAATTATTTTACTTGATACTGCAGACCGATACCAAGCTGTAAGACTTTTTTAAATGCGTCATTGACCTCGCCGACGAGAAAAATACGACATTGCAAAAACCGAGAAGCTCCCGGTGCAGCGGTGATAAAAAGTTTGATTGGATGCTCGCGTCCTTCTCCGTTCTGCCACCTCACACCTTCTCTCCTAAACTTTTTTTCCTTTTACAATAAAGAATGATGCGCGCGATCTGCCGTCATTGTAGCCAGTTGCTGCACCCTTGAACTTCAGCACCCGGAACACGCACATTTCTTCGAGATCCCGAGCTCGTGACAATGGTCGTTCGTACAGTCAAATACGTCACAATACCCGATGCTAATTCAAGCAGAAGATATTGACGTACGACGGTTTTGTGTGTTCTGCAGTAGCAGCAAAAGGCACAGAGCGTTACGTTTGCTTCTCTCTCTCTCTGCAAATGCAAATGATGAGAGAAGATAAGCGTGCTCAAAGTAGAGTAAGCAGGAAGAGCAACGTTTCGAATTTTATTCATAACACACACGTATATTTTGAGATACCAGTGATTCGTTGAATTTCTAATCCATTTTTTTTATTTATTTTTTTTCAAGTAAGACACGAAATAATTTTTTGTTTTGTAACGGAGAAGTATATTTATTTACGGGTTTTCTATCAAATGTAACACGGTTTAAAAATGATATCATGGCATTTTCTAAATTTAAAGAGACAGATTAATTGTATTGTTTGATGTTGAATTTAAGTATCAAGATAAGATAGAGTAAAGAGAGAAATCGTCGTGCGGAGGCCACATTGATTTTTATTTAATACTTAGCGTTGACATCGTACCGCGTCTCTTGATTGTTTTGAGAATTTATTCACAACTGTTATAATATTTTTATCCCAATTTCAAATCAATATATGATAGATATTATTATTATCTGACGAGCTACGATAGGTTTATTAATCTCTCATAAATATTGGATTATTTAAGTTTTTAAATATGACTTTAATATAAGATTCTTTCCTCGGAACAGTTAATTCAAGGTAATCAATTTATTGTATTTTGTAACACTTATTCATTAAATAAAAACTGGATTGATATACAATACTGACAAATTCAACATTTGTTCTTTTGATGTATTTCATTTCTTTGATTAAACAAAATAAACCGAAAAATTATTGAAGAGAACCAATGAAATATTTATTGGCGAATAATGAAAATAGAGATGGTTGACTTTAAAGTATTAAATATTCGATGCACTCCAGTTTATTTTTTCCTGAATGCATGACGTTTGGTCTTTATGAAACTATACGAATAATTTGTGCAAAAATGCCTCCGAGGTTGCAGTAGAAAAGAGTATTTCTGGATATTGAGCGTGCATTTTCATCAGGCGATAAAGACTCGATGCGAACGATCGACGACCGCGCGAGCAACGTGCAATCGACTTGGTGATCGTTGGCGTTGAGTCGTCGCGGGCCTTCGTGCAAAATATTTCAGCACTTTGGCACGACTCCCGTTGCGGGCGTCGAATTGATTATTGAACAAACAAGCGTGCTACACGTATTCCCAGTGCCGGCTGTGGTACTGGTACTCGACTCAATGTTGAATCCGGGACGCGCGCGCGAAGAGATGGAAAGGGTCGCGACGAATCGACCGAGCAAGGCGCCCGTGGCAAAACTCCTCTGTATCGAAGTTGCAGGCGCTTATTTCGACGTACCAAAATGCTCTCGCCCGAAATAATCTCGAAACATGCCGTCTTTGCCGCCGCTGACATTTGCTAAATTCGACGAGAAACGACAGCGAAGGAGGTTCAAATTGATTTCGCAATCTTCGAATATTTGGCGTCGATTTTACATGATTAAAGATCCTATGATTAAGGACTCTATGTAGCCGCCGAAGAAATTTATTAATTTCGGAATTCTATTGAAGCAAAGGGCGACATCGAATTAATCAAGGATTTCAGTATTATTTTATTAACACTTTCACATGAGGAGGCTCTTATTATAGAAATACTATAATTAATATAAAATTATTTACAGATACATAATTTTAGTATTGTCCGCAGGCGTAAAAATAATATAAAATCCTTAATCAATTTTATATTTAAGTGTCAGCAGAAACACTTCTTGTCCTCTATAGTAATTCGATTGGGTAGACGAAAATATATTTATGGTGAGAAAAAATGGTGTCATTTCATGCAAAAATTCATTTAGAAGCCTGTGATCACACCATTTTACTGAACCAATCAATCCCTTTACTTAGCATATTGTATTACTTTCATTATCGCATGAATAACATTTTTCCATGAGTGACCTATAATAGATGCCTTAATTTTGTTGTAATCATAATTGAAGTTTTAGTAGAAATTGCACAAAATAAAGGGATCGATATAATCACTGATTAGTAAATAACATTTAACGAGTATATTTCTTAATGTATATTATTATTATTGTTCGTGAGATTTAGAATGTCAGCTTTTCTGTATACTGTACTTGAATTTATGTACGTAAATAAAATTCAAATTTTTACCGGAATTTTATTTCAACTCAAAGACACACTAGACGAAGTTTCGTGAAATATGTTTATAAGAGCGTTGAATTATGGATTAAACTGAAGAAGACAAGGACCTTTGATACATTCAAGTGCAACGATTGACTTCACATCGGGGCTATATGTCGCGCGAGGAGACCAAAGCGAAGAATAGGAATAAGACGATGCCGAGGCTCGACGCTCGAGGCAACAGAGTGCGCGAGAAGTAGCTACACGCTCATCTCGTCGTCGAAACGTGCAAGCTCAGAGAGAACACATTCACGGTCCCACGACGAGTGACTTACGGCGACGGACTATTTACGAATGCCACACACAGTCCTATTTTTGGTCGAACCGAGTTGTGCTCCGGCTACTCAGCCGTCATTTCGGGTGTGTGTTCTCGCGTGAAGAGCATAAGCGTTTCGCACTCATGATAGCGAATTACAAAATTCTCCCAGGTCTTTAAGCGAATAATTTTCAAGTTGACTGCCTTTTAATACAAAATCAGCAAGGAGTGAGCGGTGAAATAACATATGGGGTCCTAACGAAGTTGTCATGCAGACTTCCAGAGTTCTAATCCCGTCGAGCACCAATGGATTTTTTCCAGCGAGCTGGCACTTCGTAGCCGACCTAAAATTGTAAATCCGCCTAAATATACTGATACGGTTTTGAAGAAGTTTCAAAATCGACAGAATCTAAAAGTCCCATAAAAAACAGAAAAACCTATAATCCCAATATAGGAAGGAGGTTTAATTCAAATTTCTGTACTCAACATATTACTATTGATTTAAACACCCTGCAAGTATTAGGTTCTCTTTAGGCACTATTAACTTTCATGCGAACAAAATACTTTTGAACTAAATACTCGTATTTGTGTATCGAAGTCCCTTGAAAATGATTGCATTTGTACAATTGATTACGAGTAATATTAATATTTTTATCATGATGTTCTTTCGCATTATTATTAACAATGTAATTGAAGTGGGATTTAATTATGAGGATTTTTAACCCAGATTATACCAGTTAAAATTCTATGTAACTGGGATTAAATTTATCAATGGTGAGGTGTAGGAAAACCATTAAAGGTTTCGCAACTAAAACTGACCGCATTAAACGATTTAACGCTATCGGATAACGATATAATTTCTGCGTAGCGCTAATACCGTCTGCTTGCGCATGACTTTGGGTGCGCTGATGACGACGGAATGAGGTTTCACGCTTCACACGCTAACGATGAAGGGTTAAGCGAGAGCGCGTTGGGTGCCACACGACCACCCGTCTTTCGCGTCATGGTAAGCGCACCTCCACCACTACCACCACCACCACCACCACCTCCACCACCACCAGTAGCAGAAGCAGCAGCAGAAGCAGCAGCAGCAGTAGCAGCAGCAGTGCCAGAGGAGCGCGGTGAGAAGGTATCGATTCCGCCCTCAGCGCGTCGCGGCCTTCTCACGCCACCCTCAAACGCGCGCCTCCGAGGGTGGTTGGGTGGTTGGGAAGGCGGTAGAACCACTACCACTACCAGCAGTACCGCGTTTGCATGATAGTAGTGACTCCCCGCCGGCCGATGCGCGCGGGATTGCAGTCACGGTGGCGGCGCACGTCGCATCGTAGACCGTTTGCGAGAAGAGGAGAGAAGTCCACTGCTACCATCCACCAAGCCAGTCAGCCGCTTATCCGAGAGAGCTGCGAACTTTAGCCGAGAAGGAACTTCTCATTTTCCGCGTCTGTATCCAATACGCGTGGACTCTTGGCGTTCTCTTAGAGCCACGATGTAACTACCCTCGACGGGTCATCACCCAAAGAAACTTGACGCGAGCGCAGAGAGAGGAGCCCAAGTATTGCAGCATCCCATTCCTCGTCGCTCCCTTAGGTACACACATACGTCCCGAAGGGTTAGAACCTTTAGCTTTGAGCTGAATTGCTTGAAAGTTATGAGCGTGATGAGCGAATTTGGATATACATCAAAGGTTCTTGAACTACTGGCGATCTTATGTCGGAGATAGGTGAGCCTGGTGAGCAGTAACTTATTTGGTAGGGTATATGTGTATATATATGTATGTATACATCATATATTTATATGTAGACACGTATATATCGTAAGTGATATCTCACTGGCTTAATCAGCGCCGTTGAATGATTTTAACGACTCGACAACGCGTGCTCGTATATAGTCGAACAAACGAGAGAGCCGAGGACTAGGCTTCGCGAAGACCGCACGCTCGCGCGTGGCTAATTACCGCAAGGCAGTGCCAAGTCACAACGGTGGAGGGACAGCGTTATAACACACTGCTAAGGCTTCCGTACTACACTTGATCGATAATACGGTATCGTACGCTCCCGTGCATGCCTCCGTGTTCCAGTGAGAACGGGTGTAACGTGTGTTATATAGTATTGTATATATATATGTATATATTATATATATATATATATATATATATATATATATGTGTACTCGTGAAACGTGCCTCGCTTCTATCGAGTAAATGAGAGCACCGGCCAATAGATTATCCAGGCCTGAGGCAACGAACTCGTCCCGAATTCGGTATCAAGTTTTTTAACATTATTGATGATTTTATAGGTGATTATATTATTGGCACACATGTTCAATGTCAATGGAAGATCCAATGATCTCTATATTTCAGTAATTCTTTCGTTTTCAATGGGCGTTTATCAACAAAAGAATACAAAAATTAAACGGCTGTTACTTCATTGAATTGATAATTTCGTACTTTAAATTGCCATTTAATAGAGCAGTTTATTTTGCGAAATCGATTATTAAGCGATAACGGAGTTAAATGTAAATTTGAAATTTGTGTACTTTTAACAAATACTTTTGTCCACAAGCCGCTACGCCAACGGTTTGTTAATTTTACCGAAAAATGTTGACAATTTCTTATGTTAAATTTCGAGTTTAACAAAATGTTTGTATAATTTTTGTGAAAAAATATACGAATGAAAATATTTTGGTAAAATTATCGAAAATCTTCTGTGGCAATTTGGGGAAAAAAAAGTTGTCAAATACAGAGAAAAAAAATGCCGTTTCGTTGAAAAATCGGCGTTCAAAGGACTTCAACTAAATTTTTAAATAGAACAGATAAGAGATTAGATTGCTCGATAAATATTCGCTTGAGACGACCGTAATAGATATGAGGCAATCAATATTTTTTGTTGTTCAATTGAACGTTTGTTTGAATATGCGTGAACGATGCCGATTTAGTAGATACAATTATATTTTTTCTCTGTGTATAAAAATGTTATATTTTCTGCCATTCGTAGAAGATGCTGTACTTATACAGTTAATTTTATCAGCTGGTAAAATCTACATCCTCCGGGTCTCGAACATATATCATCAATAAAGTTGGCTACCAGACGATTGTTCCAATCACGAAGTTATTCCAGCTAAAAGCACTGCGAATTGAAACTAGTTTCAATTCCCATATCCATCTACATACACGATGGTATGATTTGGATTCACAATCGTATTATAAACTTTTTTAAAATAGCGATAAAAGCTCGAAATATCCAAAAGTGTTTAATCTCCTCAAATTGTTTCAAAACATCCAAATTTTCAATGCACCATAAAATGTTCGAGAGATTTTTCCCACGTGGTTGGAAAATGAAACATACAAAATTTGGGAATATTCAGAAGCTCATGCGGCTTTTATTCTTTGATGCGGCGCGGTAAACTCGCGCGGGCGAATAATGAAGCGTAATACATTTTGCAAAGTGCCAGAGTGGCGGGCAATGAGGCCAACAGTGTGGCGAACGCGTGTAACTCGACGACCGGACGCAAACCCGATGGGTACGTGGATATACACCGAAGTGTACACATAGAGCTGACTCGCGAAACGAGAGACGGATATACTATATAGAGCGGCGCGAGCGTGAGTGAGCGAGAGAGGGGCCACCCCGGAGTCCAACGGACGTATACACTCACACCCCCGCGCACCGTCACCTTCGGCCTTTCTATCGATCCGCGGCGAGAGGTTTTACACGCCCTTGCCCCGCGCACGCGGTGTTCCGTGCCGCCTCTCCTGCAGTCGCTCTACCGCCGGTGGCTGCTACTGCTGCTGCCGTTCAGACTCACACAGCCACCCTCGCGCTACGCCAGTTGAGAAATCCTCGCGCGAAAAGGTGAGACGACGCGACGAGTCCTCAAGCTCCAGCCTCAAAGTAAAGCAGCATTTCCTTGTCCCGTAAAGAAATAGAAAAGATAAAGAAAAACACCAAAAGGATAGATAAATAGGGCGCCCACGTTTTGCTCTTAAGCCCACTCGACTGAGGAAGAAGAAAACGAGACATCCAATGTCACGTTTTTACGATTCCACATCGGGCAGGAGCAGTAAGTTGAAAGAGGCAACGCGAAGAAGCGGGAGACCCGGCTTCAAGACCACGGGAGAGGTCCCGGCGACCTCGCTCTCGTAGCACCGCGAAAAGGAGTTGCGGAGGAGCATCAGCGCGTCCTGTAAACTTCCTCTTTAATACCCGCGCGCGAGTAGACTCTGAAAGAGGGGAGCGCGGGGATTGATCCTTATTTCGTCGCTGCTGTTCTCCTTCGCTGCTGCTGCTGCTGTGGTGGGTGGCCTCTCCGGATCCATCTCGCCGCGTGAAAAGGTTTCACCCCACCACGGGGCTAATGTCGCGCGGTCAACCCCTATACATTGTGTCCTAATAAACTCTCGCCTCGCTAGAATAGTAGTACTATAGCTGGTATAAAAGATAGAAGGATTCGCACTTTTCTTCGTCAACTTCTACATCGAGGTCGCAGACGTACCGATAAATTGCAATTTATTTCTGGAATCCCAAAGGCCATCAGCCACAAAAAAAAACAAGAATATACACAAAGAACACAAAAACAAGGTACAAAACTATGTTACAAAAATACCGGGAGTGTTTCGATTGCTTCTTACATATTTTCAATTGTGCGGTGGCCTTAACGTGGGAAACGCTCGACGAATCGCAAATGCAAAACGAAGGGGCTTCGATGTGTATGTAGAGAAGTTGAAGAAAGCTGAACAAAAAGTGGCGTCGCTTTCATGAGCTCGTCTTGTAGTATGCCTATGCGTTTTGTGCGTGCATGCGTGCATACAGAAATACAGATATATATATATATATATATATATATATATATATATATATATATGTATATACAGTTGGTTGGTATATTGTATATCGTTTATGTGCAGAGGGAAGTAGCAATGTACGGAGCCGGGTGTGGAGTACGGGACTGCGTCGATGTCTTCATGACCGCGAGAGCAGAGCTCTCTGCTGCGCGTACAACATATACACATCGCGCTACAGTATATAGAGGTACTACGTGCAAGTCACGAATAGCGATTATTTCGGACGTCCTCCGCACGAGCGATCCCCGTCACGCGGCTAAATATACCAAGCGCACCGCGAACCCGCGTCGCTTGACGGAGAGAGGGAGTGTAGAGAGAAGTGAAAAGAGCGAGGAGTCACGAGAGGAGTATCGAAAGGCTTGCGGGATCCCGCAAAGCCATACGCGCCCATCACACATAATCGAAGAGAGCTGCGAAGCATATAAGTTTCTCATTACGATTCGGCACTCGCTGCTTTTCGAATCACGATGTCTGAAGCCTAATGACGCAATTTGGCAACCGAGCCTTCAAGATTTTTTTGTTTTCATATCTTACATTTCGCGTAATTAATTCGACGTTTTTTTCGAACGGTGATCTTTGTGAGAGGCGCGGCACTCACTTATAGTGATCATCCCGCACGACGTATACGTAAATAGTACGAGAAACTCGACGGTTTAGACGCTCGCGCTTCGGGCCTGCAGTGTCGCGCGCCCGCGTATCGGTCAGTCAAGGCTCACAACTTTCTACGCGCGCTTCCATTATCGATCGCTCCGAGGAATGGAAACAAAGAAGGCCACGCGTGGGTCTTCGCTCTCGGCGGGCTGAAAGTCTTGGCTGCTTGATTGTTTGCAGAATTCTGCGCAACTGTACACGACTTTTCATTAAGTTCTTGTGCTTTAGTCGCATACTTTATCGGGCTTAGTCGTTCTCGTACTTTAGAGGTGCTATAAATTACTTTACAAATGCTAATTCGACTTAGTAAACAAGTTTTTGTAAGCAGAGGCTTAATATTTTTTTAAATATATGTAGCTGATATTCGCGGTTCCGAAGTATTCCTCAAATTTCAGAGCGGAACGGAACGAACGTATAAATCTCAAGTCTCAACTCGGTGAAGACAAGCTCTCGTTTTCTCTCCCGATAAGATCAGCCGATCTCGGTGATTCTCGGCAAACATCACCGTGCGATATAATCAAGAGGTATAAATAATTTCGCGACGCTTGCGGCCGTGAGCGACGCTCTGCGTCCGCACCACGAATTTAGGTGGAAAACGCCTTTTCTCGTGGAACTCTTTCACCCTTCTGTTCTGAGCTATGTCGCGTCTTAGCTCTGTCACCGACGTCTTTTACAAGAGAGCGATGAAAGACTAGACTACGTAATTTGTAAAGCGGCAAGCTTTGCTGTAAAGTCTATTTTTTTTAATAGGGATGAAATTTAATTGAACAAAGTTAATGCTACAATGAATTGCTATGCTTTACATGTTTAGAATCAGATTTAATGAATCTGGAAAATCTTCACGTACAATATAAGCTCACAGATAAAATAATGTGTTTTAGTTATTTCTTCATCGTTTGTATTATTGCTTTTCATTGCATTTTGTAGAGTTGCAAGCTCTCGTTACTGTTTAAATTAAAAAGTAAAAAGTAAAAATGTTTTCATGATAATAACCTGCAGTGTTGAAAAAAGATTTTTTAACCTTTGAATAACTGCCAAGAAATTCTATTTTCAATTAACTTTCTTTAAAAAATGTCGCAATAATTGAGGAGCACGGCACTTCATTTAATTTTCAATGCAGCGAGTGCTGCTTTAAAAAAAAAACTTTCGGTGAAATTTTATGATCTTTTATTTTTTTGTTAAAATTAAAGTATACAAAATTATTTTTTATGAAAGCTGCAGTTGATCGTTACAAAATAATAAGTAGTAATTTAATGATACACTTAGTGAATATTAAATAAAATTAAAAAGGCTTACAGCTTCGAATTTATGAGAAACACTAGGTAAATATATTCTCGAAATAAACGTGTGTTGAAGAGAAACTATACTACGGTGAGGGCATCAATTTGCTTAATATAACCTATTTTAAACATATATTTATGTGGGAAACGGTCAAATAAAAAGGTCACTTTGCTTCATAGCTGAACGAAACATTTATTCCGAATATAAAAGTATAATAATATTAACGCAAACCTTTGATTTTTT
This sequence comes from Ephialtes manifestator, assembly GCA_963970395.1. Taxonomy (NCBI): domain Eukaryota; kingdom Metazoa; phylum Arthropoda; class Insecta; order Hymenoptera; family Ichneumonidae; genus Ephialtes; species Ephialtes manifestator. The sequence goes on from OZ019976.1 coordinate 16,368,937, forward strand.
AATTTTCGACACGCTCTATATTTAACAACATTATATTATTGCCTTCGGGTCAATAAACAGCGCAGGCATTTTTCACGTTGAATATATTCATTACATAATAAAAAAACATGCGAAATTACTGTACAGTACGGGAAGCTTTTTTGCAGATACAACATATGTAATTCTCTTCGAAGTACAGACTGTTAGAAAAGACCGGACGTTTTTAGACATAAACTCATAAATTAAATTTAATGTTCAATTATGATATCAAATTAATGTATTTTTGCGGTAAAACTAAAACAAAGCATTAAAATTAAGGCACTTTTACAATAAAAATTAAAGTAAAGTATTGAAATTACGGTACCATTAATTATACATCCCACTTGTATATTAAATTTAGTATACCTTTACGTTTATGCGTAAAAACTTGCGGTATTTGCACATTAAATAACCGGTAGATTTTTTTTACAGTGCCGGTATATAGGAAAATAATACTTATATATCAACTACGACTTTACAAACGTGTTTCGTATACTGTACTTTTATTTACACAATACTTGCATAGTAAATCAACAGAAACACTATCTGGTGAAAAAAATTTCCTATAAAGTATATCATTTTCCATAAATTAATTTTTAGCAGTTTCGGGTGGGGGTCAAAATAGCGAATTTCAAAATAGGGAACGTCGAAGTATAGAATAGTCATCATTATCAAATTCGCTATTTTAGCCATTCGTTATTTTGATGGCATTTTAATAAGATGTGGGTCAAAATAGCGAATGGCTAAAATAGCGAATTTCATAATGATGACCATTCTAGATCCAGACGTTCATTATTTTGAAATTCGCTATTTTAACCATTCGCTATTTTGACCCCCACCCGCAGTTTCTAAGGTTCGTCCTAAAACGCGGTACGGCCATATTCAATATCGTTTTCGCCAGCATTGCCAGGCTCACTAGTTGAAATGCTTGCATGATCTACTCTCTCTTCAAATACACAATAATACTAAAAATTTTACTGTAAGTCGACCCTCTTTAAGTACACCTGCGAATTAGAGTGGCCAGTTGAATAAACTACACAGTAGAGTGGTCCCCGATAGTTCAATCCTCGGCTATAACGCTTCGTACACAGCGAACCGGTCATTAGTGCAACGGAACCGATGCGCCAGACTCGGAGACGACGGGGAATGTCCGTGGAGCCGTATAGCGGCGTAGTGACTTGCCTGCCTGCCCCTGTTATCGGTACAGTGTACCGGCCGTTAGAATGCCGTTAGCCGGAGCTCGATCCATTGTCGGGTAGAGAGCCTCCAGCGAGCTGCAGAACGGCCGCAGTAGCAGAAGCAGAAGCAGCAGCAGCAGTGGTAGTAAGAGCGCTGCATATGCACTAACGGCAAGGCTGCTATGCGCGCGCCGGAAGCACGGCCTCGCGACTTAACCGAAGGGGGATCCCTCCGCGCTACGGCCACAAATTAATTCCATCATCATCGACGAACCGTGTGTAGTGCTATGAAGCCATACGTATAGCCATACTACTTCTGAATTCAAGAGTTCCCCTCCCCAAGATCTAATATGTGCTTTCCTCCTCCATTCGAGATACCAATTATTGAAATAATATACCTACGCTCCCGTAACCCTGAATATCTTCATCAATGGTTCATTTCAATGTGATTATTCGGCTCTTCGTATATTATTGTTAGAAACATAGGGAACCACCGAGTCTCTCGGATTTCTAAGCACTGCGCCAGTTTGACAGAATATAGAGGAGCCGGCTTCTCGCGTCTCCATGATAATTCGATTATGTCTCAAAGACTGGTACGCCAGAACCCCGGGGATAGATTAGATTATATGTAACCGCACTTACATATCGGGTTCAATCCAATTATAAAGTGACTAGAAGCAGTGAAGTCGTGAGGTGAAACTCTCTCGTGTTATATCTACGACTCTGTGTAGACTTATGTGCTGTATCGCATCTTAAAGCGACACTTTGTTACGTTCGCGTGTAACAAATGTAGGATTTTTCCGAGTCTACGTGTTAAACTTATGAGAAGATTTTATTATATTGTCTCGTATATATAGAACGTACCATCATTCCAGGTGATCTGCAGTCGCGCGATTGGCGAGGTAGACTTGTTCCTCACAGGGCCGGCCTGACTCGGGCCTGATAACGGCCCTCCGACCGAGGGGATCCCATCATCCACCTCACCAACCACTTTTTCCTCCGTCTATATCTCCACTCGAATCCTTCACACCACTTTCAAGGCTATCCTCTCGTTTGTAACGAAGAAAACTTTCCTCCTTCCGCGTTACGCTTTCTGTCACACAATAATATATGACGCACGATATACCTCTCGATGTCTCGAGATCAACGAAACTTGAACGTCATTTTACAAGTGCGCACGAATTTCGCGGCACGATCGAAGAATTTTCAAAAATCCACTGATGACAGTCAAAAGTTCACTATAGTCCAACACGTCGTTAAAATGACAGAATCAACTGTCTCACAGTTCACCAGCATTTTCATATTGTTTGCCAAAAAAAATCCTTTGCCGCTGTCAGTATTTCCGGTTTATTTATTTTTTACTTTTTCACATTTTTTCATAAAATATGTCGAAAAAATATTTTGACAGTTTTGCAGACGCGTGCGTAAATTTTATTCAGTCACGTACAATCACACTTAGCTGTAGTGTAATGTAGTCTCGATTTATTTTCGTGAAGGAGGTCGACGTGCCGCCGGCTCATCGAGCTCTTGTGAGAGAAGCGCGCGGTTATCGAGAGACCCAATTCTCTCTTCACTTCGTACGGATATGGAACGCGCGGGCGCGCGTGGACACAGTGAGAGCTCTCGCAGTGGATGTACAAAGCGCGAAGCTCGAAGCAAAATTCGTCACGCACACGCGTTAACTCTTGAACTCGCGGTGACCAGCAACAGCAGCAGTTCCGTATACAATTGGCGTTTTCACCGAGTTGCCTCGATCTCTGCTGTGGCGCTCTCGTGTATTGAAGCCGCGCGCGCGGTTCCCCGATGCGTTAGAACGATAACGCGCGTCGTTGACGGGAGTCGATAACGCTCGGTGAACCTCTCGTCATGTCGAGAGTATTATACGCGGCAATGCTGTGCTATGCCACTGGTGCCTGACGCTTCGGGCTCTCATAAGCACACACACATAAACATACACACACACGCACAATCTGTTTCGCTCTTGCTCTCGTGCGTTATACACAGTGCTCGGAACACTCGACGTTCCACGAACTATGTGTCACCGGTGCGTTTGACATTCCACTCCTGGAGTATTACGATAGTGCCAGATAAATTTTTTTTCCGCTTTTTCAGTCGATAGTTTTATTTTTTCACCCAGTGGCTTTCACGTCACGATCAACAAATAAGCACGAATTATCCCTTCGGCAGAGAGTTTATCACGACGTGCTGTTTTTACTAATTTCTTGCACAGTCGGAGACACTGAAAAAACTGACACGAGGTCCTCGACCTCACACAAGTCTGAAACGTAGAAACAGAAAAAAAAGTGTTCAAAGAAGGGATCGATACAGTACACTACAGTTTCAGTTGCAGACAGCAACTACCGGAGGGAACGTCAATTTTCCTCTCGTAAATTGTCAACAGGTGGTTCGCAACCGTCATCCGTACACTCTGAGGCTCTCTCACAAGCTCGTTCTGTTACGACGCTTCTGCGAGACACTTGTACATCGCACTTCCGGTTAATTCTTCGCTTCACAGTGAGTTTACGTGGTAACGAAGTTGTGATGGTGACTCGGTGATGATTGTAAAGTCACAACGGATACTTTAACTTCGGATTCCTCGCGAACAGCTGATCGGTGATATCGACTCTTGTTTCAATTCCACCGTCAGAGTTGCGACGTTAGTAAATACGTTTGTGCCTCAGTAAATCGCGACGAACAAAAGTAACTACTTTTCTTTCTTTGTTTATACTTTCGTTATATTCAGTAGACAAAAGTTAATTGTCGCGAAATTAGTTGACATACAGTGTGGATTCGTGATATTGGTAACGGTTCAAGTTCTGACGTATAACAAGTTCATATGTCTCTCGAAATCCTGTACAGCTCTCTTTTTCTCTCTCCCTCTCCACTTGTTCGGATGAACACTCAAGCGTCTCGCAACATTCGCTAATAAACGTGGCGCGGTTTTTGGAGAAGGGATTATGCCGCTCCGCTTTGCCGAAAGCCTTCGCTCTCTTTCGTGGCTCACTTGGACTATTTCTGTCGCGCGTTAGCTACAGCACCGGCAACAACAGCAGCAGCAGCGGCACGCGATCACTCGCGTATTTCTCTCCCGACCGTACTGTATTTACGCTCGGGCTCTGCTGTTCACGTTGTGTTCCCTCTCGGACCCGCTCCCTTTCTCGATCTCTTTATCCCTCCCCCGCTCTCCTCTATACAGTCACTCTGTATATTTCCCCTCTCTAAAGATTACTCTCTTTCTCTGTCTCCCGTTGTCTCAATTTCTCCACCGTCTTTAACATATTCGACCGAGAGTTTCGACGACAGAGTATTACCAAAGCGGCGAGTGATCATTTCTGCGTTGGACATTAAAGAAAAGCACTTAACTTTCTTATCTCGACTTTAGTAAACAGCGCTTATTGCCTCCATTCAGCTTGCGCCTTTATCTTTCAATAAGATAAATGTCAAAGTACATTGATTGCTGTTTATTTTCCTTCATTTTAATTATTATTATTTATCTTTCAAATATCTTCTCTTTCTCTGATAAATCGACGATGATATTTCGTGCGAATGTGTGACAGTGTTTTGGGACAATTGATGGTTACTGCGGAGATGAGTGTATTATTGTTTTATATACGGATTAACAAGAGGGAAGAAAAAATTGAGAGAGAGGACGACGAGCTCGCCCTGTCGAAGTCCGCGAGCGATTGACTCCCGCGCGTCCCGGCGCACGGTCGTGGCACGCGTGAGGGAAGAACGGGTGGGGAGGGCGGGTGGAGAATTCCCGCGGTAGGGAGCACGGAGTGGGGGACCAGCAGCAGCCGAACACACCGAGGGCACGCGAGAGGGCGAGGAGGATGGCGCGTGCCACTACACACTAGCAGGTGGAGTGCGCGTGCCCAGGAATCTTCGTTCTCGCTTCTCACTCTCTCTGTTATACCAGCCTTTCTCTCTTCCACCTCTCGGGTCTTTTGTCTCGCTCGCTCTCTTTCGCCACCCTCTGTGGACTACCAATGTCGATGGCCACCGAGCGACTCGCAAATAATACTGTAGAGATGCACACGTACACATAGACGGAGGACTTGCCCGTGACTTCTTACATTTCTCATTCGCTCCTTATGTTTTCCCCTCCTCCTCGTTATTCTTCTGCTTCGCACGACTTACGATTTTTCTTTTCTTTCCTACGTATTAATATATTATTATTTCTCTCATTCTCGGACGACCCTGGTTCGAGCTTATCGCAGAGTGTTACGTTACCGCAGCGTAGCACGCGTTTTCATATACAAACCGAGTGTAGGGTATGCAGAGAGCGGTTCGTAGTCCAGATAGCGTGCACACACTCGGAAGAAAACACTTCACAATCGGTCTATCGATGTGCATCGATATTTAAACAGTGATGAATTAATGAGCGAAGAATGCTGCTGGTGACGGCTCTTTAAAATATTTATCCGCCAAGTATTTTTGTTTCGATGATTAAAAATTTATCTCCTTATCGCTCAGCGAACTGGGTCATTCACCTCAGCCAAATATTACTTTATTCGCTCGTTTTTTTTTCCTTCGTCTTCGAGTTTTGGCTAATCACTAAAATTTCTTCGTGAGTAAACCCAATAACGATTAGCGATACAAGTAGCGGTAATTCATCGATAGCAGAAACACACGGTTATGTTGCACTGGCATAATGTTTACACTGAGCTAAGTTATTCTCGTAGCGCGATAAGAGTCGCTGACAGCAGGCTCGATAACTCGTCGAATTAACGTTGCTTTCCCCGAACACTTTTCGTATTTATGCTATGTCACTGAAAATCAAAAATTTTCAATCGCGGAAGACGATATCGAAGACGCACAATAACAGTTTCTGTTCACAAATTAATTAACAAAAAGTTCCTGAATTTCCTTTTATCAATAAAAAAAAAGAAGGTTACTGACACTTTAGGGTCCGCGAATCCGATTCCCAGCAAGGTAACATAGTTGGGATTTTTTTCGCTTACACGAATCAATGGCCTCGCGATTAAATGCCGACAGCATTTTTTTTCCTTTTTTTCTTGATCGTCTTTCGTCTTCGTTGGAATAAATCGACCTCGAGCGCGTTACTGTTATCGCTATAACAGTGTTGAATTACAAACGCGCTTATACGGTGTGCCGACCGTGGTTATCAGCTGTCACGCGGCGCACGTGGTCGTGAGTATACGGCCATTCGGAGTGGGGAGAAGCGACAGTCTACCCTGGCACGACGATCCTGACGCCTCGAGGAGTCGTCAGCCACTGACTGTACGGCGGCACGAAACGGCGAGCCTCGCGTCGACTCGTCTCGCCTCGGCCTCTCTCGACTCGGCTCGTTCACTCCCAAGCGTTAACGCTGTGCTATGCCGGGCTACCTACCAGTCGACCATCGTCTGCGATTCTTCGTCTCTCTGTCATTTCCGCGCATTCCATCCGTACCTTCTCCCTTACTCTTCCATTCTTCACTCTTTCTCTATCTATTCCTCGGCATCCCGGAGTTCCTTGCCGACGACTCTCTCGTATACACGCACTCGGTTCCACAGTCCGTCGGTGGGTACCACAGTTTCGTACCAAACCCGACCGCCCACCCAACCCCCTTTAGAGTCGTACTACAGTATGATATACATAGTGTATGTGCACAACGAGGGTACACTACAGTAAACTCCTTCGTAAGCCATCTTTCAACCCTATATGTAATCGTTGTGTATGTATGTACTCTACTTTCTAACCATAAACAAACCATCAGCAGCTTTCTAACCATAAAAAAATAATCATATGGGTATTAAATACCGACGCGTCAATGACGTTGAAAATTTTATACGGGTCGTTCCACGTTAAATGAATATTTTGGACGAATCAAAGCAGTCGTAAACAAGGCAATAAAGACAGTAAAAATTAATTTTGTAAAATTGAAGTGATAATTTGATCCAAAAAAACTTCAGTATTATACGGATTTTTTTTTAAATTAGCAGTGACAAATGAAATTAGTAAAAAATTATAATTTTTATTCCAAAACGAAAATGACGTTTTTCTGGAAAAAAATACAAAAAATATTTCGTAAAACGAAAGAAATTTAAAAAAAAATCAATAAATATCTAATTTCATTTTAAATCAATTAATATTTCTATTCATTAAGTTTCCGCAAACGTTTGTGGACAAAGACGTACGGTTAAAAGTCCAAACACAAAGTAAAAATCTTCGTGCGAAAGTAAAGAACGAAATTGGGTTAAATTGTAAAAGAATTAAGAAGTCAAGTTTAGGGATTGCTTTATGAGCGAGAGTACTGTATGTGGTATATCCAACGTATATATACCTCGGCCACCTACACTTTGACGCTGAGTCTGTAGCAGCTTCTAGTCACGTACGCCAGTGCGAGCCCGAGTGAGATAGATAAAGACGAGAACACAGGGACCCTGAGGATCGACGCATACGCGACATACACCCTCGAGCATGTATATCTGTATATACGTATAAGGCTAGTATGTGCAGCGCGCATCATCTCGGTGCAGCATGGGTTGCTACCGAGAGACCGAGTGTATGTCTGCACTATAGGTATACCGCAATCTACGTTAGCTGTACGTTACGCATAATGCGCTGGTAGAATATACATGTATATACATTGTGAAGCGGATCAACACGAGCGGCGGCGTAGCCGATTCGTTAATACGGTTTGCCTCATTATTGCACGACCAGTGAAATATCTACGTGGAAATCGCCTAGGACTATATACAGATGTAGCCGAAGATATCGCCAAACTGGTTGATATCGTCATTGGCTTTCAGCGAAAGCGTTAGCTCTGCAGCTAAGAGGTGTCTTATTTGCAGTAAGTAAGCGCGGAAGAAACATATAACAGCGCGAGAAGTTCTCATCTGCACGTGGGCAGAGAGGCTCCAGGGGCGAGCAATCTTATGCACGCGCGTTACTCCGACTAAGAGGATTAGCTCGTTGTCAGAAAATAAAATAGGGGGAGAAGGAAGAGCAAAAGAGACGACGACATCGGTATAACGCTGAAAGAGTCGTAAAGACCGACGTGTACGTACGTTGTTCGCGCTTCGTAAAGCTCGGAATATCCGGCACACCGAGGGGCCACAGCAAAACGACGATACAACTATTACCAGTGCAGCACAAGGGCCTCGAGAATTGCATTCATATAGACAGCGGCGTATATGAGAAAAGTACAGTAATACAGTATTGATGCACGTACGATTTGAGAACCCGTAAAATATTCGCCAGACATACACAGGCGAAGAGTGAGGGGGAATAAATTCCTTTTTTTACGCCGACGAAACGAGAGAAGCGCGTTGCAACCGTCTAGCGATAAGAGCACAAAGTGCGAGCTCAGTACGGCGTAACGCTTGCAGTGTCAGAGGTTTCTGTAAATTTCTTCGACAACAACCATCGTTGTTCCGTTTCAAATCTTCAAAATATACTTTTTCTTGATAATCTTTTCATATATATTTTATATTTTATAAATAAATATATAACTTTTCTATAAATATTTAATATCATGTATATATAAGATATTTACGCGCAAAAAAACACGAAGTTGTGATGTGATCTTCGAATTTAAGTATTTGTTCGTATTGAAGCGACTTATCCTTTTTTTAATGGAACGAACATTATTAGATTTTCAAGATGTTTTTTTAACAGTACGAAAAATATATTGAATATGTGCTTGAATATATAAGATTTTTTACGAAAATTTATATTTTTTGTACTCCATATATTGCTAAAACATTATTAAATTTGCGAAAAAATAATTTTCTTAAAAATAGATTGTACGTATACTAATTTCTGGAAAAGTTTATTTAATACGTGTGAAAATATACTGTCACACTTTTTTCCAAGTGCATATAGTTCTGTCTCGTGACACATCTTACAATTCCGTAGCCATTAATTTAAATATAATTCACTATACTGCAACGTTTAAGAAGTACATTTCATGCGTTCAAATTCTTTTCCAATATTTGACGCCGAGACAGTTACAGCGTCTCCGATTATGTAAAACATTGACCGCTTATTCGTCAAAGCGAATAAACAAAGGGGGATTAATCAATTATTAGAATTAATTGGAATACTGAATAAAGAAGTTAATTAAATTGGAGATTATAGACTGTACAGTTTATTATAATTATAAACGCGTTAATGACTCGATTAATGTAAATGAATATTGATTATTGAAAAAATGCAGAACCCCACCGATTGAATTAGCATTAAAGCATTGATCAATTATCAGAACCAATGATTGGACTAAATTAATATGTTCAATCAATCGAAGATTAACCTCCTGGAATTCATATCATGATACATAGTTAGTTTAGAACGCGACTTCATACATCTCCCGCGATGTCCGACTGCACTTGCGAGCTTGTATAAACATACAGTATGATCCCCGGTGAGCAAGACGCTGCGACATGCACGACGTTGCGCACTTCTCTACGCTATTCCGACAGAGCACCGGAGTCTGTTGCATCATCGCACGATTTCACGGTGCGTCCGGATTCGTTAGACTCGCGAGACGCGAACAAACGAGCGAGCGAGCAACCAACGACGACGACGACGACGACGACGACGACGCATCTGTACCAATGCTTATACATACTTCGAAGTCTTGTGAGTCTCGCAGTGCTGCTCAACCTTCAGCGACTCGACCAATTTCAGGGCAACGGAGTTCGTGCGAGGCTCGTCTGACTAAATGTAGTTCTTACTACTTGCAACGTTCCTATAACCGATATTCTAATGGTTCAAAATCTTCATTTACTTTATTTAGACGTTGAAAGTTAACGTTTTATATCTTATGACGATCGTGCTATAAAAGTTTTTGAATTGACTTAGTGCGAAACGAATTGAATGAAAATTTCGAATCAAATTGTTGGTTCGCACGGAAAAAAATGTTTGGTTGTGGCAACGACGTTTTCGATTTGCTGTACACAGTGCCTAAAAAATTTGTTGTCTCAACCATATCGAATAGAAACCTCAACTATTCACGATTAATTCTCGCGAGATTAGTTAGGTTAACTAATCCAATCGTTGGGACTACCATTCGAATCGTCGGTATTATCATTCGAATCGTCGGTATTACCATTCGAATCGTTGGTATTATCATTTGAGTTGTAAGATAAATAGAATAATCGATTGGTTGTGTCAACTCATTTCTTGGTTATGGCAACTAATCTTTTTTTTCCGTGCGGACTGCTATGGAGCATATTGAGAAAGTAATTGATTGGTTGGTTCAACCAAATCAGGCAGAAGTGAGCTATCGAAGAGATGTGTAGTGAAAATCCTACAAAACCAACTTTGGTTAAATATTCTATCAAACAATTTGGCCTTAACCAATAATTTGAATGGACTTATCCAGCGATTGGTCGCTCTAACCAAACTTTTTCCGTGAGGGAAAGTTTTTTTTTATGCTCTCTAAAAATTCATCCGGCAGTTCATGTCCGTCAGATTTAATTGAACCAACCAACCATAATTAGAAAATAAAAAGAATACTGCTCCAATGACGATTGCAGCTTCGAAAACAATTACCGTAATTTTTTTAGCAAATCATTTCAACCCTTTCTATTTTAATTGGTGGCCTGAATAATTTTTCATTATATCCCATCCTTACAGGACGTAAATTGTAACGGCCGGGATGAATATGCTTCGCTTGAGACTTATATTCTTAAGTGTTCTACCTATTAGCTCATTGATGAACGATTTCTGGGATGAGTGGACACGAGCGACGCGTTACAATGCAGTAATATAAATGCAGGGGCCGCTCCCACCACAAAAGAACATTAATTTTAGATGAGAATATGAATATAGACGAGCCTACGAGCGATGAGAGGTAGCCGAGATCTTCTCTCATTGGGCGCCAGCGGAACGCCGAGTAAGTCGATAAGTGAGCTTCGTGACGCCACTGACCATTGTCTAACATCTAAACCACGTCTCATCGCAAACGTTCCATCTCGCTGTACTTCGATTTTTCCCCAGGCTTAAAAGGCATCATTATCAATGAACAGAAGCAGCCAACATAATCGCACCGTAATAGCCTAAGTAAAAGGTAAAAATAAAAAATCTTTTTGCATGTATTTTAACTGTTTTTTTTATTTTTCAGAAACTTTGCGTTGAGACGCTGACGTGTCTATTAAGGTAGTCCTTGCGCATTAACCTTTCGAAACTTTAAGACTCAACATTTTTTTATATAATAGTTGAATCCCTTCGAAATGCGATTGCAAAGTTTCAAGTTGGGTTATAGACTAAATAACCGCGAAAATAAATATTTAAAAAAGAATTCTTATGCACGGGCTCTTATGGGAAACTAACCGATTTCGTACTTCGGAACGAAAATTAACATGTATAAACTGAACTTTTATACAATATCAAATGTGCTACGGATTTCTTAGAGTGTCACGATTCTGTATAAAATATAAAAAGAGGACGTTATCGAAGTATTTGGGTGTAATTCCAACGTCAAACACATCATCGCCATTCAGAAGTTACGGATAACCGGATGTAGCGGACGATGATAGAAATCAATATAACCTCCAGTGTCAACCAGCGCCGTTTCAACCTTGGTTTCAGCGACCCGATTTTTCGTGGCGGTTGTAGTCGTGGCGCAAAAATTAGATTTTCTATCTACTTTTTTTGTTGTTTTGTGTCACGAATTTACCTTTAAAACAACCAAATTTAGCTCTGACCGCATGATGATACAATACCACTACGCGTTCAAGCGAGACTCTGATGAGATATTTTAGTTAATACAATTTATGTTTTTTAAGTTTACGAAGCATCTACAAATACGTTTTTATTCTCACTGTGATTAATTGAATGTGTAGATATATAAAAATGTTAGCATTTACAGAATTTTCGGAACAGTGCGTCAATTGACTAGTATGCACTGACAGAAGAGTTTGTTAACAGTTAACAAATCTTGGTTAAATATGGCGAAATGAACCATTTAGTTATTCTTATTGAATCTCACTTGTGCCAAATAAAATTTGTTAACTATTAACAAATGTCAGCGAGCTTCATTTGCGACAAGCAAATTTTATTTAGCTCAAGTGAGATTCAATAAGAATAACTAAATGGTTCATTTCACCATAATTAACCAAGATTTGTTAACTGTTAACAAATATTACCAACCTTTTCTCTCAGTGTGGGTCGCAAGGATTACCTTAAGTAGAGTGTGCAGGACATTCTCTTTCACCTCAGTCATTTTTATTTCTTTTCTTTTTTTCACTCATTCAAACCCTTTATTCTGCTCTTAATTTTAAATAACCTACAGTGATTTGTACAAAACCTATAGGAAAATTGACAGAATAGGCAAAAAATGTTTTCGAAAAGTTATAATAGCTGAACTGAAAGAGAATACCTTATGTGTTCAACATATGCCTTGGGATTATATAAAGTACTCTTTTCTACGTTTATCGATCAATAGCGGCGTCCTCCACTTATACATCACTACTGGTGTCTGTGGGCCATCGGTTCGTCAGCGTTTCTAATGGATTGTAATTCATAATCACATTATTAATTAAGCAATTGGTCGACAGACCTTTCGTATACTACACACATATACATATCTCGACTCACCCACGCCCTATAGAAGAAAATTAAAGCAGTGTTTTCTATCACAGTATATATAATTTAATTTTTTTTCCGCTGTTTATCTGGACTGTCAGGCATATACTAACGTTAGTGCATAATTTCCTGCTCTTTGGTATCCACGATATTTCCTCTTGGAATTATGATTCTTGGTATCGAGATAAGCGATGCGTAATCAAGTTCCGTATGCAGCTCCGGCAGTCAACATAGCGACAGCCGTGCAAAGCACCGGTGTCAACCTATTTGCCACACCGACTTATTGTTAAAGAGGCGTCAGCCGATAATTCCAGTTAACCGTCGCACTATTATAAATTCTTTCTCAATCGATGAACAAAGGTAAGTTTATAGTGTACACGGCCACAGAAATCTGTGTATTGAGTTTATTAAAATCGAATAACATTTTATTTTTATCAAATCAAATCAATTTTTAAATTAAAACAAGTAACTTTTTAAAAAAAATAAATAAATGTTTATTAGACTAACCATTAAATAAATGTATTTATTCAAATACCGCCCTTATAGGATTGTATTAAGACCAAATACTTATTATAATAATTATTTTAACCATCGGGTTGTAACAATTTGTCTATAAAATTCGAAACTCTTAACATAAACGGTGGATTAAAAAAAGTAGTTTATAGGGACGTAAGTTAAATCTTTAAACAACTGATTGGTTGTACGAATAAAGTTCGAAACCTGGAGGATATATTTGATTGACTCAAAGATCTGTCACTGTACATCTCTTCTTGTTGTAAACTGCGTGCCTTTACCCTTTCGAACTAAGTTAGTAATAAAAGATTGGTTACTTGTATTTAATTTTGTGCTATTAAGTAAGAAAAATTAACTAAACATATGTGAGAAGCCTCCGAAAATGTTTTAGAACGTAGTATAATATAAGGAAACATAAGATTGTTAAAATTAAGCTAATTTTAAGTTGTACGTGATAACCTAGTTAACCTAGTTATCCAATTTGTAATAGGTGTCAAAACATCTCAACAAATAAATATCTATTCTATTCTATTTGGTTGACTCACATATTGGACAAAACTTTCCTACAGCTTCGTCACCTGAAAAATTGTAGTTCAAGATTGCAAAGTTGTTGCTGCTGCTGGCGCGATATAATTTTCTGGCCCTGGTTATATCTGCGCTCGACCGCAAATATAACTACACCATAAATATGTGCGTACAAACTCCCACATTCTGGGCGAAGTTCGAGACGACGAAGAATGAAAGCGAAGCAGAAGAAGAGGAGTAAAGAGAGATGGAGAAGCAGATCGGGAACGAGTCTCGAGCTGGCCAGAGAGTGGTAAGGAACGCCAAATGGCCGTGAATCATTGCCTCGAGTGGTTTAAAAGTAGGGGCAGTTAGGAAGGAAGATAGAGAAAGCGGCGACGAATCCAAAGAAGGTGAAGGAGTAACAGAGCGAAGGAAAGCGAGACGGCCAAGGCAGTGAGACAAGGCAAAGTGGAAGAAGAAGAAGGGAAAGACGAAGAAGGAGAAGAAGAAGAGGGTCTCGGGGCGTCGTGCAACAGTGTTTACACTCGAGGGGTCTCTCGGCAAACGCGCGCGCCATCGATGATCCCAGAAACCAGACCATGCCACTCTGGCGTCGCCCTCCTACTCCTCCACCATTTGTACACAGGCGTCGCGCTGTTATTGGACTAGTCACATGACCAGAGAACCCACAATCCGAGCTATACCAAAATATACAGTCAACTCACACTCAAGAAAAAATAAAACCGAGTGAAGAGTGTTTGTACCACGCTCTGACGGCTGAACGGTTATTAATTGTGTCTGGGTTACGGTATATACTATAAATTTACCGACGACAAAGAATACATTGTTATTTTCTATAAGGAACCATGTATATAGACAAATATATACGTATATATGATTTTCTGGTCGAACACACAGAACAGAGTTTGCCAATATGAAAAGCAATTGGTGGGATACGATTGAAACGGTCAAGAGGGCTGTCCAATCGCAAGTCATTAACGATCCACGGTTGTCTATTAGGGTGTTTCAAAAAAAGACGAATTTTTTTTTTTTTCTTTTGGTGTCCAAAAATTGATAGTATACCTAAAAACAAAAATTTTGGCGCCCATGTGAGCTCTTAATATCAATAGTAAGATTCGCCTGTATCCATTTCTTTATTTTCCATTTAAATAACACGGGAAATTTTTTTTTAAATTTTTAAATTTTTATTACTTTGGAACGGTTCATCGTAACAACAATCTGAAAAATGATATTTGTAGGAAATTTTACGCTCTACAAAAAATGTTTGAAGACCAAAGTTCCTCAGATTAACGGCTTCAAAGATATCCGCGGTCAAAGATAACACTAATAAAAAATTTCAAATATTTTCCAATAAAAATACAAAAAAATATCATATGCCATATTTTTATTATTTTTTATGTAAAATTACTTTAATTCCGTTAACCTGAGACTGTAAACTTTTTTTTTAACTCATTAATTCAATACTTAACTTACGAAATGCACTAATATATAAATATAAACGTTAAAAATATCTTATAAATGATTTTTTGGTCTCTCTTATAACGAATTTATTTTTTTCTTTACTAAATATTAAGAAATTTAATTGAACAATTAATTCTTTATAACAAAACACTATATTTACAACTTATTACAACAATTTTTCAACTTGAAAATATTACAGTTTTATAAAATTACTTTTATTGCAATTAGGATATTGTTTTCTATGTTCTGTCACTACTTGCAACAAATATTGAAGCTGTTCTTCATCTTTCGTTAAGCATCGATTATACTGCTCTATCAATGCCACGCCGCGTTCTGCTACATCATTCACAACTTGAAGTTTCCCGAAATACTCCAAGTTTTCTAAGAAATTCGGATTCTGAGGCCACAAAGTAACATCCTCATCGATGAACTCATACGACAAATCAAACAATTCAAATATATTAATCGATCTCATAGACACAAATTGACTAAGATCTTTATTTAATAATGACTCTAAATTTTTCTTATCTATTATAAAGCGATTTGTTGTAGTTTCATTGGCTTTACAGTTTTTAAGAGCATGAACTATTCTTTTTTTTGTTCCAACTGAAACATTTTTATCAAAGAGAGACTGTCTGTTTTATCTCTCTTTGATAAAAATGTTTCAGTTGGAACAAAAAAAAGAATAGTTCATGCTCTTAAAAACTGTACAGCCAATGAAACTACAACAAATCGCTTTATAATAGATAAGAAAAATTTAGAGTCATTATTAAATAAAGATCTTAGTCAATTTGTGTCTATGAGATCGATTAATATATTTGAATTGTTTGATTTGTCGTATGAGTTCATTGATGAGGATGTTACTTTGTGGCCTCAGAATCCGAATTTCTTAGAAAACTTGGAGTATTTCGGGAAACTTCAAGTTGTGAATGATGTAGCAGAACGCGGCGTGGCATTGATAGAGCAGTATAATCGATGCTTAACGAAAGATGAAGAACAGCTTCAATATTTGTTGCAAGTAGTGACAGAACATAGAAAACAATATCCTAATTGCAATAAAAGTAATTTTATAAAACTGTAATATTTTCAAGTTGAAAAATTGTTGTAATAAGTTGTAAATATAGTGTTTTGTTATAAAGAATTAATTGTTCAATTAAATTTCTTAATATTTAGTAAAGAAAAAAATAAATTCGTTATAAGAGAGACCAAAAAATCATTTATAAGATATTTTTAACGTTTATATTTATATATTAGTGCATTTCGTAAGTTAAGTATTGAATTAATGAGTTAAAAAAAAAGTTTACAGTCTCAGGTTAACGGAATTAAAGTAATTTTACATAAAAAATAATAAAAATATGGCATATGATATTTTTTTGTATTTTTATTGGAAAATATTTGAAATTTTTTATTAGTGTTATCTTTGACCGCGGATATCTTTGAAGCCGTTAATCTGAGGAACTTTGGTCTTCAAACATTTTTTGTAGAGCGTAAAATTTCCTACAAATATCATTTTTCAGATTGTTGTTACGATGAACCGTTCCAAAGTAATAAAAATTAAAAAATTTAAAAAAAATTTTCCCGTGTTATTTAAATGGAAAATAAAGAAATGGATACAGGCGAATCTTACTATTGATATTAAGAGCTCACATGGGCGCCAAAATTTTTGTTTTTAGGTATACTATCAATTTTTGGACACCAAAAGAAAAAAAAAAAAATTCGTCTTTTTTTGAAACACCCTATTGTCTATAGACCCAAGTGATGGCACTTCTATTACGACAAACATCCGTGTGACGGGATCAAGTGACAGAAAATCCGAGTTTCGAATTATTCCGCGAGAACTGGACGAGAAGTGCGCTAAAAAATCGATAAAGTTTTGTGTGTCGGGATAGGCTGCGTTGTAACGAGTCAAGAGTTTTTTTTCTCACGCTTGCGTGGCTGAACGATTAATTTCCGCACGGCAAAAAACGCATTATTACTTTTATAAAAAATAATGCAAATGGACACATACACATAGATATACGTTTTTCGGGTGCAATATACGAAGAAAAGTTTTTAATGTAAAAGTAAGCGAGTGATGGGTTACGACTGAAAAGATCATCACGGATTAAAAATCTTGGTTAAATGCGTGACTGGTGATCACACCGAGAGAAAAAGTTTCATTGATTCACGGAAATCTTTGCCAATGAAATGAAATACTTGAATTTCAATACTATCTTTTCTTTGAATGATCTCAACACGGAAAAAAAAGTTTGGTTATGTCAACTACGTTTTCGATTTGCTGTACACAATGTCTAAAAAATTAGTTGCCTCAACCATATCGAATAGTAACCTCAACTATTCACGATTAGTTCTCGCGAGATTAGTTAGGTTAACTAATCCAATCGTTGGGACTACCACTCGAATAGTTGGGACTACCATTCGAATCGTCGGTATTATCATTCGAATCGTTGGTATTACCATTTGAGTTGCTAGGGAAATAGAATAATCGATTGGTTGTGTCAACTCATTTCTTGGTTATGGCAACTAATCTTTTTTTTCCGTGAAGCTCAATGAAAAGTAGTCACATTTATTCGAAGAAACATTTCTTTAAACCAATGAACCTTTTTATAGATTTCAAAGATATCGTCTCTGATTCAATGAAACCTTCTTGTTACCAGCTCAAAATTTCGAAACCTATTTTTCCCTGAAGTACGCGACAGATAAAGCTCAAATTTTGTGAGTATGTAAGGAAGTACGGCAGAAATAGGCTAAGCTTCTGGCTCCTCGAAACTCGAAGCTGTTGGTTTGGGAGAACCGGAAAACAAAAAAGTGAGGTTAGGTGTGAGAGAGCGATCAATGAAAACGTTTTTTTGAACCAATGAAAACGTCTCTTTAAAACAATGAAACTGTGTCTTTATTATATGCTCTCTAAGTAAATCTTTATTTACAGGCAATGAAATGTTCTCTTTGAAATTCAAATACACTATTTCATTGAAATCATACACAAATCATACACTAATTCATTGAAATTTCGTCTAAATCAATGAAACAAAATCAATCCACCCATTTCTTTGGCGTGAATGAAATCTTTTCTGTCGGTGCAATTGCGGTTAGATCAACCAAAAAAATTGGTTAGTCTAATCGTAATTAATCGGCTGTCACATGTTTAACCAAGAGATTGGTTATTGCAACAAAAATTTTTTTTCTGTGTAGGAGATCTGTCCCATGGCAAGTTGTCAACGTTCCATGGTTGTCTATGGCTCTTTCGAATAATATCGACTTTGGGGATATCTTCGTATAAGGATTGTATTATAGAGCACGAGACTGTAGACGATGATACTTCTATGACGACAAACATCCGAGTGCCAGTGACGGTGAATCCGAGTTTCAAATTATCTCGCGAGAGGTGGGCAGAAAAATCGTTACCGGTCTGTGTGTCGGAGTGCGTCGTAAAAAATAAATTGAAATTTTTGTTATTTTAACAAAAAGGTTTTGACACCAAACGTTCACAGATTTTTTTTGCAATTACACAGAAAAATTTTCGTCAATTTCTTGTTCTACATTTTTAGTTCAACAAATTAACGAAAATTTGTTGTGGACATTTGTCGAAAAAAAAACATTTTGTTAGAAGTTCACAAAATTCAATTAACTTTTTACTGTGTGGGCGAGTAAAGAATGTTTGTATCATACGCAGGCGGCTAGTCGATTACTAATTGTGCCTGGATTATGGTTTATATGGTAAATTTCATCGCGACAAAAATTTGATTGTTATTTTTATAAAGAACAATGTAGATAGACACATACACATATAGATATAGAGTTTTTTTCAGGTAGAATACACAGAACGGAGTTTATTAGTATGAAAACCGATTGGGGAGATACGGTCACGAGGGCTGTCACGTAGCAAGGCATTAACGATCTCCAGTTGCCTATCGATCCTTCGAATAATATCGGATCGAGAGAAGGATGGGGATTCTCTCCATATGGGGATTACGCTACGGAGCATGAGATTGTATGCGTTGGTACTTCGATCGCGGCAAATATCCGTATGCCCGAACCGAGTGACGGAAAATCCGAGTTTTAAATTCTCTCGCGAGAGCTGGGCGCAAAAGTGCGAAAAAAAAATCGATAGAGTTTCTGTGTGGCGACGGGGTGGGCTGTTGTGACGCCAGCGTATATAGCCTTGTTGTCGACCTGCTGGGGGTCTGCTGCATTATTAAACGAAGGTGAGATATATATGCACAGCGAGAGGGTGAGACTAGTGGTGAGCAGTATATGGTAGCGAGGGTTGGCGACGAGGAGCAGGCGGTGGCACTCGGGAAGAGGAAGAACCACCGCAAGTATGAAAAGCAGAGAAGCCCGAATGATGATAAAAAAGAGAGTGCACGAGCGCCAGTAGATTTAGTAGCCAGAGAGAAGGTTGGAGGTTGTATAAAGGTTGAAGGTCGACTTCGTTGGTTCGTCCGCTCGGGAGATCATTGCGAACTCTGACTGTGGATTTATTAAACGACGCACACCACACGTGCAATCAGAAATAAAAGTAGTGTTTCAATGAAAAAGGGTGAAAGGGAAGGACATAGAAGATTAGGATCTACTCCTTTTTACGTTAAGTACAATAAAGTGAAATTTTTTTATCGCGTCTGCGTTAAAGAGTTAAAAATTGATTTGATACAGTTAGAGCATTCTATGGCAACGAATAAGAAAGAAGCTTGAACGTATAAAACTCTCTCGACTCGTCAAACGATGCAGACGAGATCAAAGATTCGGAATAATCGGGGGATAAATACAGAGACGGAAATCTACCAACAAGGGCGTAAACGCTCGGGTGGTAAGTCCGTCAAGCTGACGACGTTAGCGTGAAGAAACGAAGGGTAGATGATCGGGTTGAGCGGCACTGGAACAGAGCCGCATTCCCTTTGTGCAGCCAGTGGCGTAGCAGTGTTTACTCTCGGGCGCGCAACAGAAGTGAGATCAGTAACACAGAAGAAAGGAGAGGCTGTGCGCCCGCGCTCGGCAACGTATAAGCGGCGGCAGCAGCAGCAGCAGCAGCACAACCAGCAGCAACAGCGCGGCAGCACCGCGACGAAGTCGTCTCAATTTATTTCGTAAGCCGACGCCGAACCCTACTACTCCCACTCTCATCCTCTTTCGCGCTTCGAGCGTCCTTTCTCTCTATCCTTCTTTTGCCGTTTCCGGAGGGGGACACTCACTCGCTCGTTCTCAACTCGCTTCGTTTCCCCACAAGCGCTTTCTCTCCGTCTTTTCGTTAGTTTCCGCTGTCGTTCCGTCCTTCCACCGTATTTTCACTTCTCCTACTCGCCAATTCTCTCTTCTCCCCACCCCAATGAAGAGAGAGGCTTCCTCATCGTTACTCCACCTCGCAGACGTTCAGTCTCTTATTTTGCACTCTTTCTCCGTTTATTCCCCCCTTCCGGCAAACGTTTTCTGCTGAGCATATAATCTCTCTCGCTCTTCACAGATTCGTTGCTCCTCATCGTCGTCCCGCGAACTTGCTTTCATCCTCCTCGCTCGCACATCGGTAAATGCACCAACGCACTTTGCAACCCTCTCTCACGCGATCGACTCCACATCTTTTCTCGCCCTCTTGAGCGTTCGAGCATTCAAGTTGCCGGAGAGCTTTACCTCCTACTCGGGATTTTTCCTTCGGATTTCTCTGCCAGGTCCCCCAAACTCGTCGCTTCGTTTTTCCCACAGATTCTCTAGTCAAGCTCTTTCACTCTTGAGGCTACCCTCAACCACCCACAGTTCTCTCTCCACCCTTTCATTATTTTCATTATCTTTATACATAAACGCGAAGAGAATTTATAAGGCAAAGCTTTGCCATCCAAAGGATCGAAGACGGTAAAAATAAAAAAAAAGGAAACACTAGGCAAAGTGTCGGAGGTTGGTGTGTAGGTTTGATTCCATGTTGAGCGAAGCATTAGCGATATCCGGCCGTGCCAGCCGCAAAAATTCTTCTTCTCTTCGGGTCGTCGGCGTCGAGCGAACGAGAAAAAGGGAGTGCGGAGAGAGAACGACCACTTTGGCAAAAGCCACCCTTCTCCCGCGAGTAAGCGCGCGCGGCGCGTGTCGGCTGATGGTGCCCAACCACCCCCGGAGCTACTCTGCGCTTCGCTATGCTCTCACCAAAACCCACACCCCGTGACGCTAGTGGTGAGAGAGAATATATAGTACGTACGTATGTACGAGCACGAGTAAGAGAAAAGCGTGGATGGGAAAAGGAAGGAAAGAGGAGCATAGATGTGGCTAAAGGTGGATAAAGGTGCCTTCACGCCGCGCGGCGTGCAACCACCCCACGCCAACCGCCCCACCACCGTCGCTATCCTGACCAACCGGCTGTTTACTGTTTGGCCTCCCGGGATATCGATCCCAGTGGCGTAAGAACACCCCTGCACATAGCTGGCGGAGCAGCAGCAGCAGCAGCAGCAGCGGCAGCGGCAGCGGCAGCGTCAGTGACGGCTATGAAAAGGAGAAACGCTTGGGCGCCCGAGTTTCGGCCTGGGCCGTCATCGAGAAAGTAGAAGAGTCGCACGCGTCTCCCGCTTAGCGCATATAGTATATATATACCTTTTTACCTTATTGTCGGATCCCTTCTACTTTGGCCACTAGCTTTTGCCAATACTTTCTACTCCAAGGTGATAGGCTTTTCCTAGTTCCTCTAACGGACAGTCAAGGACCTTCGGTACTATATTCTCTCGCGCAGCGACCCCGATGACTTGCCTTATATCCCTTCTCGCATATTAGCCGCTCGCGCGCGCGCACGAATCCCAGTCCCGCAGCCTCCACAAGTAAATACCCCTCACCTCGTTGCATAAACCACGTTTGTTTATCCGCATAGCTACAACGAGAGAAAAGATTTCATTGACGCCAAAGAAATGGGTGGATTGATTTTTTGTTTTCATTGATTTCAACGACATATTTCTTTGATTTCAATGAAATAGTGCATTTGAATTTCAAAAAGAACATTTCATTGTGTGTAAATAAACATTTATTTAGTGAGCATACAATAATGAAACAGTTTCATTGTTTTAAAAAGACGTTTTCATTGGTTCAAAGAAACGTTTTCATTGATCTTTCGCTCGCACCTAACCTCACTTTTCTGTTTTCCGGTTCTCCCGAACGAACGGCTTCGAGTTTCGAGGCCCCAGAAGCTTAGCCTATTTCTGCCGTACTTCCTTACATTCTCTCAAAATTCGAGCTTTATCTGCCGCGTACTTTAGGAAAAAATACGTTTCAAAATTTTTAGTTATGGTAAGAAGAAGGTTTCATTGAATCAGAGACAATTTCTTTGAAATCAATGAAAAAGATTCTTTGGTTTAAAGAAATGTTTGTTTGAATCAATGTCACTACTTTTCATTGAGTTTGAGATCATTAAAAGAAAAGATCGTATTGAACCTCAAGTATTTCATTTCATTGGCAAAGATTTCCGTGAATCAATGAAACTTTTTCTCTGAGTATGTGCAACTGCACCGAGAAAAAAGATTTCATTGACGCCAAAGAAATGGGTGGATTGATTTATTTTTCATTGATTTCAATGAAATAGTGCATTTGAATTTCAAAGAGAACATTTCATTGCCTGTAAATAAACATTTATTTAGTGAGCATATAATAAAGAAACAGTTTCATTGTTTTAAAGAGACCTTTTCATTGGTTCAAAGAAACGTTTTCATTGATCTCTCGCTCGCACCTAACTTCACTTTTGTGTTTTCCGGTTCTCCCGAACGAACGGCTTCGAGTTTCGAGGCCCCAGAAGCTTAGTCCATTTCTGCCGTACTTCCTTACATTCTCTCAAAATTCGAGCTTTATCTGCCGCGTACTTTAGGAAAAAATACGTTTTAAAATTTTTAGCTATGGTAAGAAGAAGGTTTCATTGAATAAGAGACAATTTCTTTGAAATCAATGAAAAAGGTTCTTTGGTTTAAAGAAATGATTCTTTGAACCAATGTTACTACTTTTCATTGAGTTTGAGATCATTCAAAGAAAAGATCGTATTAAAGCTCAAGTATTTCATTTCATTGGCAAAGATTTCCGTGAATCAATGAAACTTTTTCTCTCGGTATGTGCAACTGCACCGAGAGAAAAGATTTCATTGACGCCAAAGAAATGGGTGGATTGATTTATTTTTCATTGATTTCAATGAAATAGTGCATTTGAATTTCAAAGAGAACATTTCATTGCCTGTAAATAAACATTTACTTAATGAGCATATAATAAAGAAAGTTTCATTGTTTTAAAGAGACGTTTTCATTGGTTCAAAGAAACGTTTTCATTGATCTCTCGCTCGCACCTTACCTCACTTTTGTGTTTTCCGGTTCTCCCGAACGAACGGCTTCGAGTTTCGAGGCCCCAGAAGCTTAGCCTATTTCTGCCGTACTTCCTTACATTCTCTCAAAATTCGAGCTTTATCTGCCGCGTACTTTAGGAAAAAATACGTTTCAAAATTTCTAGCTAAGGTAAGAAGAAGGTTTCATTGAATCAGAGACAATTTCTTTGAAATCAATGAAAAAGTTTCTTTGGTTTAAAGACATGTTTCTTTGAATCAATGTCACTACTTTTTATTGAGTTTGAGATCATTCAAAGAAAAGATCTCATTGAAACTCAAGTATTTCATTTAATTGGCAAAGATTTCCGTGAATCAATGAAACTTTTTCTCTCGCTGTGTGCAACTGTAGTAGATTGCTTGGCTACGATAGTTATAGCTAGAAAGTACAATTTTTTTGTATGAATGTAAGGTGATAGGACTTGCGCGAAATACAGGACATTAAATGTAGGTTTTCTTTTTTTCAAAGATGACCCTTCACTTTTCGATTGTTTAATTAAAAGACTATTAGAATAGGTCTTTCCAAGAGAATTTAGAAAAAAATATTTAATAGGGTCTCAATTAACTTTATAGTTAATGCTTAGTACTACAGTCCATATAAAAAAGAATAATAATTTTGTTTGGGATGCTGGAGCGATGAACCGGCTATATAAGTGTTTAGCGTCAGTTTAAAGAAAGATGTACTATTTGATATGATGTTTCAATCCGAGTTCGGACCCTTTGTTTGTCTTTGCAGTGAAAGCAATTGGAATCCTATAATAATCATTAATATTTTTTAACAATTGCATACAGTGCAAGATTTTATAGCTGACATATTTATATCTTACAGCGTCAGCACTATAGAAATCATTGTCCATTGTCCACGACAATTCTCGAGTTAAACCCCAACTTCGCAGTTACGCGTATATGACTAACCATCCAAATAACTTAACTAACTTCAAGATCCCACTGTTTTTTCCCCCATCGCATTAACAGATAAATAAACGGAATCCTACTGTTGAGGAAAACGGCACAAATGTTGCACAGGAGTTTTAAAAGCCTGAGCAACAACTTAACAGCCATAGACGAACACGTGTACAGAACTGTTCTACCTGAATTTTATCAGGGGGACGATCTTTTGACTCTCGTACCGTGCCCGACGACTGCAGTTTCAAAACGACGATCGGTTCTCGCTACCTGATGTATTCGGTTCGAACGACTATCCCCCAACATGTATCCCATAGCTTAGTCGATGCATACCGAAGAAACCGAGTCAAGAGTGAAAACGACGACGGGAAACGTGCAATGAAAATGAAGAATATATATAGTAAAGAATATTCTTGCGAAGGGGTATATATTGTAGCCAACGGCGTGTCTCCCGTGGGATATGAAAGAAAGAGCGCGAAGAAAACTGGTAAGGTCGCCGAGGCCAGAAGGAAAAATAAGAAGAGTCTTCGTAAAGTGCGAACGGGGGATGAGAAGGCAATCTGTCGACTGAGCCGCCCCTTATTACAACGCCACCACCAAGAGACTACCAAGACGCAAGAGGACGACGATGTTGCCACCGCTATCCTCCAACATGAAAATATACCCACCCACTACTTCGTATAGATATACTAAGCTCCGAAGAATCCTGGAGACCATATATCATGCTGGATGGTCCGCTCGGGTGGATCGTAGGTAGAATAAATCGCACAGTTATTGGCACAACTCTATCTCTTTCTATGCAACGAGTCTTTTAGGCCAATCACTGTACTGTCGTAACTTATCTAAAGCACAGGTCAGGCCACACCAGGTTGCGGTGCGCGCAACCTGTTTCCAGCACTCCAGAGTCTTTTAGCTTCTCGCAATATATATGCAGCATGCCTTAATACCCGACGTGTACGCAACTCTTTACACACCGCGGACGACGGGTGTATTACAGTATGGAATAAGTATACAAAATATATATAGTATACTCAAAGTGTATAGCATAGTATATGATATAGTATACGCCACATCCGCCTACGAGGCATACCACGAGATTGTCCCATTGCAAGCCGCAGGATACGTTAGCGCAGTGGCCGACTTATACACCTATAGCGACGACAACGCTCGCTTGTTTTACTTGCTGTACTTGTGTTCTTCGGTTGGCTTTTTTCTTCACGTCACAGTTGAGCACCTATCACGACTTTCGAATAAACATTTTACTTTTGTTTACTCGTAAATTATTTGATAACTATTATATTTGGAACATATCAGCAAAGGGTTTGGATTTTGTTTAGGAGATTTAAATATAAACATCTGCTTAGTGGAAGTCGGATCGATACGTCCAAGAGGGAAAGAAAGTAACTCATATGATTTATGTAAAAAAAAAGGGTCCCTATTTGGACCTCGTTGAACTATCTTACCACGGAGGGTATTAATTGCACGTTATAATACGTAACGTACATTCAACACGGAAAAAAAAATAGTTGCCATAACCAAGAAATGAGTTGACACAACCAATCGATTATTCTATTTCCCTAGCAACTCAAATGGTAATACCAACGATTCGAATGGTAATACCGACGATTCGAGTGATAATACCGACGATTCGAATGGTGGTCCCAACTATACGAGTGGTAGTCCCAAAGATTGGATTAGTTAACCTAACTAATCCAATCGAGAACTAATCGTGAATAGTTGAGGTTACTATTCGATATGGTTGAGGCAACTAATTTTTTAGACATTGTGTACAGCAAATCGAAAGCGTAGCTGCCACAACCAAACATTTCTTTCCGTGAATAGCCCTTTGCACATCATAAAAGTACACTGAGAGAAATTGGGATGGTCCTGGTAACTATTCAGTGATAATTATATTTTATTAGTCCAGGTGACTATTTTCGTAGTTACATTAACTGTCTTCATTGTTAACGTAACTACGTTTCTGTTAATGTAACTACAAAAACAGTCACCTGGACTAATAAAATATGATTATCACTGAATAGTTACCAGGACCATCTCAATTTCTCTCAGTGTAGACTTCCCTTTACAACACAGTCCAATTCCATTAGAAATTCATTCTCCATTTTTATTCCATGAAAAAAAAAACTTTTTGACACGTGAAAGTAAACAAATTTTTATTAAATAATTTATTTTTAAATCCCTATCTTTCCAATATTTTGATACAGAAAAGCATCGACTATTTAATAATTTTTTTCTTATTGTAACAGGGTTTCACCGTTAAAAAGATAGAAAGTGATAAGCATGCACTTTTCTAAATAATTGATCTATTGAATATTATTATATTGCAAAAGCATTATTAAATCAGAGATTGTTTTTTTTACTTTTATTATTTTTTTCTTTATTATTTATGCCGAATGAAATCCCCACGTATTGTTTACATAGATGAATTAGTATGCACGCACGCGTCAGAAGAATAAAAGAATGAATGTCATCGAGCCAATCACAATAAGTAAAGTACGCGGGAGAGACTGGAGAGGGAGGACGCAATTCTTAGGTCGCAGAATACCCTCTCACTCTGTCTCTCTTTCTGTTTTCTGCTATTGTTCCGTAGCTGCGCGCACATTGCAGCCGTTCATTTCGTCTCGGTGAGCTGGGATCTCATAAACACGGGCGACAACCCGAAGAACGTTGAGGACGATCGCGATTCTGCCGACATTGCGAGATCCATAGGCTTCCACTTTCTTTGAGAAAAGGACTTTGCCCGCGAGCTAAAGAGTAAAAGAGAGAGGGAAGGAGAATGTTCTCTCCATAGTGTCGCGAACTTTCTCCAAGACTGCCGGAAGTCTCGAGGCTACCTGGCTCCGCAACTCTATCCGATGACATTGCCGGTTGTACTGAGATCTAACGACAAATCTTTATATTTTTTTACGAAATTGCTTCGAAATTGTATCTTCTCGTACTTGATGTTGAATTTCACTGATGTTGATCTTCAGAACTACAACCAAAAGTGGATTTCAGCTTTATTTGAACTGTTATTTTCATTTTTGTTAATTGACGATTTTAGAGACTTTGCGAATAATAAAGAAAATGCTGTAAAATAATGATCCTGTAATTTTCGGAATATTTTTTAAAACCTCTTTAAAATTGTATCCTCTAGTATCTCACTCGAATTGTTCTAACGTTAATCCTCAGAACTTCAAACGAATGTTTTTGTTTTTTTTTATAGAAGAGTTTGTGGTTAAACGGAGTTGCGTGGCATTGCGATTGCCAATATGTTTTGTGATGAGAAATTTTGTTATCAAAATACCCATTTCCGTGTAAAAAAAAATAATATCGATGCTGAAAACAATTTTAAACAAGATACTTTGCAGACTTTTTAAATATGTCTATTGATTTTTTAAATTGAGTCATTACCATAATACTAAAAGCTGCGAATAAAAGTCAAGTGTACATTGTGACTACTAAAAAAATAGTTCAAACAATGTAGCTCGAATTGCCTATTTTATCGGATATTGGAGTGTAAATAGCAAATAATACACCGAGTTGATCTTGGAATATTGCGGTGCAAGAAAGTAAGATCTGAAGATAAAGCATCGAGATTGAAGCCTTTGTCAAATGAAGTGAAGGTACAGCAGAACTGTAATGTTGGTTTACATAAGCTTTTATACGGAATCAATACTCCATTCCGAATATACGCCCCCGAAAGAGGGAGGTTGGTTCTCCCGTGTCTGTATATAGAGTATAGTGTAAGCGAGAGGCAAAGAGGTGACGGTGGCGAGCGATCGAGAGGCCCAGGGATGGAGAGGGAGGGATATAGAGTTTCGGAAGCGGAGAAGCGAGATATAGTCAAGCTATCTGATCAGGTAATCCCCACCCTGACGATGTTCGCAGCTTCTGCTTCTGCTTCTGCCTGGTAGATTCGCTACGCTGAGGGGTGGTGACCCTCTTCAATATCCTAAACCATCTCGTGTTCTCCTGGTCGAATAATTATGCGAAGGCTTAACAGACTGCTTCCTTCGGTTAAACGAGTATATAACCCAATTCTATGCGAAATTGCGCGCTGCCGTCTGCGAGAAAATCAGTGTATACCATCGACATTTTCATACTCTTACTAACGGATTAGAAACGTAATTTCAAACTATATATCGTATCATTTCAGAAATCATGAGCATTTTACGAAATTACATTCTGCACCTCTTCTCATCGTATACGATAATTGCGTATTTTCTAACTAGCACAGTGAAAAATGCTTGTATAAATATTCGTAGAATAAATAAAAGAAAAAATATCGTTAACAAGCATTTGTTTAATCGGGACTTAACAATAGTAATTATAGTATTTGCATTCAAAGTATTTTTTTCAGTCCTCCGTCCATAAAAGTAAACTTTTCGCGAGCTTTCGCTTGGGGATATTGTAAATTCCCGACGTCCTACTGATAATTTTCGGTCAACACCCGAAAGAAAAACTTTTATCAAGCACGTATGATACAATTTTTCCACAGTTTTGAAATGTATTCCCGCGCAAAAACGGAAGTATGAAAACAGTATTTTTCAAATATTATAATAATCTTGGATTATGTATGTCTGGCGCATAATATCTCGACCAAATAAAGAAAGTATAAAAATAGTGTAAACAGTAAGTATTATCTATTGGACTGAACAATAGTAAAAAGTATTAGACCAAATTATTAGTCTTTAGGGTCCAGTTCGATATCTCCATGAATCTCGATGCCCACACTCAGAGAAATCGTAATAGTACAGTCAACTATAAAGTGACAACTATTCATTTTTATTACATGCAACTATTTTTATAGTTACGATAACTACGAAAATAGTTATGGTAACTATTTGATAGTTGTGTCGACTATAAAAAAATTGTTGTACGAACCATAAATGAATAGTTATCACTTTATAGTTACTAATACATACATAATTTTTTCTCAGTGCAGGTCAAGTTTCCATGGTTTCGGTATCCAGGTCGATATTTCCATGGTTTGCGGTGTTCAGATCGATATCTTCATGGTTTTTGGTCTCGAAGTCGATCGATCCATAGTTGGAGTTGGTTAAGTCGATTGCTCCATAGTTTTAGGTGTTTAGCTCGATGATTTCACAGTTTGCGGTGTTCAAACATACCCCGCCATTGGTTTTTTTTATATCGAGACCGACCTGATCACCAGAAATCGTGAAGATATCGATATATTCATCAAAAACCATGGGAATTTCGACCTGGACACTGAAAACCATGGAAATTTCAACTTGGTTACTGAAAACCATGGAGATATCGACCTGGACACTTAGAGCCATGGAGATATTGACCTGGGCACCGAAAACCATAGAGATATCGACCTGGACCCCGAAGTCGGTGGAGATATCGACCTGGACACCTAAAACTATAGAAATTTTTATCTGGATACAGAAAAATAATAATTCGATCTCTTTAGTACTTTTAATACTTTCTTTATTTGAGCGGAATATTATTCGGTATGTATTATTTCAATACGCCAGCTTTGGCATACCATAATGCAAGACTCTTTTAATATTTAAAAAATACTGTTTTCATCCTTCCGTTTTTGCGTGGGTTATTAAATGCTTTTTAAACAAACGTTACAAATTAGAATAATACTGTTGTAATAAAATAGCGAGATTTACTATTATTTTCGACCGCGTATTCTAACAACAGAAAATTACCCTGGAAATTCAGTTTGCCCTGGATTTCTGAATATGGACGAAGCGACTAAAAAAAAGTATACGTAGGAGGAAAAAAACAGGGAGTAGAGGAGAGGAACGCGAAGGTTCTATCACGAACGAGTGCGGTGCTGATCGTGTGGGAAGGTCGTCGCATTGGTTGGGTGTGGGACGTGTGTACTCTCCGCGGTGTACCACCCTCTGATATCCTCCATGCGTTTCTCTTCTACCGCCTCTTTCTCTTTCCTCTATTACGCATTGCTCTCTGTCTTTCTCGTGCTCTCTCCTCACCCATTCGTAAATCCACGAGTGAGTCTCTCGTGACGCGACCTGTCGATAAATCACGATGGCCGTCATTGAAGGAAACCCGGAATCGCGATCGAGAGCCATCGAGTGGAGTCAGAGGATAAAGCCCTGCTGGATTTCAGAGCGAGCGCTAGTGGCTCTTTCTCTCGTTTTGGACGTTGGGATTTCAGCGACGAGTAGTAACGAGAGCCTCCGGAATTTCGGTTCTCCGCTTAGCACCGACTGACATCGTGCATACGATCCGGAACGTATTGTATGGCAATCACACAAAAGCCCAGAAAGCATATTCAATTCGAAATAACTTTAGACCACCAGTCAACAATATGTAAGCCATCGTACATACAGTAACGATCGACAGTAAGTAATAAAACACGCCTATATTTGTTATTGGGAGTGGATGTTATTAATTACAATAGCTTGAAGTAATCTCAATCGCAATCTGTCAAATATCTGCTCGTTTTTAAGATCCAACGAAGACCTGCCTGGCGATCAGCTATTCATTTTTCAATTGTCATATCAAGTTATTTTAAGGTGAGGGAGACAGATAAAAAAAATTGATTTTGGAAATTCAATATCATCCAAATCCTATTGCATATAAAAATGCCCAATGCACTATATTGTTGGTGCTCGATGAAAGAATTTTTTACTGTCGTCTGACTTGCATATGCTTTTCAATATTATCTTAAGCAAAGTTCTTAGGTTTTCCATTCTGCGCATGATTCAGATCAAACTACTAGGCAGATTGGAATCATTGACGTCTCATTTTCTTCTTCATGAAAAGATACACCGGCTAAATGCAGCAAACTATTTTTTTTCATTCTGAAAGCAAAGTTAATCACTGATTTAGAAAATAGCGTAAAATTTATTTATTAATAATTATGTTACTTAAAAAATATTACGTTTTTTCAACATTTGCTCCATTTAGCCGGTGTATCTTTTCATGAAGAAGAAAATGAGACGTCAACTATCTTTTACATTGTGACGCGTTTTTACACACTTTCAAGCGTGTTAGCATTCACATGATAAATGATATCTAAAAGGAACACGCCTGTAAGTGTGTAAAAACTCGTCACAATGTAAAAGATAGGAAACAACGCACTTGCAACACGCTTAGTTTTTAGAGTGTAGTAGTTTGATCTGAATAATCTAAGTATCTGTAGATATTCCTAATCTACATATTCGTAACAAAATATTACACGCTCTAAGGTTGAAAAAATGTCGTACTATTTGCATAGTATTTTTGATTTTATAAGCAACGTGTCGTCACGAGATATTTCTTTCCTAGTGAGAAATTTGGGAATTTGGAGGGTGAATGTTCGACCTGGGAATTCTCGAATTGCTTGACGTCGACGAAGTCTACGCGACAAAGATGCATGTGTAGGTTGTACAAGAGGGCCACGCATCCAGAGATCGGAGGAAAAATGTGCGAATCAGCGGAGTTCGCGTGGAGAATTTTTCATAAATCATACGCGAAGAATGGGCATACGTGTTTGCATCTGGGTTTGTATATAGTACAGCAATATTGTACTATAGCGAACAGTGGTAGCGCGACACGATGCGAGTATAGTTGCAGCAGCAGCACCAGCGTCGACGTCCTGGCGCTCGCGCTTCTCGAGGTGTCTGTAAATCACGCGTTACCCCAGCTCCACAAGCGCGCGGGAACAGGGAGTTGTATATTACCGTACCTATTACCGTGGGTGAATGCGCCGTGCTGCTGTGCACCGGGTGGCGACCGTACACGCATCTCTCAACCCTGTAGCATCAACGGCATATATCGCGAGATCTGTGCCCGAGAGACATATATGCATATATATACTTATACTAAACAGTTATATATATATACATATATACGTTTCCTCGCCATCGTCTCTCGTATCTACACCCAATTATGCGTAACAAGCTGCCACTGCGCAGAGCCCACAAATGCCCGAAAAATGCTGCTTGCATCACGAGAAGTATACCTCGTCCTGGGAAACTAGAAATGCGATGCTGTCGTTTTATTCACGAGTGGTGCCATACAACGTCACGAGATCATCTCGAGTTTCAGGATTCGCCGTTCTCGTCCCGCATATATGTACAGTCAGGAAAGAAAAAAAAAAAAATATGACGAGGAAAAAAATCAACTCGCGTCGCTTGAGCACACCGTACCTTATTAAAAAGTTGGCTGTATGAATTTGATGCAGTTGTATGCATGAACCAGGAACTTACCTGAAACAGGAGAAAAAAATATCTTGCGTTAGTTCTGTAATAAAAGTTAATGTGTTCATGGTACAAATGTTAGAAATATTAACAAGTATCTAGCCTACAAGTCAGGCGGATATAAATAACATAAATTTTCTTTTTTAACTTCGTGTCGAGTCGCCATATAACCAAAACTAACCAAAAGAATGACTGCATCAAAAATTTGAAGCACAATTCATTAAGAACGGTATATAAAGGTTAAACAATGCTGCTATTTATTTACTGATTTACTAATTTGAGGGAAATAAATTTACTACCTGCTCCAATTTTAGAGAAAGCAGAAAAGATTTTTTTTCCCCACCAATAAAATGTTTTTTTCTGCTTCAACGAAACTTTTATAAATATAGCAACAGCATTGCGTTATTTGCTAGCTTAAGAAAAATATTTGCTAGGCTAATAAATATACTTGTGTTATTTGCTCGTGCGCAATAATTGCAAACTTTTGAACCACTATAATTTGAGAAACTGAGTTGCTCCAATTTAAATTGCTTCTACGTAGAAGAACCGTGTCACACCTCCATAGAAACCACTGTATTGGTATTTTTATTTTTATTGCATTATTAAAGAGTTGCGAATAAAAAGTTATGGTTTTATGACTATAAGAGCCATGCCATGTTATGCCTTCTACCGAATATAACAGAGGCGTTAAGGTCGCCCGGGAAAAAGGCATTCGGGAAACTTCGGAGCTTTATATATACTGTGCGGGCATGAGAGATAATCGCTAATTGGTAATTACCAAGCGCGGGCGTCTGCGGCACTCCTCGAAGTAACTTCGAAGCGTTATAGCGTTGCTGAGAGCGCAACCCCTTTTCGCATCGCGACATCCGCGTCGACAGCGGCCGCGATACTCGCGATGGCAAGAGGGAGACGCCAATGACCGCGCTAATGCAGCGTTAAACGCGCGAGGGAGTAAATCCATATAGGCACACTGTTAAAATGCAGTGAAAAAAAAGGTGTAACGAAAACGCGAGAGTGCTGCCCACCGCTCTGATGGGCTTTTCGCTGGTTGGTAGCACCCCGTTATCGGTTTTACGTACCGTTAAATGCGGGTCTTTCGCAATTCAGGTGAGTTAAAAGGGTTCGTCACAAAAAAAACTGTAAGATTCTATCCATAGACTTCAGGACTTTAGGATTGCGCATAGAAAAAAAAAATAAAATGAATAAAGCCTTACAAACTCAATTATCTCGGTGAGACGTCATCTTGGATTTTCCGGTGGTTCATAATCGCAGGAAGAACAAATTCTCAAAGTATTTCCACATTGTAATCTGTGACAGACGTAATGACTCGTCGTTGCATTTCGAAATGTAGGATGTAAGGACACGCGGATAACTGTGTCGGAAAGTCTAGGACAATTAAAGAATCAATGGCGATGCTTGATCATCGCGTTCCCTGGAGAAATTCCTTTGGCATGATCAGAATGTGTGAACGAATGAAAATACGTACAACATTCTGATAAAATGTATTGATTGTCATTTTTAAATTCGGTTTATACCGCTTATGACGTAATTAGTTTCACAGAAATAAATTTCCAGACTTTAACGGCCGCCAATGTAGCGCATTTGATACTCTAGGGAATTACCCAGTAGCTATTCTCCCAATAGTTATCAACTGTTGTTTGAAGACATATTTTTCAGTTTTAGTCGAATGATTCTGAAAAAATTTGACCGACTGTAAACTTTTGTGAGGATATGGATCTAAATGTTAATTACACACACGGAAAGAAACGCTTGGTTGAAACAACCAAGTGCTATGGTTATATATGCGCCAGACAATTAATTGGTTAGACCGACCAATTTCTTGGTTAGGCTACCAATTTCTTGGTTAGACTAACCAAGTGACTTGGTTAGACCAACCAAGTGACTTGGTAAGCTAACTAAGTGACTTGGTTAGACCAACCAAGAAAATGGTAGCCTAACAAATTACTTGGTTGGTCTAACCAGTTAATTGTCTGGCGCATATATAACCATAGCACTTGGTAGTTCCAACCAAGCCTTTTTTTCCGTGCACTGAGAGAAATTGAGATGGTCCTGATAACTATTCAGTGATAATTATATTTTATTAGTCCAGGTGACTATTTTCATAGTTACATTAATAGTAACGTAGTTAATCTAACTACGAACGTAGTCACATTAACAGAAACGTAGTTAATATAACTACAAAAATAGTCATCTGGACTAATAAAATATAATTATCACTGATTAGTTACCAGTACCATCTTAATTTCCCTCAGTGCATGAAATATAAACGCATTTCCGTTAAAAAAAATTGAAAATGCATTTTTCAAAAGTACAATATTTTATTATTTCAATTCGAAAAAATGTCCAAAATTTTAGATAATTATTTTTTTTCTTTTCATCGGGAAGGAGCTTGACGATTAAAGAGTTAGTTGGCCCGATGGAAACAGTCGAATACTCATTGCGAGTGGATCCTCTACCCAAATCGATTTGCCCGGGGCAGGAAACCTATCGCGATTTCAATCGCAAACTGCTCTTGATGTTGTACCCTTCGGTAATCGTTCCGTAGCTCAAAGTGCATGTATATCCCCGGAACAGGATTCCCAGATCCCAGCAGCGTACAATGACTCCTTCGATCGAACGGTCGGTTCAGCGTCTGGCCTCAGGTGTAATTAAGTCGAGAACGATCCGTGGAGGCCGTGGGCAATTATTACTTTCCGGCGATCCAACGTTCACCGCACGTCTCGTATCTCTCTTGGACGTGAACCGAACAACGACGATATCCAGGACAATGGGAATGGTCCTCTGCCGAGTGGGCGTAGAAGATGTGCTCGTGATGTCGGCAGCGTATACGTCAAGAATAATCGACGATACCGTCAATATCGTTGTGTGGGACGAAATCGATTAATCGCTCTCATCATAATATGAAACGGCTGAAGTCTTTCGAATTTAATTATAAATTACAACCGACATAGTCGAGACATACGCGCACGAGTCGAAAAACAAAAATCACAATATGATAATATTTAACCATAAACGGGGAATATAGAATTTCAAACAACTTTGTGGTCAGCTAATAGATAATGGTTAAAACGATTTGTTCCTTTGTAATGTCACTCTTTCAGAAATGGAAACCAACTGATTGAACTTCTATAAGTGTCGCAGTTTTATTTGAAGATAATTCGCTTATGTGAAAAATAAATTAGACAACCAACAGGTTAAATATGTCCTAAAACATTAACTCGGTCGTGAAAATGGAGCAGTTAGTTGGAATAGCCAATCAGTTGGTGGCCTTCCAATTACTTTGTAGACGCAACAAATTTGTGGTTACACTGATCTGATGTTGCAGCAATCAACTGATTCACTGAGAGAAATTGAGATGGTCCTGGTAACTATTCAGTGGTAATTATATTTTATTAGTACAGGTCACAATTTTCATAGTTACATTAACTCTCTTCACTGTAAACGTTAGTGTTAATGTAACTACGAAAATAGTTACCAGGACCATCTCAATTTCTCTCAGTGTTGGGTCAACCAACCGATTTGTTAGTTCTAAATTGTAATTTTTTTAGATCATGTTTTTGGAAACTTCGATTTTGACAGCTATCTTTTTTCTCTGTCTGAGAAAAGAAACTTGCCACTTACGCTTTATTAGCGACCTACTTATGGGCTAAAATTAAATTCTACGGTATATCACATCAGGCAGAATAAAATCAAATCTCTATAATTTTATATAAAATAAAAACAAGAGAAATAATATCAAAACTGGCATTATTTTCCGACTTGGGTTGTTATGTCCTGACGCACGATATAATCATCTGTTACAATGTATACACATAATAAGTTTGATCGAATATTCATTAAACGAATCGATTAGCAGAAATCGAAAAGTTTCGTGGTTCATCGAACAATTCATTAACCACCCCGTGGGCAGAAAAGTACGGAGGAGGGAAAAGGGGACAAGCCTCTGAAACAGGACGTCAGCCAGTGCGCCAGACAAATCGTGTGGGCATCATGCTCAATCACCGCAGCGTGGAGACTTAATCACTTTGTAATTACGTATACAGCCTGGGCCCTGCGCAATTTCGCGTATACATCCTACGATCAGCGAGAGAGGCGCCTATCGAGTCATCTCGCTGTGGTGTACTCTATCGCGATGGACGAGACGTTATTATTCGGGGTTGAAATATCCAGATATGTATACACATATACACTCTGGAGTGCCCTCCTGCTGATGCTGATGCTGCTGTTGCTGGGAGTGAAATCCTGTGTTATAATCGCAAGATTACTCGTAAATATAAATGACCGCGTCTCTCGCTAATGAACCATTCGCTTCTGATTGAACGAGCTTGAATTTATGTTTCAGTGCAATATTGGCCGATGTACACTTGATCGCTGTTGCAAACAACCAGTCATCAGGATTGCGAAAAAAAAAATCTCTCTCGGGACCGAATAAAAAGTTATTTTTTGACAAAGATCTACAGCAAAAAATCAGTTAATTCTACCGAGCAACGTACACTGAGAGAAAAATAGATGGTTGAAACAACAATACTATATACGCAAAGAAATTTGTGACAAATGTTTGGTTGTGACAACTACGTTTCCAATTTGCTGTACAATGTCTCAAAAATGATTTGCCTCAACCATATCAAATAGTAATCTCAACTATTGACGATTAGTTGTCGCGAGATTAGTAAGGTTAAGGTAGTTCTGTCGTTACGCCGGAGTCATAAATCTTAGAGTCTATATAACATTAAAAAATAATCATACGCATCACTTTGACTGCCTCAATAATAATATCAAAAAATAATTGAGAATTCTTCGAAATCATCGCAATCAAATTAAAACGATTATTTGTAAATAGTTGATATGTTTAGTGCGGATTTGACTTCATTTTTACGATAATTAGGTTAGGAAACGTCATTTGACTCGATATCGTGCACTTTGACCTTGGTTCAATTAAACATTATTCGGGAGACTTCACCTTTTTTCATGATGCATCAATTCCTGAATTTTTTGCGAATCCGTAGTACTTTTTATTTTTTCTCTATCTTTGATCTAAGTATGTTAATTTTCGATTTAAAGATCAATTTTTCCAGCTCTCCCGTGAGCGCCGTGTAAAAATATCGATTTTCAAGTTTTAATTGTTCATTCAAATACTCGGTAAAAGCCTTCAAGATTTTGTGCAAGTAAAATTGAACAGCTAAATTACAACATGTCAAAAATTCATGCATATGAGTTTGGATTGCATTCACGACAGAACTACCTTAACCAATCCGATCATTGGGACTACCACTTGAATAGGTGGGCCTACCATTCGAATCGCCGGTATTACCATTCGAATTGTTGGGACTACTATTTGAGTTGTAAGGGAAATGAATAATCTATTGGTTGTGTCAAATCATTTTTTGGTTATGGCAACTAATGTTTTCTTTTAGTGTACTTTTACCATACAGTATTGTACCCAGGAGGGACGATTATACTTTATAGTTACGACAATGCTAAATATAATAATAGCTTTTCTCTCCGTGTATTAGCCGAGTAATAAATACGTCGTCTTATTATACATTTTTGCATTTTTAATTAAGAAATATTTAAAGTTGGCTGTTTAAGGTGCAAAGTTAAATTTATTTTTTCAATTTTATAATACAGAAATCTCGAACGAACGGGGTCTTTTTGGCGAGTCAAAGACACCGCGCCACAATTGTTTCGTGAAAGTTAGCAAAACCATTGACGAAGATCATGTCTACAGTGACCAGGCCGGATGAGCAGTAAAATGATTCATGGGCTACACCACGCCTAAGTATCTCAGACATCCGGATAAACATTGTCCGTAGCAAGAGTATAGAACAAAGTACCTCGGCGATAATGCGCTATAGGTGATGTTGCAGCGCAGTAGGAGGTTTCCCCGGAATTTTGCAACAACGAAAGGAGACGAGAGAACCTCCGAAGGTTTCGTATATAACGGGCACGATGGAGCCAAGCACAGAGAGTGAGATCTTGCGAAACTTTTGTGGCTCGCGTTATGCAAATATACACTGCAGAGCGCGAGAAGCCCGGATGGAATAGCCCGGTTGCGTCGTATAATACGATGCACGCGGAGTTGCTACTACGCGTCAGAAAAAGAAAACGCGACACAAGAATAAAGTAGATATATTATAGCGGTACGAAATGTACACACAGAGGCGTCACTCATTACACGGCAGGGGAAATCGGACAATGATGAATTCATGACGAGATCTTCCGGCCCTGTAGTAACGATAGCGACGACGACGACTACGAAGACAACGTGCTCCGCATCATACTACTCTTTCACCAACCAGAACTCTACTAAAGAAAGGAAAACCAAAATACGCGCCTGTGAGAAGTGAGAAGAGTAAGTCGGCCGTAGATACATCAGGAAAGGAAAGGAAATGAAACAAACAAGCTTCCAATCTACCGGAGACTGGAAATCTCCTAGAGAAAGGTGACGAGTTTATACAATCGAAATTTCATCGGTGTGCACTCGAGCTCCGAAGCAACATATACACTATTAGCTTATGTATATATATATATATATATATCTATAGTATACAGTTGTAGGTATGGTTAGATTCTCTCAACCGTGCGTTTCACTTTCGCCGCAAGAAATTCGTGTCAACGATTCGGATATTTTATACAATTACTTTGTATATTCTACTGCTGAGTATATAGTGTACTAATCGTTCGTACCTGTCGTCAACGAAAAGACGTCAGAAGGTAAAGCCAGACATATATATACATATGTTACTATTGCTGAGCTCCGCTTTCTGTATGTGCCATGTGCATACATTTCCGTTGCCGCTCGTGCGTATAAATGCGAAGCAGACGAGCGGAGCTGGAAATGAGTCGGTTATGTCGAACCTCAACGAAGAGAGACGAGAGTGAGATGGAATGATAAAAGAAAAAAGGAATGAGCGAGGTCATATACACGCGGCGGATGGACGGGTCTCACGAGTCACGGGTTACAGTAGAAGAGGCGAGGAACATACGTGCATATATACGCGGTGCTTAATACTAGCAAACAAGGCGTATATCTGTGTTATGCAGCAGCTCGAGCTATAGTGGGTCCTGTCGCGGTTTCATAATGGTGAGAGGCGTGTGCCCCAGGCATAGCAGTAGTTAAATATCTATACACAACTCAGCGGCGCCGATGTAGTGCACGCACGCATGCATCGCGGGTGCACAAGGCTGCTGCTGCTGCTGCAACAATGTTGCATTCGTTCTCGTCGAAATGCTATAAACGCAAAAAGGCAAAAGAAGAGAAGAAGAAATGTTCGCGTGCGCATTGGCAATAAATAATTGATACCGGCATCATTTTTTCGATGATGCTTTTGCACAGCCTCGTAGATTCCATAGACCCTTTGGGTAAGCGATTAACTCACCCAAAATTATGCGAATGTAATGTAATGCCCACGTTCAAACCGTCCGGCAATGCGCATGTGTTATTTTGCGGTGGGATGCTGCACGCCAACGATTAGCATTACAAAGCCAAAATTGCTCGAAGCTCGCAAGCGCGTGTTAGTTGCTTACAGAGAGTGTGGAGACTCACTGCCGGAGAATACCGAGAGCAACAACCCCCTGTTACCTCGCGAGCTGCAGGACGTAATTGCGAAGTGGTACATTGCTACTGTACTAAAATTATGGATTCGTGGATCTCTCGCTGAAATATAGAATACAGAGGTGTTACGAAAATAAATGACCTACAATACGTTATTACTACGCTGAAAAAAACTGTCATTGATTCAATAAATCCATCGCTTGCGGACTGTCAAAAACAAGCGTTATCAACCTCATTTGAATTATAATTCCTCCAATTCCATACGAGATCGAAACAACAACACTAAAATATGCAAAATAACATTTTATTATTTCAATGTTAAATGGGATTGAACTAATAAGAACTAGAATTAATTCAAAAATACTTCTTTTTGGCAGCCCGCAATAGAATTTTTTTTCAGTGTATTTATTCAAAAAATTTTACCCAGAATTCCATTTTTTGATTACATTTTGTCAAATTTCTCCTATGCGGAGGCATTCTCTTAAACGTCGCTGCAGAAATAATCTTATGAGAGGAGCGGATTAACTGTGCGCTTCTCGTTAAAATATTGGAATCAATTTAATCCGAAAATAAAAGCTTTACAGATATGATAATTATGATTTGTAAATTCTGGCAACCGAATTTAGAAAATTTATGAAACCTATTCCCAAAATGATAAATTTAAAAATAGAAAATAGTACATTGGTCTTATTTACGTAGATTCATTTTGATGTATTATGCTAAATTTAGAGAAGCTAAAAAAAATAGAGCTCGATATTAATAAGTAGGATATCCTTGGCGAGAGTTTTAATTTTGTACTCGAATTTCATATCTCAGAATTTAATTGGGTATGATATGGTACGTCGTTTATTACTCTACAGATAAAAATCAACAATATTCTACAATCATTATTATTGCCAATACAGTACTATCTCTTAAACCGTCCGACCCCTCCTCTCAGCATAAAACAGTTTAACTGTTGGTTCAGATTAAACACGTATCTTTCGGGCCCGACAACCGAAATTAAACGCGGTATTACTGTAGCTATAGAAAGTAGTACTTTACTCGGTACGTCCAATTGTTTCAACAGTATTTCTTACTAATTGCCAAATAAGCACACAACAGAACGTTAGGAATTCAAAGCCCATACTGAGTTTTTAGATAAAAATTCGGCCTTAATTCGCGAAACATATGAAAATTCCCACATGAAGAGAAATTCTCACAACAATATGTTCCCCAATCAAGGCACAAAATCCGATAGTCTTGCAATCATACTAAACATGTACTACTCATTATAAAGTATATATCACCACGAAGTTTCTCTGCTATAAGCTTTCTTGCAGTACAATATTTTTGTTGTTGTATTTGTACGAACGTCTGCTGATGCTGTACGCCTGCTCTTGCTACCTGAGAAGAGGGCAATGCAACGTGGTGCCGTGTGTTGCAGCATGCAGCAGCAGGAGCAACGACACGCCCTCTAACCCACTGGCTACCGCCACCACTGACGCCACCGGAGCGTTCGGTTGGTGGTGCGCGCCTCTAGGTACTCTCCTTTCGGCTTTACTCCCTCTCTGGAATAATTTCCGCTCTATACTCGTCCGATGTGGGTAGAGAGGTAGGGATGAGGTAGGTGCACGACGAGCAGCAGCAGCACCAGCAGCAGCAGCAGCAGCAGCATAGCTGAATCACGTGGGTGGGGACGTACAGGATAACCATGTATGTACGTTGGTACCTAACACACACTAATGGCTATGTACATCGTCGGGATATGCGCTAGGTACGGTACGTGTGGACGTTAGAGACCGCGCACTTGGGTTTGTACGCGACTGTGTTAGATAGAACTCGGGCAGCGCATAGTAATACCTACCAGCTTCGATATACATGTACGCAGATCAGGCACAGCAGAGCAACATCAGAGTATGGCGAGTTACTTTGGTAGATTCTCGGCTTGTACATGAGTTTCAACGCCACTATCAAGCCAGCATCAGTCTATACGTATACCCTTATACACTGTATAGTTCCGTGATGCCTGTTGGTATAGCACGTGATGAATACCAGTTCGTATACACATGAGTACAAAGGTATGGAGCAGGTGTATGTATGTATGTGTGTGTGTGTGTGTGTGTGTGTGTTCACTTCTAGCGAGGCGGGCTGGGGCCTAGCTACGAGGAGAGCAACCGACAGTGAGCTAGGAGAGAAAAGCTCTAGCCTTTGCCGGGCTTCCACAGCAGCGGCATACTATTCTGAAGTTGGCGTCGCGCCTCGAGCTATGCCTCTTTACCCGACGTGCAACTCTGGTACGTAGACGTAAGCGCGTAATATGTAATACAGTTTAGGTATATGGTAACCCAAGTTTTCGATGTACATATACACTGTATATGTACTGACCTCTGTTCACGTTTGAACGATTACCCCAGTAGGTAATCAGTTCGAAATTGTATATTTAGATACGTCTGGAATGTTGAAGAAAATATATTTTTTCCTTACTTACAATTGATTATACTTTATGAAGGTTATGTTTTTAATGCTAGATATTGGAGTTTTGGTTAATTATACAATGTGCTATAATTTGTAACTGAGATGAAAAGAAAAAAGGATTTTAGTGCCTGATGTATGTAGCTTTACTGTATAAATTCAGCAGTTCTTTTTCCGTTGGCCATAAATACGAGAGACTTAGATGTGTCGAACGTTGAATGCATCGGATACTGTACATAATGGACGGTGTGGTACGATGGAAACGCCGGAAGAGCGGAGGATGGAAAAAAGAGTGGCTGGGGCAAAGGCGAGCCAGAGTGGCGAGTACCTACTACCGCTGCGGACTTTCGAGTATCGAGCCACGCGAGTCCTCCTTTTTTTTACCCTTCCTTTCCTTTTCTCTTTGCTCCATCTCTCGGCTCTCTGCCGGTGCTGTGATGGGGAGGCGAGCGAGCGAGAGTCTTTGCTTTGTCGCCGCTGCTCCTTTTTCCCCGCATAGCGCACGAGACCGCGCAGATTCGGTGGGCCGCCATGGGAGGCCTGACTGCTGCTGGTTAGAACCGAGCAGTCGACGGCCCTACACCGTCCTGATGGGCTGGAGCAGAGAACAGAACCCGACGAGACAAAACGAAGAATATAATTGCGAGAGACGTGCGCCGAGGTGCGCACACGACGATAGAGGCAGGCTATGCGTACTTCGCACGAGTCTGCCGCACCAGTTTTACGGTACATGCTAGCAGAATGAGGGGACCGAGTGGTTTTCTAACTAACGCACTAGACTGTAATCCACGACATCGCGGATCCAATTCCCGTGCATACCTCTCGTCGTCATCGTTTATTATTCGGCTCAAAAAAAAAACACGTAGAATCTGATATTTAAATGTGGGCAGGTGCCCAATTTGTTGAAATTGACGTACCCAATAAAAATCAAAAAGAGTATCAGCCTGAGTTTAAATTTAGACCCTCTTTGAAACCTATATGTAGTAGTCAGCCGAAAAAGCTGAGAGTAAGTCTTGATTTTTAGACCCTTTTATAAAACTCCAAAAGTGCATTTTGCCTATAGAGGTTTCAAATTTAAAATCCTAAATTAAATAAACTTCTAAGAGTTAGAATTTAATAAACCAGTTTCTACATACAAAGCAGAAATGTATCGGTATTATTATATTTTGAGAAAAACGTTTGAAATATTAGAGAAAATATATTTAATTGGTAAAACAAATTATTGTGAGAATAATTTTGTGGTGTACTAACATATACAGTTTTTTAATTATTTATGCAACTATAATAGCATTTTAATGATAAGAAATGCTAATGATATTTCAATGATTTTGAGATTACGAAAGTGATGCCAGATTGGCGAACTGTCACAAATAATTGAAAATCCATTTATAAATATGCCGTATTATAGTTTTTTGGTGTCTTTTGTAAGCATTATTAATCAAACGAAAACAGAACCAATATAAATGTTTTATTGAAAAAAATATTATATAACTAAATATTTATTTGATTGACAAAATAAATCCACAAATTGTGAAATAAAACCAATGAAATATTTGATAGCAAATAATGAAAAAAAGAGAGTGAGTAATCGGTGGATTCCAGTAATTTTTTTTTCCTCAGTGTAGCAATATTTGACTGCGATTTCGATTATCCATTTTTTGTGTTTCATATAAATTTCGGTGGAAATGTCATTTTGCGGAACTTTTATCATGCAAAATAGTGGCCGTGCTAATGAGGGCATCGAAGCAGGTGAAATTCAACTTGTGGATTAAATTATTCGTATTATTTATCGGCTGACCTTCCAGCCAGTGCAAATTCATGGTATACCTTCGACGCAAGAACGAAAAGCAATGATGTCGAACGAGGCTGCTATAGTGAGAGTGCGGAGCTATTTCGAATTATTAATATTGCCTGTGACGCCTGTGCACCGCGCCCGTGTTGCTGCACCTGCATTATCGGATTACGCACAGCAGCTGCCGAGAATCGAGAGGCGCGCGCGCCCCGTCGAGCTTTCCGAATGCGCGAGGAGTTCATAAGCGCAAACATCGGACGAACCAGCCGCTAAATTATAACCGTGATAGGCTGGATGCGTCGATTTACACGTCCGACTCGATGCGATACCAACTCGCTAAAACAAAGCTCATAT
Source organism: Ephialtes manifestator (assembly GCA_963970395.1). NCBI lineage: Eukaryota > Metazoa > Arthropoda > Insecta > Hymenoptera > Ichneumonidae > Ephialtes > Ephialtes manifestator. Next base: position 16,413,764 of record OZ019976.1, read on the forward strand.
ACACGTGTGAGCACAATAAAAAGTCGAATATATGGGAATGACCAGTGGATATGCCGCGTTTGCGAATATTAAGGAGTTAACTCGTCCAACATGTTCAAAATTGCAGCCACAATTTATCGTAACGTATTACTGTGAAGTAAAAAACACTAATATCAATTTTCGTGAACACGTTTCCGAGAAATTATTAATATTTGAATCAAATTATACTCATGATCAAGGGTGGGTACGATTCAAATGGAAATACATTCCAAATACATTTTTCATTAAACAGTTATGACTACCCGTGTAGAAAAAAAGAATCTGACCGAGATTCTTAAGAAGATTCTCAGCGAGAATCACGGTTGCGCGCTGAACCGAGATTTTTTAAAAATCTATCTGAGAATCTTGCCGAGATTCTAGAGAATCTCGGCCAGCTTCTTACCGAGATTCATTAGGTTCGCCGAAAATGAAAAGAATTTCTATCAGAATCTCGCCGAGATTCTCTAGAATCTCAACGAGATACTGATACAGATTCTTTAATGGGTAGTTGGAAATAAAAAGAATCTCTATCAGAATCTCGGCCAGCTTCTTAACGAGATTCTTCTCATTTTCATGAAAAATAAAAAATGAAAAAAATCTATATAAAAAAGATCTTTACGAATATTTTAATATTGCTAACACTAATTTGTTAGTACATCAACGAAGATAAACCCCTCGTGTGTAGTCGAACTCAGAAAAGCTTTCCAGTCTTATATATACGCTGGGGCTTCAAGTCTCTTGCGAGAAACGCTTCGTTCCTTCGCCATCTAGCGGAGTATTGTCCACTAGATGGCGTACGGACTACGCCATCTAGTGGAGTATGACTATTGTATTTCGTATGATGTCACTAGGTGGCGAACGGACGGAGCGTTTCTCGCAAATGGTTTGAAGCCTCAGCGTATATATACGACTGGAAAGCTTTTCTGAGTTCGACTACACACGAGGGGTTGACCTTCGTTGATTTACTAACTAATTAGTGTTAGCAGTCCTTCAATATCCGTAAAGATCTTTTTTTATATAGGTTCATTTCATTTTCAATGACAATGAAAAGAATCGCGCTGGGCGAGATTCTCTAGAATCTCAGCGAGAGTCTGATAGAGATTCTTTTTATTTCCAGCTACCCTCTAAAGAATCTCAGTAAGAAGCTGGCCGAGATTCTCTAGAATCTCGGTGGGATTTTGATAAAGATTCTTTTTATTTTCGGCGAGATTCTAATGGAGATTCTTTTTATTTTCCGCTACCCACTAACGAATCTCGCTAAGAAGCTGACGGAGATTCTCTAGAATCTCGGCGAGATTCTCAGATAGATTTTAAAAGAATCTCGGTTCGGCGCGTAAACGTGATTCTCGCTGAGATTCTCACTGAGAATCTCAGCGAGAATCTTCTTACGTTATATAAAAATATTAAATATTATTCTTGATAAATAATTATATTTCTCTTTATCTTTACATTTGTTGTATTAGTTAATATTGTTGTCACCGTATGACCTTTTCGGGTTTTTTCATATTATGTATTATTTTTATAGTCAATTTATAGCCGAGTTGGCTGCGGATGCTTCACTGAAAACGGCGGAAAATCTGTGCTGATACAATCGATCCCTCGACAAAGTCTAGTAATCGTACAGCGAATGATCAGACTCTAAAAAATAGCATCCCACTCAACGATACGATACTCCAACCAACACACCCCTAATCGGTTATCTATCTAACTACTGGCAGCATGGAATGCTGATGAACCCTTCAACCACCGGCATAGCATATTTGTTTCATTGCTGGAATGCTATTTTTCACGACCTTTTTTTTAATTTCAATTCTGAAAAGAGAAAAATTGATAAGTAATTCATTCTATAATGGTATTTTACGAACCGTAGTAGTGGATGCGCAGTCGGTGTGTAGCTTTGACGATCCCCAGAGTTAAGCAGCAAAGAGCCCAACATTTAATATCATCCGTTAATCCATAAAAAATTATCCGTTCTATTATTTTTCAGGGTAATTATTATTTTTCGGTCGAATGGTAGCTATCCCTATTCACACTCATAGTAAAGTCTGGTATCGGTAACAATAAATGAACTGCTATTTATTTAATTAATCCATGCTATTATATTTGTGTACTTACGGTAAAGATCATATAAAAAATATAATTTTGACAATTGTGTAGTTATTACTCTTAACTATAAAAAAATGGTTGCTTAGATTAAAATAAAGAATAGCTGTCACATTATAGTTGCATGGAATGCCACGATTTCTCGGAGTGCACGATTAACATTTCTCAATGTCTTCCTCCGTTTCTAATAAAAATTGTCTCATGAAAAAAATATCCATTTCCCTGACACCCCTGCAGATTGATATAAACCCACAATAATTTATACGCACCCTTAAAATTTTCTACAGTATTCATACTGTTCGAAGAATTTCTTCACTCTGCATTTTCAGTGATGCAAGAATTTTCTTCATTGAGTGACGGCCAAAGTTTTCACGATTTTGGCCTGAACTCTTCGAGTAAATTTCGTGGATATAGCCGCGGAGTGGCGCACAAATGCAGAAATAAAAAAAAGAATATTACATCAAGCTAGGATGATTAAAGGCACAAAGTGTGATGGAAGAGAAAGTATTAGGTCATAACTCGGAGTACAGATCGTGGGTCCCTCGTTGCACGCGTTTGATCACCGAGAAACATGGAGGCTCATCGTAAAGGAAGCGTGGGTTAGCATAAAATATCCGCGGCGAGCTTTTGGTGTACTAGAAACGCGGCATATATCCACACTCGTCGTCGTCGTCGTAGTCGTCGTCAGGCTCGCCCTCGTCTGGTACTTTCGCGTCGCATCGGCCCTGCTGTATTATGAAAATGCATACGTCGGCTATAATAATTTATGAACTCTGGACGAGGCTGAGAGCATCCGATCTTGCACCGTCCTACACTTCACGACGGATAATACAGGTATACACAAGTGCTTAGCGCGCAAATGCGACATAGCGTCTGAGAAAAAGCTGTTAAAAATATTTGCTGCAACTGCTCCCCGAAACTTCATGGAAATTACAGTATGGGAACACGAATATAAAAGGGAAAAATAATATTGATTTATTGAATACAAATAAAATAATAAAATGGAAATGAGAAATGGAGTATAGTGGAATTTCTTTCACTTTAAACTGAATATTTTAACAGAAACCAGAATTTCTTGATACCGTTAAGAGATGAGCGATGACATAAATCAAGCGACGCGGTAACGTCTCGACGCCAGGTATTAAAAGCAATTTAATGTTTAAATTATTTAACCCTCAACGAAGGGTAGAGATAAAACGTACAGTGATAAATGCTCTGAAAGGCACACGTATGAATAAAGGAAATTAATGAATTATTAAATTTATCAGAAATCACATTTTGAATTACATTTTTGAGAAAACAATTTTTCTTGGCTAATAAGTATTTTCCTAGTATAGTGATAGCATTGCGTTATATGCTACCTAGTGCTATGATATATATTATACTATAATCATTATATTATTGAAAAGATATTTTCTGATTAAAAAAGTATTCACTGCGTGTTTTTTTTCACTTTCTCCATCGATCATAACGTTATTTATTCCCACTTTGGCTTTCGTTGAATAAAATGTATATATTTCTGAGCCAGACTTTTTCTTTTCGAGTCACCAAGAGGCGTTAAGGTAATTATCTTTAAATACCAGGTTCACGTCTCGGGACTTTAGCTGGTCGGCTGCGTCAGACCACGCGGCCAAGCAACATTGTGATTGCGTGGAAGCAACTCGCGCAATCTCGTCGTCGACGAGCGAGACGCGCGTGTTGCAAGCCCGAGCGGGCCTTCCTTCGAAAGGCTGAAGAGCCAGACGGCCCTCGTCCAGGGTTCTCTTTCCAATCCGAACGGCAGCGAAACTTGTCCGAGTGAAAACCGTGACGGACCCGTACTCTGACGAATGTCTCTGCTTCTGCGGCACGCGCCGCCACTCTCCATTCATATCGAATTGAGTCGACACACCGACTACAATTTCACTGTAATTGAACTCTTACTCGAAATTACAGTACAAATTGCACGCATCTAAATCAAATTAATACATTTTTCGGTTTAATTTTATTGCGAATAATAATAATAATATTACTGAATGAAAACTATGCATTAATAGTGACAGCAAACTTTTAAAAAAATAATATAAATATATTTTTTGTTCATACACCGAAAAAATGGGTGCACAGAATATATTTGAAATTACAAAATCCTATTTAATCCAAATCAAATCGAAAAATATATTTGAAATTACAAAATCCTATTTAATCCAAATCAAATCCTATCAGGCCGGTGTATGAAATAAGTTTATTCAATTTGAAACAATTTAATTTATTCAATAGAAGGGCAAATACGTATCAATTAATTAATAATGATATTTGATTCAAACTAAATTGTATTCCAATCGAATAAATTGCGTATTTGATGCAAATAAACTCATTAGACCGATTTCGTTCCATGTAATGATCTTTAACTTATTCAGATATTTTCTGATACAAATGTAAATATTACTCCAGGTAATTCAGTGCAGAATTAAATTGTGAATTTTCGTAAAGTATATGCATTTTTTCTTAACCTACATACGTCCTAGATACGAGACTAAAGGCGCAGTAGTACAGCTCGACCAACAGTCAGCCACGCCACGTAAACGACTATATGCAGACACACCCAAGGTATTCGAAAAAAAAGCGTGATGATGACCATTTTTCCTAATTGGTAGCTCAAGGAAAGTATATACTTAGTTAATTAGGATAGATCTATGGTCTCGGACCGTTTCGGTAGAAGCATATACACACGATATATTATTATATCGTAACACTATATTTACGCTTCTCATGGCCTGTAGAAGTACGAAAAAGAAATCTATAATGACGCGTGATTGACATTCAGAGTTAATTAAGACAAGGCAATTCGGATTGCTGACGCGCGTTGAGAACAATCGTTTGAAAGCGCTTACTGTGACTCATTTATTAAGCTTGATGCACGTGTACTGTTCGGGAAAGTCAATTCCGATGCTCTTGCACATATAAATACACCACGAAACACCGAATAATTAGACTAACTCTTTCGTTGCTAAGAGCTTAACTTTCCCTCTGCTGAAAGTCAAAAGTAGAAGAAAAATACTTAAGAAAATAGTTAAATCTCGGTGAAAGTCCAAGGAAAATACAGAACCAAAAGTTTATACAGTCGAAAGGGCTGCTATACGAAAGTCGGTCGTAACCCAAAGGAATTTCTTTCATATTTCTCTCCGGTTCACTTCGGCAATACTTCCTGTATGCGGGAGATTTTCACTGTCGACTCTGTCGTGTCTCCCGCCGGAAATCCCGTCACAGCTACCACAGATCTCTCGTAAAATATACCTGATATTATATGAATTCTGAGAGGAATGAACTTGATGTTGAGGCCAACAGCAAAGAGGCTACCGCGCCAGGCGAGTAGATCAATTCTGGCTCTGGAGAACTCTGAGAGAATACCATGATATCGTATAGAGAAAAGATATCTACGTCACAGTATAGTATATATGTATAGTGAAGAACGACGGCCTAGAACGTTTCAGGAATACCAATATGCCTTCATCGCGGATCTCGTTTACGATGCGCGCGATACAGGAACCTGACGCACTCACGGGGAGAAGGGACTGCAACGTGTGCTGCAATATACGCATTCATTCGTTAGAAATTGCGTGCCCAATGTCATCCACTCGTAAAAGTCAGATACAATAATATCACATGCGCTGAAAAAAAAGTTGTTAGATGAACTACATTTACGTCCGCCGACATTAGACCCAATTTTTAGGTAGTTCAATTAAAAATGCTAGTTGTCTCACATTTTTTTATCGCCCGATGCGAATGATTGCTGATGAACTAATAGTTTAGTACACCGAAAGAAAAAGTTTCATTGATTCACGGAAATCTTTGCCAAAGAAATGAAATACTTGAATTTCAATACTATCTTTTCTTTGAATGATCTCGAACTCAATGAAAAGTAGTGACATTGATTCGAAGAAACATTTCTTTAAACCAATAAACCTTTTTCGTTGATTTCAAAGATATCGTCTCTGATTCAATGAAACCTTCTTCTTACCAGCTCAAAATTTCGAAACCTTTTTTTTCCTGAACCACGCAGCAGATAAAGCTCAAATTTTGTGAGTATGTAAGGAAGTACGGCAGAAATAGGATAAGCTTCTGGTTTCTCGAAATTCGAAGCCGTTCGTGAGGGAGAACCGGAAAACAAAAAAGTGAGGTTAGGTACGAGAGAGAGATCAATGAAAACGTTTTTTTGAACTAATGAAAACGTCTCTTTAAATCAATAAAACTGTTTCTTTATTATATGCTCACTAAGTAAATCTTTATTTACAGGCAATGAAATGTTCTCTTTCTAAAAAAAAATCAATCCACCCATTTCTTTGGCGTCAATGAAATCTTTTCTCTTGGTGTACCCCGTACTACACTTAGAAATAAATAGTGTTCATAGCCGTAAATAACAGTTTAACAAATCTCAACTATCTTTTCTACTTGCGGTAACGATTTTAACCATGGTAATTATATAATATAGTTACCGTCACCGAAAAAAACGTAAAATAGATGACACTATAAGAAATAGTCATATGGACTAACAAATAATAGTTGTTAGTTAATATTTGCTAGCACCAACATTTCTATGCATGTAACAATTCGATCGAACGTTGACAAACGTAGCTTTAGTTTTTTTTTTCAATGCGTAAAGAGTTTTGGTATTATTTTAAGTGGGTTGAATAACCAAAACAATATTTTCTCCCCTTTTTTTGGGTAGGACTGAGATCGCGTGTATTAATTACCAAATTATTAATATCCTACCTAGCTGCGCGAATGAACTGTAAAGCTCATAAATACATAGGGATGTGGTTATGCACGCCAGACATTTGTGACAACTAGAATATAAAATTACCTTACTAACAGCGTTCAGAGAAATTTGGTAGAAATATGAACATAGGAAAATATTCGATAAAGTTACAGAATATTTATGAATCATTCTTAGACATTTACATTTATTTTATTTATTTCCTATAGCGACGGTATGACCTACTTTACTGATTTAAAAAAAATACCTATATTTAAAATGTTTGCTTGTAATGACGGGTTTATCTTGTTTCAACCTACGAGCTTAACTATTTAACTGTCAAGGCCCCTTTTAGAACAATAGAATAAGTTCTAAAACGATGAACTCTTTTTTTAATAAAATACAAGGATGCAAAGTAGAATCTTGCACTTTGCTTTCTCATTATATTTCGCTTTTTACAAAGCAACGTCTAACAGGAAATATGGTAATTGATTTTGGCTTCCGCATAGAGGAAGCTTTGTAAAAAGCGAAATATAATGAGACAGCAATGTGCAAGGTTCTACTTTGCGTCCTTGTTTATAATAAATAAATAAATAAGCGCACACGCCCGCTTTGTGAAAATATAATAAGGGCGAACGGAAACTCCCTCGAATACTCTATCTTCTCTTGTTTTCTTGTAGAACACGATAGAAACTGGTGTTTTCCGGAATTTCATTGGGAAACAAGGATATGGTTAGTTTATACGACATAAATCGCTACTTTTCGCAACATAGGCTGTACAACATCGCTATGAAAATATGGTATCGTTCAACATTTTTGGGCTGTATCTGACATATTTTTCTGTTAATCATGAATCTGGCATTCATTTAACTCCCAGCTCGATATTTGATACCAAAATTCGCATATCAGAAAAAAATTCAGAAAATTCCAGATTTAAAAGGTTCTAAACAAAAAATAACCAAATTTAATAGGGATCACCGGTGTATGAAAGCTCACATACATACCAATTTTGAGCTTAATATCTCGAAAATTAAAAGAGTTATCGCGTTAACAGACATTTTTGAAAAAATTCAAAATCGCGTAAAAATTTAACGATCAAGAGGATTTCAACAAATTTCAGCTCTATATCTCGAGGCGTTCCCGAGTTATAAAGGTTTACATATTTTGAGCGTGTAACATACATACACACACATACACACAGTTTTTCTAAATCACTTTTCTCGATGTTTTGGACTATTCTGAGTGTACTGACATGAAAATCCCGAAAAAAAATGTTCACGAAAACAAAGCTTCCTCTATGCGGAAGCAATAGTGAAAAAGTTAGAATAAACATGTTTTTCATTCAGAAAATTACGGTGCAGGATGCAGTCCTAATAGCAGTCCTGGAATATGACTAAATAGGTTGAAAAAATAATAATTGAAAACTACGCTGAAAAAAATCCATCGTAAAATTTGCACTATTCAAAATATTTATTTAAAAAATTATTATTAAGCGTTTTTTCATAGAATTAAAATATAAGTGGCATTCCTAATACAATTCCGCTATTTATCAAATTTTGACAACATATTTGGATGAAAATAATAAAAGATATTTCCAAATATCTCTTCCTCCAATGTGGTAAAATTCTACGTGAGCCATTGAAGGGTTAACGTGGAAAGTATAGACGGAAAGTATGAAGCAATATTAGTGAAAAGAGGAAGGTATGAGCGGACTTTAATCCATGCCCTAGACTCAAGCAACTACATACGATGTATCTCTCGATATATGTATTCAAGCAGCAGCAACAACAGGAGCAGCAACTGCATCACTAACCCTTTCTCCGTGTTTCTCAAGCCAGCACGTGCAAATGGCAAGTATGTAGTGTGTATATATATATACGTATGTATATAACTTGGAAGGTAACCGAGTGCCTATCTTATGGACTGATGCATAGGCATACATGCGGTACATTCTACCGGAGGCGTATACCTCCGGCAAATCGTTCACTATATGTTCTATAGTGGATGCTCAGAGCGCAGTAGAGTTCAGCTTGCGTAGAGCAGAGTCGCCTTCTCGCTCTGCTCTCTTCGCTATACTTATCGCGTCGTTACGGTGCTGCCGAGCGACCGGCCGCTCGGTGCAACACCGGACCTTGGAATGTGCCTTCCACCAACGAGGAGGCGGCGGTGGCACGACTTCGAACCGGTGCGAAGGAGGTGGATAACCGTGCGACTACGACGACCACGATAGAAACAGAGTGATCCTTCGCCGCTGCCAGTCCAGCCGTGCAACTGTACACTTAATTATTCGTCTTTGTTAGAAGCATCGGTTTCAATTCTGTATACATTATACTTGCATTGACGATTAGAGAAATCGTAGTTTGGCCAGCATCCATTAAATGTCATCTATAAATTTATAGTTGCCACTATTTTTTATATTTACATTGAAAAATAATTCTTTAAATGGTAATGACAATATAAAAAAATAGTCACACAGACGTACAGCGAATAGTTGTAAATTTTATGTGCAATACATTTTTGGATTGCTATTTTTACTATTTTTGAGAATAATTTTAATATTTATTCTTATTAGGCCAGACTTAATATTGTGTAAAATCTTACTTAAGATTATTAAAAATCATTGAAAATAGCATGTAAAGTCATTCAAGCGCCCGGTTCTTTATGCGTGTCACGTAAAATTGACGAAGAACTTTTTCTGTATCTATAAAATTCCAAAGAGGATCAATATTGGAGACAGGGATGGGCATATTATTTGAATAAAAAACTGTTTAAAATATCTTGTTTATTGATAGAAAGTGGGCATTTGTAAAAAATATAATTATAATATTATTGTACAAAAATAATTACCCTCAGTTATTTATACCAATAACAAAACCATGAAAAATATTATGTCTGCGCAATAATTGGTGCACTTCTCGAGCTGTGGAATACTTTTTCCTATATTCACATTATTTTTCGAATGAATTTTATGAATTACCTTATAAGGTTTGCACGGCTTCACGATTAAAATCACGTATATATGGTCTCAGATTTCACTGTTCATTCTCATTCGCCAAGAGGTATTTCAGAGTATTATCGTGGTAGCAGTACCAACAGAGCGTACATACAGTGGGGGATCTGGCATAAGACGAGGAAGTTCGCGCAATTGTTAAGAACGGTGATTAGCGGAAATTACAGAAATCAAGAAGACCGCGAGAGGGGGTTGGTACCATGCGGCCGTCCAGCCATTACCCGTCTCCTCCTACTTCTTCGTTCTTCTGTATATCTCTCGTTGGACTCTTACTCTCTTATTTCAGAGCATATCCCTCGCTTATCTCCGCCGTTCCAGGGTATCTCAGTGTATATACCTGCCTTTAGCGCGCTCTCACCGTTCTGGGTCGTTGGCGAAGAGAGGAGAGTTGCTATATAGCCACAGAATGCAGAGCGCTGCTATAGTTACACACGCGACGTTCCTTCGTATATATGCATCAGGATGCACATGCATTTACCTTATTCATCCGGGTTTTCTTTTCTATTCTTCGGCCCTTCGCTCACTAATGCTAATAATAGAGAATCGAATGCTTCCTCCGGAGTGAACACGACTTGAACGCATGAATCTAGTACAGTCAGGAGACTCGTAACTCCACCTACGTCAGAGGAGACATTGAGGTTTCCGCGGAGTGAGAAACGTATAGCTGTGTACTACTAGGATACGCCGATAGCTTTCTAGAACGAAGGGGGAGTCTGACATAGACTAAGAGCAATATAGACAGAGTGAGAAGGAGATAGGTGGTGGTTATATCGCTAACTCACTCGCTCTGTCTCGAGTTCTCGAGAGAAGGTCGATTCTTCGTTATATTACATGACACTATTACGCAATGACACTCCTCCGACACGAACAAAATGAATACATACTTACAAAATGAATACATACGTATCTATGTACAACTATGGTATAACTTAGTGTACACGTATATACACAATACAGTGAATTTGAGTACACGTGTATAGTATGGTGTGTGTACATACTATAGTAGCTGAGTAACCACAATCGGTCCGTGAAATTGCGCAATTTCTCGGGAGACCCCGCGGCATTGTGCATAGATTGTACCTAAGGAATTGTACAGTATCTGTATATTGTATATAATATGTATCTACTAAGGCAGGTCAGTCTACAAGTTCCGGAATCCTGAATATCGGTATTCATTATTTACTCACACCAAAATTAAATAAATATTCATTATTTCAGTCAAGTGACTTAGATTGTGCTCATGTCTATTGGTCAAATTTGTATTATTATAAAATAAATTTAACTTAGTTACATTTGTTTCTTCATAGAGGAACTTTTTTTTCGTGCAATCAATTTTCTTTTTCGAAATTTTTATATTAAGACACTCAGAATTGTCCAGAACGAGCCCATATTTTGTACATAAACGGAATGATATTCAATGATTGTAGATAGATCATTTAGAGGAAATCGGTAGAAGGGTTCGGATTTTATAGGAATTTTTAATTATCATTATTATTTCTTGACGACTAAAATTTCATTAACCTTCAGTTTCCTAGATTTATTCAAAGCAATGATAAAACGTCTAACTTGCATATCGTTTCCTTATTATTTTTAACTTTTTACAAAGCTTCCTCTATGAGGAAGCCAAAATCGGTGAACATAGAGATCCGCAAAGAGATAGATTTGTAAAAACTTAAAAATAATGAGGAAGCTATATGCAAGATTCTGCTTTGCATCCTTTGTCTAATTATATTTTTAATTTTCAGTAGTAATACCACTAGTGCTTCAAAATTATCGAATATTTTCTGATAGCTTCGTTGCCTAGGAACGATTGTGTCAAATTTTGCAGGTTTAAAATTGCACGAGTGGTATTTGGTGGATTATTTTTTCCTCTTGGACTTCGGTCAATCAGAGTGCAGGAAACAGCATGTGGATATTTTTTAGAGAAACTTTTCCAAAGCGACTCATTTTTCAATCACGTGTAAAGTAACCCACTTTTTTTACGTCACATAGAATAGTTAGTGTGAAATGCGCCGAAAATGAGAAGAAAGATATGAAAGCTCATCGGAAATTTTTAAGAAATTTCTGATATAAAACTGTTGGGTAGCTTCAAACACTGCGCTCTGATTGGCCGAAAACCGAGTGGAAAAAATAATCAACTTAATGCAACTTTTTTTTAATTACCAATTGGAAAATTAGTACACGTTGTTGCACTTTTATAAAATAATTGTTATTAAATAAACCACGTGGTACGAAAAATCAATCTTCAGATCAGCGAGACGTAGACTTGTCTGGTTTTACCTCTTATTCTTTATCGTCATCTGATAATTAGCACTCTCGTGTACAAGTACAGCGAGTAGAACTCAACGTTAAGGACAGTCTGGGGCCATTGAGAAACGAGTCAAGTGGAATTGCTGCAAAGGCACTTCCGATCGAACGAGAATCACGAGAGTAAGATCTTTGTGCAATGGTTATTCAGGAAAATACAAAAGGTATCTTAAAAGCTCAGTAACATCCCGTTGGTCGCATGGCATAAGGTACTATAGCCATTATGTATCTTGCTTGGAAAGGGAGATATATCATTGAAAGAAAAGAAAAATGGCCAGCTTACTTTTACTTTACCCATATGTTTTTATGTGAATAGCGCAGTTTGGTATCGTGGACTTGAAATTCGGACTCAGCCACTATTACTGTTCTTCCCTATTTTGTTCTAACTGTGACAGGCAGTAAAAGTTAATGAAAAAAGCATTCTCAGACTAGCACCAATCACTGAATATTTTGGGTTGTCGACGGATAATAAAAGAAATTTGAACTCGACTGTTGATAAAATGTAAAAAATACAGGTAATTATAAAATGAATTGTGGTTTTGATTGTGTATCAAGATGTAAGTTTTCTTCATACCTCGGTCGAAAGTTCCTCCTGCATCGATTGTAAAGCAGAAAGTCTAACTTTAAGCATTGATAGAACTACACTCGCGCCCTCTGTAACAGCGGGAGCAAAAACTTACTCGCGCGCACCGTTACTCAATACATGAGACTCGTTGCTGCCGCCAGCCAGAATCATATAACCTCAAAACTCGCTCGGATTTAATTTGTGTATTTGGCTGTTAGTTAATATAATGTACAAAGTAATATTGACTAAAGATTAATAAAAAAAATCACAAATAAACGAAATAGATTCATTTGACGAAACCGCGGACGAGGAAGAGGTTATCAAAGATTTTGATGCCGAAACGCAATTAATAGTACAAACAGAAACGTTACCAAAAAATCTGCTGACAGATATACACTAGTCTACGAGACTTATAAAAAATGGCAAGAAGAACATAAAAGTTCTCTATCGACGTAAAATCATTTCTTTTGAAAATGTGTGATTATACTTCTTTTTGTCGATGTGTTTAATGCCTGCCCCCGCGACCAGCAGCACTCGCTACGCTCGTGCCGCAAATGTCGGGGCAGACATCAATACATGCTAAAACGTACATATATTGATTATAAAAATACAATTCATCACCGTACTTTCGACCGGCTATGAAGAAAAACAGTATACACCACGCGGGCAGAAGTTTGAAAGCCCTGCACTGCGATATATGATGACCTCGGCTTCGCCTCGGGCACCATATCACGCAGTGCAGGAATTTCAACTTTCTGCCCTTGTAGTATAATATACTATTTCCATTTTAGAAGCATTCGGATCCAAAGTTCAAAAGAACATAATTTGTGGGTATTAATGTTACTTAATAGATGGCTTAAGGTAGTTACATCGGTTCTCACACTCGATATCTCGATTTCTCCGACAAACTTGTTGCTACTTAATCATTTTTTCTACCAATAGCGTATATAATAGCCTCGAGCGTTTTGTAAACATCTCATAAGAAACTTTCAAACAAGACATTTTTTCCTTTCGGACGAAAACCTTAAAAAGTTGTCAGGTCCATCTATGTTACACGTTGAATATGTGCTGTATAACAGAGAGCAGAGTATAGACATCGAAGATGGAACAAGAGTGTCGAGGAGCGAGAAAAATACGAAGAAGATGAAAAGAGAAAGAGGTAGAGGGAGGGAAATCTTCAGTTCGCATGAAAAGATCCATGGAGACGAGGAGGAAAAGGCAGAAGAACAGAGTGGAAGAAAGACGGTGGAAGAGGAGGGCGAGTTAGCTAGGCGGTCACTTGTTGCGATCCTGTTAGTTCACCTCTTCGTCCAAGGGTCTCTGTCTTCGCCTCCACTGTATGTCTACTCTCGCCGTCGTCTTGTCCTATACTTCTTCTTGTGTTCGTCGTCGTCCCTGTCTCCGTGTGCCATTTCGCCAGAGAAACAGAGGCGGGGGAGTGGGACCGAAGCAGTGTTGCGACGGACGGCACCCAAGATCGCTATACTACGGCTATTTCACGCTGCAAGAGCACGAACGCGCACGCTATTCCCGCCGTCTGGAGACTTTGACTTTACTCGTCATCGTCTGAGGTGACCCTGGACGCAAAACATGTGGCAATTGTTCAAAAATACTGATACTAATAATCGCGATAATATTTTTTTTACAGCTTATCAAAAGGGATCAAATTGGTTGGTACAATAAACTAGTGTCGTTACATAAACAAAACAATTAGTTAGAGCGACAAATCAGTTGGTTGGGCCAGCAAATTAATTGGTTGACGACTAACGAAGTGAGTGTCGCAACAAACTAGTTTGTCGGTCGAACCAAAAAATTGGTTATTAGTCTAAAAAAATACCGATACTAATAATCGCAATAATATTTTTTTACAGCCTTATCTTAATGATAATCTCGTAATGTGCCGCTTTTTAATGTCGTCTGTAACTTCAGATCATCGATTTTGGTGTAAAAAGGATTTAAATTTTTTACTACGCGAAGATAATGATTTTGCCGGGCTAGAAAATCTTTTGATAAAATGGTGAAAGTATTGAGTTATTTGCTAGCTAATAGGCTAGCAAGCGAGCCAAAAAAGATGTGCTACTGTAACTAATGTTTTGGCTAGGTTGACAGATCTATATGCTACGCGGAAAGAAATAATTGGTTGAATAAGTTTGAAGCAAAAAAAAATTGGTTGGTACGGTCAACTAGTTGATTACAGAAACAAATCAGTTAGTTGGAGCAGCAAATTAATAGGTTGGCAACTAACGAATTGGGTGACATAACCAACTAGTTTATCGGTTCAACCAAAGAATTGGTTAACCTAGCCAATTTTGTCGCTTGGAGCATATTTGCCCACGCCAATGGTTGGGTCAATCAATTTTTTCTCTCCGTGTAGACTAGCAACTAACGCAATCGTGTCGCTATATTAGCTAAAGATTTACAGACCCAGCAACAACATTTTCTCCATATAACTCTTCGAATATCAACTTCAATTAAAATTCATTCATTTTCATCATAACATTTAAAACAAACACCGACAAAAGTGGATTTACATTAGTAATGTATGCTGCAATTCTATTTTATGAACGAAAACGCATTTCCACATAAGAACGGAAAAAGTGTATTTATTGAAAGTGCCAAAATTGCACTGATTCGATCCAGAAAATTGCCCAATATACGAGATTCTTTTTTTTACAGTACACGGAAAGAAATGTTTGGTTGTGGCAACTACTTTTTCGATTTGCTGTACACAATGTCTAAAAAATTAGTTGCCTCAACCATATCGAATAGTAACCTCAACTATTCACGATTAGTTCTCGATTGGATTAGTTAGGTTAACTAATCCAATCGTTGGGACTACCATTCGAATCGCCGGTATTATCATTCGAATCGTCGGTATTACCATTTGAGTAGCTAGGGAAATAGAATAATCGATTGGTTGTGTCAACTCATTTCTTGGTTATGGCAACTAATCTTTTTTTTCCGTGTAAAGGGCTTTGGCTGTTTACGTTGGTGAACAATTTAAAAATAGCTACACGGCAAAAAAAAGATTAGTTGCCATAACCAAGAAATGAGTTGACACAACCAATCGATTACTCTATTTCCCTTACAACTCAAATGGTAATCCCAACTATTCGAGTGGTAGTCCCAACGATTGGATTATTTAACCTAACTAATCTCGCGAGAACTAATCGTGAATAGTTGAGGTTACTATTCGGTATGGTTCAGGCAACTAATTTTTTAGACATTGTGTACAGCAAATCGAAAACGTAGTTGCCACGACCAAACATTTCTTTCCGTGTATAAAAGAGTTCTTGATTAAATAAAGAAGTTGAATTACTTTCAAAAGTACATGTAAGCCCAAAGCTAAATGAACTTATAGTTTACCAACTCAACAACACATTCAATTGTAATTGTTTGCAACGTGTGTCCATTACTGGAAGGTCCACTGAGGAAGACAACACTACTGACAAACTTCATAACATCGGTGTGTAGTGCTATAGCACCAGTGGCCAGTCCTTGCTCACGCAGTTGACGAGCCAGTGAGGACGAAGCGAGACTCGTAGGACATGGTTCTATGGTTCATCGGAGAGATGGAAAGTGCGACGGGGAGACAGCGGTAGAAGGTTCTTGCCGGTGCTCCGGTCGTGCGAAATTCGATAAAGTGACGCCTCAACGGTAGTTCCACTATACCACGTTAGCCTGGTCGGCAAAAGACCAAGGAGAGTCCTCCTGTTCGTCGCCTCTGGCACTTCACGACGTTTCGCTACTGTGATATATGTATATGCTTCGTGCTTCGAAGCTATGTATATAGTTATAGCGTATGAAGTGAAGATTGTAAGTGGACTTTACTCACGTACACAGAAAGTAAAGACAGCGGTCGTGTGCGTTTAAGAGAACCCGCGCACAGGTTACTCGTAGTTCTCCTAGTAGTAGCATACCGTTAGGCGGACTTACCTATAACACAAAAAGACATTGATATGGTTAGCAGAGCACAAACATGTCGAATTTAATCAAGTGTGGCATTTATAGATATACGTAGGTAACGAATAATAAAAACATATATCTTCTCGTACTTAAACTAATTCATCGACGTTTTTAAATTATGTTTATTACCTTTTGTTACCCTTGTTCTTAAGGGGAGGGAGTCAGGTAAAAAAAATTGATTTTGGAAATTTAATATCACCCAAATCCTATTGCATATAAAAATTGCCAATGCACTATATTGTTGGTACTAGATGAAAGGATTTTTTACTGTCATCTGACTTGCATATGCTTTTCACTATTATTTTAAGCAAAGTTCTTAGGTTTTCCATTCTGCGCATGATTCAGATCAAACTACTAGGCAGATTGAAATGGTTGACGTCTCATTTTCTTCTTCATGAAAAGATACACCGGCTAAATGGAGCAAATGTTAATAAAAAGTAATATTTTTTAAGTGACATAATTATTAATAAATAAATTTTATGCTATTTTCTACATCAGTGATTAACTTTGCTTTCAGAATGAAAAAAAATAGTTTGCGCCATTTAGCCGGTGTATCTTTTCATGAAGAAGAAAATGAGACATCAACCATTCCAACCTGCCTAGTAGTTTGATCTGAATCATGCGCAGAATGGAAAATCTAAGAACTTTGCTTCAGATAATATTGACAATCATATGCAAGTCAGACGACAGTAAAAAATCTCCTTTCATCAAGTACCAACAATATAGTGCGTCGGGCATTTTTATACGCAATAGGATTTGGAGGGTATTGAATTTCCAAAACCAATTTTTTTACCTGAGTCCCTCCCCTTAAGGTAATGTTTAAACAGGATTTTTTTCTACTTGTTTAGTATCTTCTTAATTTCTACACTTTTAACCTTCAGACTTTATATTCAAATGAAATTTTCTAAAGGATGACACGAAAAAAATCTTCATAGGGCTATGGATTATTTAATCAGTGCCACGTGAACTCGATGAAGTGCAGAGTCACTATACGACAACGAGAATCTCTTGGTAGGAATGGAGTCAGTCCGGTCTCAACGAAAAGGCCGACATTACTACAATGTTCGTAAGTCCCCAGCGTAGCAAGGCTAGTGAGTAGAACGGCCCAACGCTGATATATACATTTTTTTTCTGTCCGAGTCTTACACACATTTATAACTGCAATATTAATTTTTCTACTAACAAAAATGATACTGTGATATTATTCCATAAAACGTATGATTAGTCTACACCGAGAGAAAAGATTTCATTGACGCCAAAGAAATGGGTGGATTGATTTTTTTTTCATTGATTTCAATGAAATAGTGCATTTGAATTTCAAACAGAACATTTCATTCCCTGTAAATAAAGATTAACTTAGTGAGCATATAATAAAGAAACAGTTTCATTGTTTTAAAGAGACATTTTTATTGGTACAAAGAAACGTTTTCATTGATCTCTCTCTCGCACCTAACCTCACTTTTTTGTTTTCCGGTTCTCCCGACCGAACGGCTTCGAGTTTCGAGGAGCCAGAAGCTTAGCCTACTTCTGCCGTACTTGCTTACATACTCACAAAATTTGAGCTTTATCTGTCGCGTACTTCAGGAAAAAATAGGTTTCGAAATTTTGAGCTGGTAACAAGAAGGTTTCATTGATTCAGAGACGATATCTTTGAAATCAATAAAAAGATTAATTGGTTTAAAGAAATGTTTCTTCGAATCAATGTCACTACTTTTCATTGAGTTTGAGATCATTCAAAGAAAAGATAGTATTGAAATTCAAGTATTTCATTTCATTGGGAAAGATTTCCGTGAATCAATGAAACTTTTTCTCTCGGTGTTCCAGATTAAAACAACAAGTGTACCATTAGACAACTAATATTTAAATTAGGTTTCCAAGCACCACAAAAACATTTTTTTGAAATCCGTTTTACGTCGAATTCATTTAAACCAACCACGATCTATTTCCTTAGTTCAGACACAGAGAAGAAATTTGTGAAAATTCGAATAAATCTGGGAATTTTAACCTCCGATATATGTGTGAAAAGTCTGTTGATAAAAAAGGAACAAATCTTCTCGAGATAAAAATATAATCTGAAAGTATTGTAATAAAATGACATTGCACAGTTGTTGACATTTTTCCCGAAAATTTAATGTAATATGCTGGTCACTTGGTATGTAATATAATCTGGCGAATTACTTATCGAACCTACTCCCTCTAAATGCAGTGTACTGCGTGAAGATATTCGTTGCCCTATCGGGATTCACGGATCAACTGTTACCAAGAGACCTTCGGCTTGCAGCAACCAGAGGGTCGCGCGTTGAAACTACAGAGCACCGGAGAGTATCCTATTGGAGCGTGCGGCTTGATATTACGGCTTGTACCGCGTTAGCATGAACAAACACGGGGTTTTGGCCGCCAACGCGTCGATGCTGTGCCGCACAGCGAGTTGGAAGCTGCATGTATACCAAGCCAAGCCTCATCCGTAGTATACGGTGGATTTGAGCTATATGCAGCCAAATATAAGCCAGCATCGCGAGAGAGGGGAAAAAAATCCTCTACTCCAGTAGCTGCACCAGTAGCAACAGCAGCAGGAGAACCGGTAGCACTTCGCTCCATTTTCCAATATCGCGGAGTGGCGAGCCCCGTGACCATCCACCAGAGCAGCAGTGTAGGAGGATGACGCGAAGTTTGCGCTGGTTGAAAATTAAAAAACTCTCACTGCTCCTGGCACAGAGTATACTAATAGCAGTGAGCGTACCAGAATATAGAACTGGAACAGACGCTTTGATCTCGAAACGCTTTCGCGTATGCCATTTGTGTACAAGTATACAGTTCTGGACTGACCCGCTTGAAAGGCGTTGCTCGAAAATCGAACGGGCTCTCGAAAAAAGGTTTGCACTCTTTGTTTTTTTTCTTCTGTAGCTACGTGTAGAGGCACTGGTGCCGAGTGTTCGGGCAGAAAAATTAACGAACACGCACTCGGCACCCATTGACTACTACTTCGATTATCGAAAAAGCCAGCGGACGGTGGCTTTGCTCGTTGGAAATGAACCTGCAGAAAAGGGTTGGAAGATTGAATCGTCGATTCGAAGCGGGCTAAAATGTCGTTAGATTGGTGGAAGCCCTGTTGCCTAGCGAATACCCACTCAAATTCCAGAATGTATTCGCTGGCAGCCGCACCTATCTCCATGAGGGGACCATCTATTTTGAATTCGCCGGAAAAGCCCAGGGTGACACTCTCGGCTTATACAATTTTGCGGGATCGATCACCGTCCCTATGCTGTTACTACTGATGGTGCTCGTACATACAACGCACACTAGGGAATCCAGGAAATGACGAAAATAATTGTTATCGGGTATGTATGGCAACTCACGGCTGTACGCAATACAGATAGTATAACGACATCCACATATACGAGCTTTCACGATCGTAGGGTCCAACATCGCTCCAGACCACGAGTCATTCGGAATTATCGGACAGCCTGACCGATTCACAAACAGAGGCAGCGTTGAAAACATGGTGTATGACGTTTGAGGCAGAAATAAAAAAAAGCCCACTGAGCGAGTAGATTCAAAAAAATTATTGGTAATATGAATAATTTTGATTAATTGATGATCAAGAAGTTGCAACTATAACAAAACGGGAGCAGAATTTTTTTTTCCATATGAATACCACCAATGTCATATTTCAAAGAGATCCTTTAATCTGTGTAATGCAATTGTAATTTATTACATAAAGTTAATATAGATTTTAATAGGATTCGATGAAAATATTAACAACCATAATTAATGATTGCTCGTTTTTACTTTTTTGTATTTTTCCAATATCTCGGTGCAAACTGCAACTTGTGCTTGGAGTTGTAGGGCACAACTCACGCTCATGAGTGGTTTGCATCAGTCGCCTACGCGAACCATGCAATCCCAATAATTTACCGTCTATCGATCGTAGTCTCGCAGTGCTCAAATTTGCTAATTACAGCATAATTGTACGGGCAACGTTAGGACGCCCTAGCTTCCTATGTTCACTCCATCCTCCTCGGTGAAACTATCGACCAACACAGCCATAGCTATATATATATGGCAGTAAGCAGTGATGGGGCTGCTGGAATTGCCGTTGCATCGTGCATGGCAGAGAAGCCAATAGCGAGAGAGTATCCACATATATGTGAACTGCCACTGCAAATGTCTATATGCGCGTTGCATCATACCAAGTACATTGTTAAATCTCAGCGAAGTACTACGTACAAACAGGCCTAAAATAATTCAGGGTTTATCAGACAGGAAAATACATCTTGTTCACAGGAATATATGATTTACTGCTATAGCCAACTAGTTAGTACAATTTGCTTCAGACAAAAAATTGGCCAACCATTAAGTTGTTTAATACGATTAATTTCACGATTGAACGTGTCAATTTATTTCACAGATAATTTAATTAATTGCATCGACGACTAATGAGCACATCTAATTTCTTGATTGGACGAAATTACTAATCAATATTACTGCAACAGTCAATCCTTTAAGTAGAGACATCGAATGAAAAAAAAAAATAGTTGACTTTTTTTTAACGTGCTATTTATGGTTACCAATATCAGGTGCATTTTCTTCAAGTCTTTCAGTTCTTCAACTACTAAAATTTATCTTAATAATAACAATTTGATCCATAAAGCGTTGAAGAATTCTTACAAGAGTTATCGAGACTGAAGTTCAGCGAGCAATCTCGAACCGAGTTGGGCACAGAGTACTAGAGTAGCGTTAAGTTTCGGATGATCCCTTAACGAGCACGGGAAGCTAATATCGCGTTACGCGAGGGCAAGGGCCCCGCGTGTTCACCTCCCGGCAGGGAGGAATTATCCCCTCTGTAGGCACACCGGAACGCGTACAGCTTCCCCACCATCGCAACCCTCGGTGGCTCTCGGCGATGGTCTTTCCCCGGTTTAGTGCACTAGTAGTGGGAGTAATACAAATAGAGAAGGCATGGCGAGAATGTGTGGGATACACGCGATTGATTAACCTCCCCACCACTTTCCCTGTCCACTCCAGCGTTCTCTCCCACTCTCATAGGCAGCAGCGCTGGCAAATGAAATCGTGTAAGTATTGTCGGCAATGATAACGCGTTACCTTAATCGGCTACACCGAATCATACCACTGGCACTATAACCGTGCCAGAGTTTAACAGAGCTGAATCGCGCAATAGCTCTGCACAGCAAAGCTCGTTGTGCAACGACACTTGTGCTTCTCGAGCCAGTCGAACTTCATTTTATCCTTCACACTTTCGGTAAGAGTTCTCCATAACTGCATCGAGAAAAAGTTTTCATTGATTCCAAAGAAATAGGTGGATTACATTTTTTTTCTTTTTCATTAACTTTAAGAAAATGTTTCTTTGTTTTTAATGAAATGGTGCATTTGAATTTAAAAGAAAGGATCTCATTGATTCAAAGAAACAATTTCCTTGACGGCACCCGGTCCGACCAGTCGACATGGAAAACATACACGGAAAAAAATGTTTGGTTGTGGCAACTACGTTTTCGATTTGCTGTACACAATGTCTAAAAAATTAATTGCCTCAACCATATCGAATGGTAACTTCAACTATTCACGATTAGTTCTCGATTGGATTAGTTAGGTTAACTAATCCAATCGTTGGGACTACCACTCGAATAGTTGGGACTACCATCCGAATGGTCGGTATTATCATTCGAATCGTCGGTATTACCATTCGAATCGTTGGTATTACCATTTGAGTTGCTAGGGAAATAGAATAATCGATTGGTTGTGTCAACTCATTTCTTGGTTATGGCAACTAATCTTTTTTTTCGTGTAGAAAATGAAGAACATGGAAAAACATTTTTATAAAGCAACCTCTTACCGTACTTTCATTCCTGTAGCGACATGTCATTTTATAAATTACATTTTTCTTTTAGTGTCTCGAAGACCATTTCTTTGAAATCAATAAAAAATGGTACCTTGTTTCAAAGAAATTTTTTATTAATTCAATGTCACTACGGAATTTATGAACATTCAAATAAAATATAATATTAATTCAAATATGTTTCAAATTGCACAGATTATAATATCAACATAGGCGCATCGGTGTCTGCTCGAATTTCGGATGAAAACGGATGAAAAATAAAGAAAATCGTAATTTTGTAAACCTACCGAACACCAATATGGCCACTCGAACTGTCAACACCACCTATTTTGTCCTATATAAACATTTCTAGACATCACGTTCAAAAGAAGAGCGTGGACGCCGATTCTATGATGTTCTTCGCATTTTTTAAGGAGTTCTGTCGTGAAGGTAATTCAAACTCATATGCATGAATTTTTGACATCTTGTAATTTAGCTATTCAATTTTACTTGCACAAAATCTTGAAGGCTTTTACCGAGTATTTGAATGAACAATTAAAACTTGAAAATCGATCTTTTTACACGACGCTCACGGGAGGGCTGGGAAAATTGATCTTTAAATCGAAAATTAACATCCTTAGATCAAAGATAGAGAAAAAATAAAAAGTACTACGGATTCGCAAATCATTCAAGAATTGATACATCATGAAAAAAGGTGAAGTCTCCGGAATAATGTTTAATTGAACCAAGGTCAAAGTGCACGATACCGGGCCAAATGACGTTTCCTAACCTAATTATCGTAAAAATGAAGTCAAATCCGCACTAAATATATCAACTATTTACAAATAATCGTTTTAATTTAATTACGATAATTTCGAAGGATTCTCGATTATTTTTTATATTATTATTGAGGCAGTCAAAGTGATGCGTATGATTATTTTTTAATGTCAGATGGACTCTGAGATTTATGACTCCGGCGTACCGACAGAACTACTTTAAGACTGTTGGATTGGCGATAGCACAAAAGAAGCACACGTAGTTTGTAAAGTACGTTTACGCAATTTGCTCGCGATGAGAATAGGTCAACAAGAGCGTGAATGAAGTTTCCCCATTAGGACACAGGTGGCGCCGACGTAGTCTGATTACTTTTGGAAAAGCTCCGAGACTTTGCAACGCGAATGTACACTATATATAGATTTGGCTTGAGTAGTCGACATTCTGATGGTTTTGGAATATTCAGAAATCATCACAGAATTGATGTCCGGTCTGATTTTACATATCTAATTTCCAGAAACAATTATATCTAACAGCAAAGGTCTTTTGCCATATCGTGTGTGGTCATATTGAATTTCGGGAGATTCAGTATCTTTTGCCAAAAGTAAACAGCCTACGTCGGCGCCATCTGTGTCATAATCGGGAAACTTACCGACCAAAGTCGATAGAAAAATCCACTCCAGCATCCCCTTAAGTATATTATTTCATTGATTTCAAAGAAATGTTTCATAGGTTGGGATTTTAATCCTCTGAATCAAAGAAACTTTTCCTCTCGGTTTGAAAAGTTCAATTATCATTCCGAAACTCGCAATTAAATAGGTAGACTTGGAAGCTGGTTTCATCGGATTAATTGTAAGTTCATTATATAGTATGTCTGTCTCGTACTATATTGCAGCGGACGACAGAATATGACCTAGCACCGCAGGCGTGATTGGCTACTCTCGTTTTCTTAGCGAAAGTTTATCCAGTCAAGCCGAGTGTTTTGTCTCAAAGCATTGAACAGATGGTAGAAATGTAGGAAGTACATACTCAAGATCACGCTCGCTTTTATCGCCATTTTCACTCTTTATAAAAAAACTAGCAACGAGTTCTTGCTCGTTACAGCGAATCTGGTTTAATACTAGTGATCTTATTATTATTTTTCTTTTTTTCGGCTCAATCGGTTTCATGCCAACACGGTAAAAAAATGTTTCCAAAATTAATATACATTTATCGGAAGTTTTTATGCATAAACCGGCATACTGAATTTAATATGAAATTATATAGTAATATTACAGTACTTTTACATTGAACATGTAATTTTAACGTATTTAATATATCATTTATTAATTTTACATCATACATTTATGTTAAATTTAATATATCGATTTATGCATAAAAACTTCTGACAAAAGTATATTAATTTCCATGATGAAAATGTCTACTATAAATTATCTGTACTCCAACGAGATCACGTAATAACGGTGTACGCAAAGTCTTCCCGAAATTGTACTGCTTTACATTATAAAGTAATACTATATTACAGTTGAAAAGAAGAGTTTTCAATTCAAACTTTGCATACGAAAAAGTTAGATACAAGTTTTTACAATTAAATTAAATTTCGTTCGGGAGTTACCATCAACCGTGTGTTAAATTTACCTATAAAATTACTATTCATCTTAATAACTACACAACTACTGTACTGTAAAGGTTGTATTATCAAAGTAGTTAGTGAAATGAGAGTTGCGTTGTGAAAATGTTGTAATATCGCTGTTCTAATATTATAAATATATTAATATGATAAAGTATGACTTTATATTACACGAGACTGCTTATGTCCATTTAAACTATTATTGCTTGACGGCAAACAAATTTTAAGCACGAATAATAAATTGGTAATTCATTGATTTTCACATAAATTCCGTATTTCTATATGCATGTGAGTTACCGGTCTGATCCACGGAAAAAATAGGTTAGTCGGAACAACAAATTTATTGGTTACACGGTTTTAACAAACAAAATTCATGGTGCCGCTAACCAATTAATTGATTGGTCCATTTTTGCTTCGTGCCTAAATAATTAGTACACGGAAAGAAATGTTTGATTGTGACAACTACGTTTTCAATTTGCTGTTCACAATGTCTAAAAAATTAGTTACCTCAACCATATCGAATAGTAACTGCAACTCACAACCCACAACCAAACATTTCTTTCCGTGATTGGTTAGGTCAACTAATCTTTTCTTTCAGTGTACAGCTAATAAATCAGTAGCTCTGAATTGATGATGTTACATATAACATTTTATGAAAACACCGAGTAACCCAGCTTTTTTTAATAAATTATTTTGTTCCCATTTGTATCCAATCGTAAGATGCAAATAAAATTGAATAAAAAGGCCATTGTAACGCTACTTCACTAAGAACCGACGATAAACCTTCCAATTTGGAATTATTTATTCACCTTCAATAGGCGTTAACCTTGTTTGAGTTAACTGGTCAGACCAACCAAGTTCTATTTAATTCAACCAATAACTTGGTTGCTCTAACCAATTATTCGACTGGTGCATATTCAACCAAACACTTGACTGTTTGAGTTAACCTTTTTTTGAATTATACGTACGGTCAGTTTAGTCCAAATTTTCAGCAAGTTTTGCTTAAATTTAATATAATCGTCGTTTCGTATTTATTCGTGTCAAAAATCAGAATAAATTGTTAAAGGTGTATTGATTTCCATTTACACTGAGAAAAATAAATGCGACAACTTGCTAAATATAGTGAGTTCTACTATAAAAATAATGAAACGTGCCATAATTTAGTTGCTAGATACATTATTTATTGTTACAGCAACCATAAAAACATAGTTGTCGTCTCAGGGAAACATGTGTATAGTTGAATTCACCATCAATTTTTTTGGGTGTACGCATCCATAACGCAAATATGATAAAAAAATTTAAGTGGCAATCGAATAACTTTAACACACGCTTCTGTGAATTTATCATCCAAACTTTAACAAAATTAATAATATTAATACTTAATAGTGGCCAACACTCATCAAGAATCCGCAATACTAGTTTTTAACACGCTGATTTTTGTACTGTGCATTTATAATTCATAACGACATTTCATCTTAACAATATCATAGCTCCAAACCGCACAATAACTGAGAAATACCGATATCCTTGAATTCTGATATGCATAAGTGCCCAGTGAAGTGTTGCACGAATTATAAAACAACTTATTGCAACTTTTTATTATCTCACAAGCGTTGAGCCAGCAAGAAGAAAAATACTAGACGCCAGCTTTTTTTATAGTACAAGAAGAAATATATTTTTTTTACTGTGAGAGAAAATCTACGATATATAATGCATGCGACAGGGCCAGCGTTAGTATAAGAAAGTGACGGAAAATAAATCGGCTTCCTTGGTAATCACGCGTACGAGCGCGGACCAACGATTATTTTAATGAAATAATTGATGCTATCATCGCTCGCGCGACGCGTGAGCGTGACACGTGTACGCGCGTCGCTTGCGCGAGTATATATTTTGCATTACGCATGCGGCAGACGCCGTCAGCGGGGCGCAAAGTGGGTGAGAGGACACCGGCTCGACTCGTATGATCGTTGCCTCTTCACACCTCTTTTTCAAAGATGATAAAGTTGCTACATCGATTAATCGCCCTCATTCCAAGATTATGTGCCTACATCGGGGTGGCAGATTGATGTTGCTTTCGAATTAGCATTTAATTTTATCGTTCAAAAGCTGTCATCACCTGAATATGCCAACGAAAAAAAAAAAAAAAGAAATTGAAGCGCATACAAAATTTGACCTCATTCTACCTTAATTGCCTTGTAAATTATAAAATCATGTATCAATTCTTACACTAATTAACGTTTTCAATATAAATCTGTAAACAAAAAACATTGGAAACTAACGAGACAGGGTGGTTCATACAACAAGAATTTTTTTTTCGATCAGCTTAAAACATGTGAATGTGGTTCCGTACAGAGACTTTTCGTTGCCGAGCTCTTCGGCACGAGAACTGCAGGTATTACGCGGGTGTTCGCATATGCACCTAAAACAAACATCGGTGACTGCGCGCACAGAAGAGAGACGATGAATAAAAGGATAGCGGGAAAAGTGCGGGCGAGAATCTCTGTGTAACGTTGCACACAGAGAATAGGAGTGATGCGGGAGCAGGATAGCGGTGAGGACGCGTGAAGGGGGGAGCCAGTTTAGGGTGGGATATCTGGGTGGTAGTGGCGGGATCGTCGTAGTCGTCGTCGGTATTCGGAGCGCGTCGACACAGTGAGACAGAGATAGAGGAGACCGAGAAAAGGGTGAGAGGGGTAAAATGGCAAAGGTTGGGGAGGACGAAGCGTATCACCACGGTACGTTACACCTGCGTGAGCGCAACGGCTATTGGATCGTGTGGGCGAGGTGGTGTCATCTCTCGGCAATATCTCGAGTGACCTCCCTCCAACGGCCCTCCCGTACTCTCCCTTCGTATCGTTAGGGTGTTCCGCTTAGCATAGGCTAGCTTCTAGCCTCGCCTAACCCGACAGAGAGAATCCCCACCACCAGAAGCTCGCTCAGAACTAACACCACGATCGTCATCAACAGCAGCACACACCAGCAGCAGGAGCAGAGCCGGCTGAACGACGCCGGCATCGGCTCTGCTCTTCCCCTACCAGCTCACTCCAATGCCCCACCGGTGCCACTTTGCCGAGTGTCCACCTCGTCGTCGGCGGGAGCGATGGTAAGCATGGCATGAGCATGGCCAGCAGCAGCAGCAGCAACCACCGGGAGAGAGAGAACAGTGGAGAGATACTGCTGCTCTCCACAACTCTCTGGCTTGCTTTCCTGCCTCTTCGTTCACGGTCACACCCGCGGGGGTTCTCAACCGAATTAACATGTCATTTTTCACCGGATGTCCGGTATCGCTGCGAGACGAAGAATTATCCAACATAAGATGTGGGCATTGAAGAGAATTTTTATATAGGCTGACGATAATGGCTAGATGGATAAATACATTCGGTATTATTGGCTGCAGGCACTGTATATATTAGTATTTGTTAATAATCTCAATTAATTAGTAATCATTTACTGTAAGACCTTCTGATCTTTGCCTTTAATATGTTTTATTGTCAATATAAACACCTACCACATGAACACGAAATATATGCGAAAGTACATTTTTACATATATTATAATGTATATTTTTTACGAAAAGTTGTATATACTTCATTCATTTTGAGGTGTATCTGACTGATCATGAAGAATGTATTTAATAATACATTGGCGTGTAAATTGATCGTGAAGTATATAAAATATATGAAGCAAATATTTCTGCATATTATTTTTTATATTTTTATACTATTTATGCGTATTTGTCGTAATAACATTTTTGGATGATGTCTGTATCATATTAATATTAATCATCAACGAAGCTCTTTGTAGAATCAAAGTAACAGTAGGATTCATATAAAAATAGCCTAATCAATTAAATCACCAAAGCAAATAGTTGACAAAGTACCAAGAGGTGAACCCCCTAAAAAATCAGCTACGATGCAGAAAGTGGAAGAAATGAAAGTAGGATCCCCAGATTGAGTGTCACTGAGGGTACAGTATCAGACCGGCTCCACCTAGCATAGGGTGAACGGGTCGGAGGCCGTTGGTTCCTCATAGAGTTGCTCTCTTCTTATTATTATTACACGAACGCGCACACCGATATATAGTTAGTACACAGTACGTAGCTATGGTATACGCGAGCAGGGCGAGTTTACGCCGGCGAACGAACGCATGCGCCGAACAACGGTGCAGCGGAGTCGGTGAGTTGAGAGCAGAATTTGAGAGGGGGAAGAGACAGAACGAACTCGCGCGAGCTGAGCGCTTGAAATCACGAGGATGGGGGTTGGAACAGGTTGACTCGCACGCGAGACATCATGCGCGGTATACTCTCGGCCGATTGGAGGGGGTAGAGAGACGCGCCGGCTGTAATTCGTAGTGGGGGAGACGGATTCGTGGAAGGGCGGAAAGCGGGGGAGGGATATTTGCGGCGGCAGCGACGGCGACGTCGAAGCATCGGTCAATGTGTGAGAGGGGATAGACTGTAGGGAGAAGCGATTGCCGGCTGACTATGCGCTGCGCGCAATGAGCAGAGCAGAAACCGTGTGCGATGAGCAGGCAGAGCCGAGAGTGCGAGGGGTGACGACGACGACGACGACGACGATGAGGTTGCCACACTTACTTGCTTTCCGCGGATTACCATTATCATTATTCGTACTTGTCGAGTGAGAGAGCGGAGCGGATGAACGCTCGCTCGGCCGACAGTCAAGTATCAGAAGGACTGGGGCGTGTCGTGTGTATAACACTGATACAGGGCAACCACAATCGCGTTTAGAGATCTTCCCTCATTGGGATATTCGCTATGCTTGAGGAAGGGGGGGGGGGGGGATAAAGCGATGTTTCTATATCGATTAGGGGTTTGGCAATTATTGGACACTTTTGGAATTTCAATGGGAAATAGAGAAATAAAAGAAAGAATAATTAATCGGGAACAATTGTTTCCATACACCGAGAGAAAAAGTTTCATTGATTCACGGAAATCTTTGCCAATGAAATGAAATACTTAAATTTCAATACTATCTTTCCTTTGAATGATCTCAAACTCAATGTAAAGTACTTAGTGACATTGATTCAAAGAAACATTTCTTTAAACCAATTAATCTTTTTCATTGATTTCAAAGAAATCGGCGCTGATTCAATGAAATCTTACCACAGCTCAAAATTTCGAAACTAATTTTTTCCTAAGGTACGAGGCAGATAAAGCCGAAATTTTGAGAGAATGTGCGGAAGCATGGCAGAAATAGGCTAAGCTTCTGGGGCCTCGAAACTTGAAGCCATTCGTTCGGGAGAACCGAAAAACACAAAAGTGAGGTTAGGTGCGAGCGAGAGATCAATGAAAACGTTTCTTTGAACCAATGAAACCGTTTCTTTATTATATGCTCACTAAGTAAATATTTATTTACAGTCAATGAAATGTTCTCTTTGAAATTCAAATGCACTATTTCATTGAAATCAATGAAAAATAAATCAATCCACCCATTTCTTTGGCGTCAATGATATCTTTTCTCTCGGTGTATTATTCAAATATCGTACAACGTCCTCACAAAGCGGGATTTCGGGCTGGAAAAAGTCCCGGCGTGACTGAAGTTACGGGCAGGTGTAAATAATAATAGAGTAAATAGTGCAAATAATAAGGACAATATTATGTCAATCAGGGGATGAAAAAACCCGGCATGGGCTCTATGTAAATGGTGATTGGAAGGAGAGTGAAGATAAAATGATAGTAAAAACATAAGACGTTGGGGGAAACAAAATACGATTGCGGACGAAATATAAGATGACGGGGAAATAAGAGACTTTGAGGATATAGAATAATCGATTATCGTGGAGCCCTACACAATGCAATAAGGAGAGAAAATAAATGAAAATCGCAAAATCAACAAAATACGATGAGGAGCGAATAAAAACAGCGACTATGGTAGACGTACCATTTGTGACAAAATATGTATGTTTATTAATTCATCACTACTTTAATCTATTCAAATTACTGAATAGATTAGTTTATATGAATGAAAGCAAACTTTACATTGAATATGCAATGCTTAAAATACCTAATTATTTAATAAATTATGTTCAAAGCCTTTTGACACCATTTGTGGTCATCTCGTCTTTCTCTTCTATCCTAGTGGTTGGTGTCCAAAAACCCGTTTCTTACTTGTTTATTGTTTGCAATTAATTGTCATATCCATGCGACTCTTTGTTACCATGAGTAACAAGCTTGCGACGACAGTTATCTTATCGACTAGAAGTATTCTATACTGACACAACAGTTGACAAGATATACAGTAGTAGTTATGGAGTACGAAATAAAGTTATTCTAGTACCTATACACTGATAATAAGCTTCAGGTATACACTTGACTATGCGCTCTTGAATCGATTCACTCGAGGAGCACTTTACATACCAGGTGCGAGGGGATCACTCGATAGTTCAATCGAGAGTACTTCGAGATAGGTTCATCTTGTATGTGTGTACTCAAGACCCCCTAGAACGGATCTTGTTTATGAATTTCTCGAGACGATCCTCGTTACTCTGTCTCTCCCTGTTTCTTCATACTCTTCTCCCGCATTTTTTGGCTTCGCTGTGTGTATTCGCAGGAGTGTTCGCTGGACCAGGGCCTAACGATAAGTAAAAGTTTTCACGGCGGGTGGCCCATCGTCCGCTTCGTATTATACAGAAAAAGTTTCTCGCTGAAACCGAAGTATGAGACCGACGCGTAGGTGTAAAACGTGGGCATATTTGCACGTCTGGGGCATAATATTCGTGAGCGGAGCTCACTGGTCGTCCTC
Organism: Ephialtes manifestator; assembly: GCA_963970395.1. NCBI lineage: Eukaryota > Metazoa > Arthropoda > Insecta > Hymenoptera > Ichneumonidae > Ephialtes > Ephialtes manifestator. Next base: position 16,445,466 of record OZ019976.1, read on the forward strand.
GTCAGGTTCCCAGTGCCGCCGATTCTGAAGATCCTGAAGAGCCGCCAACGTGAAGCGACGGGACTATCATATATGCGAGAAACGAAGCAGAAAAAAAAGAGAAGAGAAAAGAGAGAGGAGGTTGAGCGGATCCCGATGCTCGTATATGCAACGCGACATTGTGCCGGTCGTATCTCGCCCAGACGCGCGCGGTTGGACAAAGTGGATTTACGCAGGCCGGACGTATTTATCGACTCGTTCTCAATGGCCGCTTCGAGCTGTACACTGTACGTTGCCCCACCGCACCGTTAATGTCTCAAAGGTCCATTATACCTACACTCTTCAATGTTACAGCAACGCTGACCCGCCGCGAGAGAGTGTTCGGGCCAAGAGCCGGGCGCGAAAAAATTAACGTTCGAAAGCCGAATTCCCGCTGGGCGAAATGGAAATAACGCACAGCAACGCTCACGATTTCTTAAATCATATCGTATGATTTTTTAATGCTCTAAGGGTTTCGAGAAGACGCTGCAATAATGTATAAGGGTTGCAACGAATGCGAGAGAATCTTTTTAAAGCAATGTACATTCTGAGATAATCAATTTTATGCATAGCGGATTAAATTGTATTCTGGAATTTGCTTATGGTTAAATTATACAAGAAACTAGTTTCTTTCGTCTCTATCTTAATTACCATGTAATGCTGTGGCGTCCTTAAGATGATGTTTACTACACAGTGTAATCTGGGAGATGCAGATAGGGAGAGATGGTTTAGCTGTCCTATCGCAAATTTCTCTGCCACATCTGATCATTCGGATAAAAGACGAGAACGATGAGCTGCAGAATTGCGAGACGCAGTTCATCGTTCTCATTGTTTATCTAATATTGTATATTTGCATTAACTTCTAGTTACTTACCGAGAAGTAGCACATCACTTGAGCGTCATATGCAACGAGCAGTTAGATTTATTCGAAAGAGCTACCCAAAGAAGATGCCAACAAATTGCTTATCTAATTCTAATTATTGAAGGAGTATGTGTCTTATCTCACTATACATATATTTTTATGACCATTTTCCGTAATTGCTTCGACTCGATAGTTTATGGTGCTTCAGCTTTTCGTCTCTTTCATTTTTAGAATTAGATTCCTACGAAATCATGGATGAGCAACGAAACATCATACTTATTCATTAGTCTGCATCAAGTCGAGGCTGCAACCACCTATTACTAGTGAATCAACCCCATTCATTCAATTGTTTCAGAAATAATTAGTTACATTTTTTTAAAAATATTCTACCATAATATTAAAATCCGTATAAAAATTGGCCCACAGAAATTCATTAACAAATGACTCAAAAATCAAAGTACAGGAAAAAGTAGGAGATCTATATTTCCCATTACTTTTCTTTTAATTACTTTTTTCATAGAAATAGAATAGCGAAGTTTTATTTTTTTTTTTGTCGAATGTTCGTACGCCGAGAGAAAAAGTTTAATTGATTCACGGAAATCTTTGCCAATGAAATGAAATTCTTGAATTTCAATACTATCTTTTCTTTGAATGATCTCCAACTCAATGAAAAGTAGTGACATTGTTTCGAAGAAACAGTTCTTTAAACCAATAAACCATTTTCATTGATTTCAAAGATATCGTCTCTGATTCAGTGAAACCTTCTTCTTACCACCTCAAAATTTCGAAACCTATTTTTTCCCGAAGTAAGCGGCAGATAAAGCTCAAATTTTGTGAGTATGTAAGGAATTACGGCAGAAATAGGCTAAGCTTCTGGCTCCTCGAAACCCGAAGCCGTTCGTTCGGGAGAACCGGAAAACAAAAAGTGAGGTTAGGTACGAGAGAGAGATCAATGAAAACGTTTCTTTGAACCAATGAAAACGTCTCTTTAAAACAATAAAACTGTTTCTTTATAATATGCTCACTAAGTAAATCTTTATTTACAGGCAATGAAATGTTGTCTTTGAAATTCAAATGCACTATTTCATTGAAATCAAAGAAATATTTCGTTGAAATCAATGAAAAAAAAAAATCAATCCACCCATTCCTTTAGCGTCAATGAAATCTTTTCTCTCGGTGTGCCATTTCTTTCTAATTATACAAATATTGTAAAAAAAAAATATTGCTACCAAACTTTTTGTAGAATAAATAAGCAAATAGACACGACCGATGGTTACAACTAAGCCCACGTTGGAGATTTGCCTTAATATGTGTTAATGCATGTGAATTTATTTCCAAGCTACTTCTTCGGTTCTTGTAAATAATATCTGCATTTCACTAATGAATTTAGTGATCTTCAGAGACGAGCTCATATATGTTTTATGGATAATCCCTTAGAATTCAAAGAACCTCTTAAAAACACGTTACAATATATCTTCTTTTACTGTATTACTGTAACAATTTTTAATATTTCATTATTTTATCGTACATGTTCCATTTAAAAAAAAATTAGACTATCGAGATCTGAAAAGCCAGCATATTGCCTTCATATTATGCTTAGCTTATTATATTCTATTTCTCTTTCGTTTGTTTTTCCTACGATGTTTTAATGACCTACAGGATAGAAGAAATATCTGTCTATCTCACGTCTTAATCCACTACAACCCGAAAGTATATTTTTCTTGGGCAAAGGAAGGTTCGTCCTTGAATGGTTTGGACCTTCTGTGTAGCCCCATCGAACACCCGTACAGTCGAACGTCAGACTCTCGAAGGGCGGAGAGAGAGGATTCCACCATCTCACGAGGTTACTAGGCAACTTATCGATCCTCGTGGGATTCCGCAGGAACGGAGACTCGCGCGCGCGCTTCCTGACCTTGTAGAACCTTTTCCCTTCGAAGTCGACCGTTGTCACTCTTATCCCTATCTTAAAATATCGAAGATTAATGATCCTTTCCCGCACAAATTACCATAATCGATAATATTGAATAATTACTTCTTCCCGACATAGCAACAATTGTTGCAGAATCACGTCGTGTTTACGAGTATGTAATTTTATGGCATACGATAAATGTATACATCCCTTTTATAAACTATCGCCGACAAGAAGAATATTAATTCCGTCAGTTTATAATCCCAATATAAATATAAATGAATACGATAATGGCGGATAGATAATTAAATTTGTACAAAGTGATGGTAAGCAAAGTAGACTAAGTATATATTTCCAACAGGTTGTCCAATCTGGTACTGCTGGCGGTTAAACGATTGCCAAGATATCCCTGTTTATACGTGCCGTTTATACCTGGGCCGCGGCTGTCCTTCATCATCGGCCGTATTTATGTATAAATGCAGTGGCTACAGTGAACCTATATATTATATGAAGTCCTATTAACATTGGCATCTCCTTCTACTCGTCCACTCGTGGCGATGCGCATCCTCTGATTATTACCGATCGTCTCACGATAAGGCTTATCGGTAGACGCGTAGGGTTGCTTCAATGAACGTCATAAATTGTAGATTTTAAGATCGACTGTTCAGCAGTAGTGAGTGCGAACGAAGACCTACTTAATCCTCATTGCAGTCATTGCTTTAAGGGATAAATATTATCCGTTGCATTTAATGACACATGTTACAGAAAATAATTTAGTTAGCCGATAATACATTTAGCCAAGTGTGAACAGTTTGCAAAGTATACTAATATATCGTGTCACTGCTAATCGCTCGATAAACCCGTTTTAGATAATCAACTATTATTCCGTAGTTGGAGTTTCTCGACCGTTTGTGAAGCGCCAGACTCAATGCAAACGGTATAGACTTTAATATGCGTCTGAATGTTCGTGCACGTCGGCACCGAGTGACGATAAATGGACGTTAATAACAAAAATTATCGAGCCCAGCTCGAGAGTAGACTCTCGAATTCCCGATAAATCCCCCTCCCCCTCTCTCATTCAAGATCCCCTCGATACGTATAGCGTCTATGTAGAAAAGTAATTGCCGTACCGCTGCAAACATATTACAGCCGTCACCGTGTCGGCGTTCCCAAGACTGCTAAGGGCTTCCCGGCAAGAATTAAGTACCGTCGGAGGCTGCCGAGCGATTGCCGCGCCGGCCAAGACGTCCTGCAGGATCTCGTCTTGGGAGAGCTCGATATATGCATCGTACACATTCGATGCATTTCCCTCTGGCTTCGAACTCACTCGGAAATTCGACGATTATTTATCAAGAATTATTTTTAATCTTTGTTTAATATTCTTCTCAAATACGACTGTCGCGTCAGTCAACTCGACGTACACTTGGTGTGTAGTTAACACAAATTAACGAATAAAATGCAATTCGTGTCTCCCCGCTTGCTGGCCATGTAGTCGACACAAGAATATATCGGTGTTAATGACCGCTTAGGCCCGACATATATACACACAGATCGTCCGTAAAGCGTGCTAAACAAGACTGTTTAACACACCCCTATGTGCTTAACTTGGCTGTAAGCACTTATACTAGTACACACTGTGCGTGTATATATATTTACAAGCCGGTCAACACTCTACGAGAAGAAAATTCCAGTCTAGCAGCACACACTGTGTCCCTCTGCCTCTTGCAACCGTGTCTTTTACAAACACACGGTTGTCTGTTCTTCTCTGACGTCTACCTCGCTGTTAAGATAGGTGTAAGATCTTTAAGCAGCAATTCGCACCAGGATGTCTGTAAGGACCGCGTACGCCAAGCATTTCGCGCGTTGAATAAAGTATCGTTACGAGTGCGTCCATTAGATAATGACGACCAAAAAATAATGATTTTTTTTTAGGTTAAAATTAACCGATCTCTCAAATCTTGCGCCAGGAATTAATAAAATTGTATTTGTTCATATAAGACGCAAGTTCCATTTGTTACTAAACCTTTTTTAAAATTTATTTCGTAAATATTGGTCACTTTTCTGAGTTAAAGGAATAACCTGTACACGGAAAAAAAGATTAGTTGCCATAACCAAGAAATGAGTTGACACAATCAATTGATTATTCCATTTCCCTAGCAACTCAAATGGTAATACCAACGATTCGAATGGTAATACCGACGATTCGAATCATAATACCGACGATTCGAATGGTAGTCCCAACTATTCGAGTGGTAGTTAACCAACGATTGGATTAGTTAACCTAACTAATCCAATCGAGAACTAATCGTGAATAGTTGAGGTTACTATTCGATATGGTTGAGGCAACTAATTTTTTAGACATTGTGTACAGCAAATCGAGAACGTAGTTGCCGCAACCAAACATTTTTTTCCGTGTAGCTATGAACAACATCTGCACGTTTTATAGCATATAATTTGTGTAATTACTTTTATTCTAGACCGACAATGGTGGAGACGCGGTTCGCGCGTCACTGGTGATCACCCAAGCAGCTTTGTTCGCGACCAGTACTTAGATAGGTGACCCGCTTAGCTTCGTGCTGGCTGGCGAATCGACCGTTGAGTGGGAAGCTCGTTTTCCTGAGACTTTACTGTTTCTGCACTTCACTCAAGTGCAAATAACTGCGGAGTATCCCCACGTGGAAATAAAGTATATCTTAAGATGTACAACTTTTTGCCGCACTATATATCTTCAAATATTCACACACATATAACAAAATATAAATTGTATGTATCTGAGATACATTTATTTAGTATATATCAAGTTGATACATAATCATACCTGAAAGAAAGCTTCAAAACGCTATCATTTTATCAATACACATATACATATTCATATTGACTCCGAAAAAGTGCTCAAAATGAGTTCCCGTGTAGAAAAATAGTTGGGGCTCTGACTTGGCCCTTTCTAGTTTACCCAGTTCTATTAGGGGCCCTACTAGGCTAGTCACGCTTGAAGTACGGAGCATTTAGAGACTCAATATGGGCGACCCTAGTGAGGGTTCCACGTTGAAGCCTGATTAGGCCCCGAAGTTTGTCGTGGCCGCCTCTGTTGAGCTTAGCAGTGTTCTAGAGAAGATTCCCTATTGTGTATGCCACGTTTATACCTAAAAAGCCCGAACTAATTTCTGCACGGGTTGCTTCCAGTAAGAGATACTGTCGCAGCGTTTTGTCGGTCGGTAAGTAGAGAGGTAAATGTACTTGTCTTAAGACGCTACCGCGTCCGTTCAAAGATATATAGAGGATATCGAAATTTTTTCCGCTATATGTAGCGTATATAAATTACATGTCGCGATACACATCTCAAGTATCAAGAGTCGCGGTAAAGACTCGACGCCAAGGTAAAAAACAAAATTAATGTACTTTATTTCCACGGGGGTCAGTAGTATATGGACGCTTATATCGGTGCGAGTTTTCCGCAGTTTTCCTTTGCCCTCGGAGAATGTGATGCAGTAATAATAAGTCAGCTGCTGATGCAACCCGAAATTAAATTAGGTTAGTCAAGTGCGGGTACAGAAGTGTTAGATTGGGAAAACTCTAGGGGAGGGAGGTAAAACCCTCACGGGCGTATATAGGACTCGGAAGTAAATAAAAAGTACATTTTCAAACTTTCATTTTGGACCTCATGAAAAAATAGTCGACGAAGATTGTTATAATCATTACTATTCCTCAGTTTTTCATTCGGTTCGTCTGTCTGTTAACAAATCTTTCCTTACAAACAGTAAAAGAAAAATTAAAATAACTCTGAAATAAATTAAATGATATTAACTTTTTTCCAAATAGTGCAATAATTTAATAATTTTATTTAAAGCATGTCGATTTCGGATTGTTATATTCGTTGAAAAACATTTGTCCATTTGTACATTATGATGACTAGACTTTTTTGATTTTCTTTTACGAAATTGCGATTTTCTATACTATCATCTCAAGAGACCTACACGGAAAAAAAAGATTAGTTGCCATAACCAAGAAATGAGTTGACACAACCAATCGATTATTCTATTTCCCTAGCAACTCAAATGGTAATACCGACGATTCGAATGATAATACCGACGATTCGAATGCTAGTTCCAACTATTCGAGTCCCAACGACTGGATTAGTTAACCTAACTAATCCAATCGAGAACTAATCGTGAATAGTTGAGGTTACTATTGAGGCAACTAATTTTTTAGACATTGTGTACAGCAAATCGAAAACGTCGTAGCCACAACCAAACATTTCTTTGCGTGTATTCTACGAAGACCTCTCTAAGCACGGAGAGTAGCAAATTTAAAAAAAAAATGCATACCTCATGGGAATACTGGTCTCTCATTTTCCTCTGCAGAACGCAGTGTATAGCAGTTATATAGGAAACCAGGAGAAACTTGCCAGACAAGGATGCCGCCGGTGCATGCTGGAGCGGTCAGAGCGTGCGTTACCTGTCGTCCGTGAGTAATAATCTTGCGAAGGTGTACGATGTGCACGGGATACCGATGAGCGGCCGGTTAGAGGGGTGAACTCGCTGGCTGGCTGCTGGTTCTCGAGAGGACCGTCGCCCGCGAAGAAGAGGAAGAAGCACTCGCAATAGCGAAGAAGACCAAAGAAGAAGGGAGCAAGAAGGATCAACAACCTGGGGGCACTCCCCTGTATACAATGTACGTAAGTAATATTACTATAGCTAGTACGAGTATGCTGTGAAGTGAAGTTGGTACAGAATCCTCCATTCGCAGGGAACGAGAAACCCAACTACGAATTGCCACCACCTGTACACTATGTATTACAGCATCTCCTCCGATGATCTTACTTTACTTCAAGCATCGCAATAGAGATAATTTTACAATGATTTTAACGGCAAATACTTCAACGAAAGTAAAGTAACTCATTCAATTAAAATTTTACCGCTGAACACCACAAGCATGTTTTGTAATATCAACTATAATATAATTATGAACGTTACAATTTCATTTGGAATTGACTAATAAGTTTAAAAATCTGGTATGAAATTTAATTACTTTTATAATCTCATGTAGAAATTCCAAAATAAAAATTATAATTAAAAATACAAAATATGTTTGTGGCAGAATATTATTGGCATAATTATTTTTGTGTGTTCTTATTGGACTCCACATTTATAGTAAGCCAATATTGTAGCAAATTATAATATCGATAGAAGAAACGTAATTTATTTAGCTTCCTAACAAACGTTTCGTTCAATAATAAAGAATCTGCTAATTTTTTGTGAATCAACGAACCCTGGGTGTGACTATTGATTTTTTTATTTATCCTATTATTATATAAATGAGTAGTAGTAAGTGAAAATTTATTGACAATACATGACAGAATTTGAGTGTGTACATCTCTTAGGATTAAACTTATTTAATAACAATATTGTCAATGGGCCATCGACCGCAGTCCTTCAGCCCATGCTTCTAGTTTTGGTATCGGATTTTTTTTTTTTTTAATCATAAATATTCAACGTTGTTTTGTACAGTTACATTTAGTACTTAAATATGATCTGCGATTTCTTCATTACACATTGTTTCTAGGAGTTGATAAGTGGTGTGTGTGGGAATATAAATGATTTTTCTAAACTAATAAAATTATATGCTCGGATATAATACGTCGTTGACTATTGCAAACAAGATCTTTACAATAAAAAAACCTACCAACGGTATCATTGATATAGGATGGAGTTTCACTTCAGTCATTGGTACTCAGTCGAAATAAAGTGCTCTTAAGGATACTCAATACCGATTGTAAAGTCGTTGCACAACTATCGCGCTAAACATTCAAACACCTTCAACAAGGTTATCTAAACTCGAGTTACGGCCGGAGTTGCAATGTTGTTGGAACTTTCAGCGTCTGTACTTTACCAGTTTCAACTTAGTATACATAGAGGGTCTCGGTGAAGTGAATATAGTGGATGTCTGTTACAACCTAGCATAGTGTACTATACAGCATCCCATACCTAACGGTCGCACTGCGGAGATACTCTCGCGCTCGCGCGTTATTACTATCGCCGCGATCTCTCGCTCTCTCCCTTCTTCCTCCCTTGCGTCTCTTCTTCATGAGAATATCACTCCTTCTCTATCTATCTCTAAGTGTATTACTGGCTAATGCGGTTTAGCCAGGCTATATCCCTGTCTTGGTTACTCCGCCTTGGATCGCCAAGGTTAATGCCACCGAGGTCGATACGATCCTAGTTATCGCGGTGGCTGTGTCCGCGCCCATTACACACTCGCCGACGACGACGACGACGCGCGAGTCCTTCGAGCCCAGGTACTCCTGCTGCACCGACGGACTCTCGATGCAACTTGAGGTATATTAAGGAGAGGGAGTGAGGTAAAAAAAATGATTTTGGAAATTCAATATCATCCAAATCCTATGACATATAAAAATGACCAACGCACTATATTGTTGGTGCTCGATGAAAAGATTTTTTACTGTCGTCTGACTTGCATATGCTTTTCAATATTATCTTAAGCAAAGTTCTTAGGTTTTCCATTCTGCGCATGATTCAGATCAAACTACTAGGCAGATTGGAATGGTTGATATCTCATTTTCTTCTTCATGAAAAGATACACCGGCTAAATGGAGCAAACTATTTTTTTTCATTCTGAAAGCAAAGATAATCATTGATTTAGAAAATAGCATAAAATTTATTTATTAATAATTATGTCACTTAAAAAATATAACATTTTATTAACATTTGCTCCATTTAGCCGGTGTATCTTTTCATGAAGAAGAAAATGAGACATCAACCATTCCAGTCTGCCTAGTAGTTTGATCTGAATCATGCGCAGAATGGAAAACCTAAGAACTTTGCTTAAGATAATATTGAAAAGCATATGCAAGTCAGACGACAGTAAAAAATCCTTTCATCGAGTCCCTACAATATAGTGCGTTGGACGTTTTTATATGCAATAGGATTTGGATGATATTGAACTTCCAAAATCAATTTTTTTTTACCTGACTCCCTCCCCTTAATACTTGCAAATTAAATTATTTTCTGCGTGCGTATAAAGTATTCCTCGACAATTCAGTAAATGGTTGACACTGACCTCTTCCGATGCATCCCACACGGAGAAAAAAGGTTAATTGTGACTGTAAGGTACGAAATAATTTTTGAATTCTCGCGCTGAACCTCTACGAGCGAGTTATCCACGATTGCCACATTTGAGGATCGATCAATAGATCGATACGATTTCAAAACCCAATAGGGGGTAATAACGCCTGCGCAAAAGGGTCAAACAAGGCTTCGTAGAATAATCCATCGATAGCTCGGCCTCTTTCTCTCCGGAACGCCGCCGGGTCCACATCTCTTCTCTTATCTCGGATCTATCACTGTAGAAGGATTCTGTTAGAACTCTCGGCGTTGGCCAGTCGAGAAACGAAAAGCAAGAAGACGAAAATCCAACCGAAATTTCCACGGCCCCGTGCATCGTGCAAGATATCCAACCCGGAGAGAAATTAGCCATCGAGACTTTTCTATTGACCGTTTTCTCCTTCGAAAATAAAGATTACTCATTCTAATAATACTAAAAAGGTGAAATGAAGGACAATCTAATGGACAGAAAGTATGAGTGGAGCGAATAATGAGACTGGGCTTTCCGAAGAGAATAACGTGATTTCTACATATTAATGGAATGATGAGCGCATATGGAATATTCAAAAAAGTGACTGGCATTCGACTAATTTTGGTGAATCACTTAGCGTTGCCTAATAAATCTTACATGGTAAAAAATATGTATGTGAATGAATAATATTGGTTTTCTGTATATATTGGGTGTGCGTATGATATGAGATTCCGATGAATGATATTGTAATTGCTTATTTGGTGTATTGAAACAAAAATGTTTATCATAAAAGTTGAATATTAAAACGATTGATATTTATATGGTTTATCTTTAGGGAAATATTAAATATATTTCCCTAAAGATAAACCATATATATTAAATTTGTATGTATATATATTTAAATATATTTTACAGGACAACTCCCATTTTATGAGTTGACTATAAATGAGTTGGTAGAACGATTTATATAGTAACTATAACCATTTTGTGAGTTGAGACAACGAATAAGTGGTTGTCTCAATTTACAAATGCGTGGTTATATGGACTAACGAAAAGTCTGTCCGTGCAACCACTTTTTGAGTGGGCCCAACTCCGTTTTTTCTCCGTGCATGATTTTTTATATTATTGCTCAAGAAATACTCTGATATATACATTATATATAAAAAATTTCTACTGGCGTGACGCAACACGTGACATTCTCATTGCGATTGTTACTGGCGTCACGTTAGTGTTGTGAAGTTAGTTTGTGAAATTGATGATAAGAAATAAGTGATGTAAAGTTGAAGTAAACATTTTTTTTAGTTCAGTCAATTTTTTTTACTTGTATCAATTTTTTTGAGATAAAATTCATTATTTTAGTTGTCGATTATTATTCGTTTAATTAATTAATGTATGCCACTCGGTGCGAGAAATCACACTTCTCGCACTCATGGCATCATAGTATATTACGATACGAAATCTGAGAATAGATTTTTTTTTGGATTGCAATACTTTTTCTCTTACGCACTTTGTATGTGATGAGAAGGAAAAAGAGCAGCCATATTTAGAAAATGTAAAAATTAAGGAACGTATAATTATTACTTCTTCACGTGCATTACTTCTTTCCTTCATATGAACCGCTTCTGATTCATCCCATGACTTAAAAAAAATATTGTTGTAACTGCTTAAAGAAACCTTTTAATTATTCCGGATTTTTTTAGAAATACTAATTTTTCTTGTTTTTTAAAATTCATATTCTTGCCCGATTTTTATACATCTGAATTTAAAAAGATAAATGTTTTAAAAGCTTAACGCTTTCGAAATGTGATCAAGTTATTTTTTCTTCGATTTCAGACGGATTTTTTGAAAACCATATTCCTATATAAATAAAGTAACATTACACATTTATCTACCAAATTTGATGAAAATTGTTGAAAGTATTGAAATTGCTTGAAATTTGGAGTCTTCCTAATTTTTCACAAGACAACCGTTGAGTCTTTTTCTATTTTATTATTTTCAAGTGTTTAATTTGGAATATTGATTTTAAACATTAATCGAACCAATCATTAAAGATGTAACACGGAGTATAGTTTTTTTCCTGGCGGGTGTCAAAAGGAAGGAGTGATGAAGGAGGCCGAGAAGGTGAATATGTATATCACGGTGGGACGGACGACGAGGCTTTTGTTCTTACACACCGCTATTGCTGGTACCTCTGGTCGAGTTCGCGTAACGGTACATTCGTCTCGACGAAGATTGTCAGCACGATGTTAAAACTGGTATACCGATACTTCTTCTGATACTTGCATTATTATTTAACAAAAATGCAATAAATAATTGAGTATCTTCAATTATTTATGTGCTTGAGTTGCGTGATTTAGAAGTCATGAGAACAGAAGTACACATATGAAATTGCAATTTGATAAATACAACAACAAAAAATGGAACATCTTTATAAGAGAAAACAGTTTCTGCCAGCTCATTGATTTGATTGCAAACATTTTTGACATTTTTAATTTATCATAAAATTCAATTCGCTATGTTGGACTGCAAATGACTTTTCTTTATTTTGTAGGAAAATTTTAAAGTCGGAGACAAGGAATCTCCATTTGAACTTCTTATACAGAAGTTACATTAGAATATTAGTAAAAATTACAGCATAAAACAAAATTGACTATTAAAATGCATCTATCTGTTAAAAAAACTGGAAATAGAAACATATATGCTATACCAGTCGAAGACTACATGAAAATTTACGAAGCTACTTTGGACCATCAGAGAAAATTGTACCTTTCGAGATGCTAACCACGATCCAAATATTTTAAACACTGGACTAGACTCAAAAAAAAATTCTACTTAAGTGCTTGATTTTTGTGTATTTGTGCAGCGACTTTTTAAAATTAAGTTACAAGATTCAATGCTTATTGAAACAATTTTATTTATTTATTTTCGGGTGACTAAGTCTCCTTAATTCGTTATTTTTCTTTTTATACTAACAAATCAACAATAGTATAAAAAGAAAAATAACGAATTAAGGAGACTGAGTCACCTGAAATAAATATTATTGGTGTGTACATTTTTTAGCCGAGGCGTATCCGGTTCCAAAAATAATTAGATAATATATGGGGTAAGCACGTTGATCCTTTCTTCTCATTTTAGTCTACTTTACCATTCGCTCTTTTCGTTCTCTTTATGACAGTATAGAAGCAGTAACACTGTACCAGCGGTGCACCAGTGTAGACCGCGGCGGACCGCGGCCAGCTAGCCACGGTATTATTCACCAGCTAATATTAGAACTGGGCACCGTGTTGTCCAATGCGGGCAGTACTCTGGCACTTTGCTGCCACTGTTCAATGTAGAGAAGGAGCAAACTTGCGCTTGCAACAGTGGATGGCGTCCGCGCGCGCGTCTGGATAGAAACTCAACTGAAGTAACTACCGATGAACCATCACGCGAATTGATTGTTTATGAAAATATCAATTTAAATTTTTTCAAGTCGATTTTTTTCAAAATCGATAAACCCTGTTAGCTTCGTCCTGTAGATTAAGTAGTAGACATCATATTCCCAGAAATGTCTATTGAAACACCGAGAGAAAAGATTTCATTGACGCCAAAGAAATGGGTGGATTGATTTTTTTTCATTGAAATCAAAGAATTATTTCTTTGAATTCAATGAAATATTGCATTTGAATTCCAAAGAGAACATTTAATTACCTGTAAATAAAGATTTACTTAGTGAGCATATAATAAACAGTTTCATTGTTTTAAAGAGACGTTTTCATTTGTTCAAAAAAACGTTTTCATTGATCTCTCGCACCTAACCTCACTTTTTTGTTTTCCGGTTCTCCTGAACGAACGGCTTCGAGATTTGAGGAGCCAGAAGCTTAGGCTATTTCTGCCGTACTTCCTTACATACTCACAAAATTTGAGCTTTATCTGCCGCGTATTTCGGGAAAAAATAGGTATCGAAATTTTGAGATGGTAAGAAGAAGGTTTCATTGAATCAGAGACGATATCTTTGAAATCAATGAAAAAGGTTCATTGGTTTAAAGAAATGTTTCTTCGATCAATGTCAATACTTTTCATTGAGTTGGAGATCATTCAAAGAAAAGATAGTATTCAATTCAAGTATTTCATTTCATTGGCAAAGATTTCCGTGAATCAATGAAACTTTTTCTCTCGGTGAAGAGATAAAAAGAATAACAGATCTATAAGATAGTAATTAAAAATTGCAAGTTCAATGAAATTGGAAAATATGAAATATAAACTTTCATTTTTTCATTTTACAAATCTCATATATTTGTATCTCTTTCGTCTTTTCACGTTACGTTCACACGGAAAGAAAAGAGTAGTTGTAAAAACTTTTTTATCGGTCCCGACAACCAATCGAAATAGTTAGCATAGCGCCAACTACTCGGTCGGTTGAAGAAACTATAAACTCGTTGGTAGAGTACCGATAGTAATAATGACCAGCTGAGATCATAATCTCAACTCACCGGTTGGTTGGCGTAACGAATCATTTGGATTGGATAACAGCCGTGATAGAATGCACTGAAAAAAAAAGATTAGTTGCCATAACCAAGAAATGAGTTGACACAACCAGTCGATTATTATCGTGTATTTCCCTTACAACTCAAATGGTAGTGCCGACGATTCGAATGGTAATATCGACGATTCGAATGGTAGTCCCAACTATTCGAGTGGTAGTCCCAACAATTGGATTAGTTAACCTTACTAACCTCGCGAGAACTAATCGTGAATAGTTGAGGTTACTATTCGATATGGTTGAGGCAACTAATTTTTTAGACATTGTGTACAGCAAATGGGAAACGTAGTTGTCCCAAGCAAACATTTCTTTCCGTTTGCAGGAACCCAGTTGTTGGTTATACGTATTATTTTTGCTACCAATCGAAAAAAGTTGAGACTACGATTCCGATTTAATTTCAGTAACTAATACGCGGCACAGCATATGCTGGAATCGGTAGCCAGAATTACTTTTTTATTTCCGTGCATAAGCCCCGCATTAAGAAACCCTGTATTGATATAATATAATACAATTTAATGTAATATACCATAATATAATATAAATGAATGAACTATAGAATGCATTATTATAATGACCCAACAAGGAATAATCGAGGCGAGTGTGATGAATAACATATTTTACAAACATACAAATGATTGAATAATAAGCAGTAGAAAAAAAACTATTATTCTTGATAATGAATCTAATACCAATGCAATCGAGCCTCTACAAACTCGACATCGATATTAGGGGATGAATTGATTTAACGAGCAAACACTGGTAATGGCTGCACATGGGGTGTCCTAATGTAGTCGGGACGCGTCGAAATAAGGGATGTCCAGGCCATTGGGACGGGTGAATCACTCACGAGGTCAAAAATCATTTGAGAACCCCTATGAAGCGAGGGGTGCATAACTCTGACGTAGGACTCGCAAACTTTAGCAAAACGCACTAGCTGCTACTATAATACTACCATATAGCCATTGGATAGCACCATGTATGTATAGCTACGTGTATATCGTGAACAGAGAGAGAAAAAGAGCAAAGGAGAAAAGGAGACACAGAGTTTGGTGGTCTCGCGCTACGCCGGTACATACAGTTGTATTACAACGCCAGGCGTGCAAGCAGACGTGTGCGTCTACGCGTTATCCGCTCGCGCTCTTCTATACCATTACAAACCTTACCGGAACACAGCGCGCTCGTTCACAGCTGTTTCGTATTTCTCTCACTCGTAACACACGTACACTTCCCTTCTCTCCCTCGCCCGCAGACTCCCTGTGTCTGTCGCCCCTCGGGCATCAATCTGTCCCCTTCCGTTTCATCTCACGTATACGCTATACGTCTCACGAAGCGACCCTTAACCATGCCAGGAGCAGCAGCGACGGTACGTCGCACTCATCCCATCCTGCGCACACCCTCCCGACTAAACTAGAAAGGGAAAATACGAAAGGAAGAAAAAAAAAACGAAAAAATGCCACACAATTTAGAACCGTGATCATGGAAGCCTGTGGTCTCTATGGCACAATTGCTCGAGTATACAGTATACTTCCAAATATAATACGCAGTTTTGAAATTACATAACATTTACACTGCAATCGATTCCATAATAATAAGAGCTTGCAATTTTTGCAAAACGATGTTAAAACTTTTGTATACACTGAGGGAAGTCTTGTAATAAAAAAAAATGTTAGACCGACAATAATCTAACTATAAACTATAATTCCCAGGAGGAATGTCTCTATTTTATGGTAACAGCAAATATAATTATAGTAGCAATCATCAAAATGATAATAGTTTCAAAAACTATTCTAAAAATTTCAAATATATCGTTTCTTCACCACACAATTTAGAACCGTGATCATGGAAGCCTGTGGTCTCTATGGCACAATTGTTCGAGTATACAGTATACTTCCAAATATAATACGCAGTTTTAAACTTACATAATATTTATACTGTAATCGATTCCATAATAATAAGAGCTTGCAATTTTTGTAAAACGATGTTAAAATTTTTGTATACACTGAGAGAAGTCTGGTACTTAAAAAAAAAATGTTAGACCGACGATAATCTAACTATAAACTATAATTCCCCGGAGGAATGTCTCTATTTTATGATTACAGCAAATATAAATATAGCAGCAATCATCAAAATGATAATAGTTTCAAAAACTATTCTAATAGTTTCAAATATGCCGTTTCGTAGCCACACAATTTAGAACCGTGATCATGGAAGCCTGTGGTCTCTATGGCACAATTGTTCGAGTATACAATATACTTCCAAATATAATACGCAGTTTTAAACTTACATAACATTTACACTGTAATCGATTCCATAATAATAAGAGCTTGCAATTTTTGCAAAACGATGTTAAAATTTTTGTATACACTGAGAGAAGTCTGGTAATTAAAAAAAAAATGTTAGACCTACGATAATCTAACTATAAACTATAATTCCCAGAAGGAATGTCTCTATTTTATGGTTACAACAAATATAATTATAGTAGCAATCATCAAAATGATAATAGTTTGAAAAACTATTCTAATAGTTTCAAATATGCCATTTCGTAGCATATACGATTTCAACGTTTGTTTCCAATAACCTTGCAAGTATCGTTTATTGAACCATATTATCATCGCTTCAACCATAAAACATGGCAAGCCTTCCTATATTCGTTTTATCATGTGAAATCGTTAAATCAACGATATGCTTTTCTCTCAGCGTTACTGTAATAAAAATACATTTTATTTTTCAATGCATGAAGTGCATATATTTGTTCCAAATGCCTATGAAATTTTATAGAAATCATATTCATTTCTCGACAGTTATAAAAATGTTATATCTTTGTTTAAAGAGCTGCAGACAATTGCTGCGAAATCATAATTAGTAGTAGTACTAGTAAACGGTTTTTATTGGCTACATTTTTTTACAATACATATGTGTGGTTACAAAAAAATTTCTCTTGAATAATGTGTTACATTGTTGGAGTTAATGGGCCATTGATCGAGCTACTTCAGCCCAAAATTATAATTATGAAATAAAATTTACGATAAATGTAATTCAACAGGTTAATCCAGAATTACAGCAGTGGCGTCTTTTTCACAGAAAAGGTAAAAAAGGTTCGACTACTTTTTTTTTTAATTTTCAATAAATGGAAAATCAAATTGAGCAGCATAGTGGGCTCGGTAGGAAAGTGCATCGATGCACCGCAACACTTAACCTCATCGCACCATACGCACCCTGATGTGCTCCGGCGAGTAGTATATACACACGCTGCCACGACCACCGCTTGCTCGTACGCAGTGCGCGCACTCGGATAGCACCCGCACCTACGCGTAATTCACTTAATAGTGCGAGAAAACGCGCTCACGGGTGCACTCCGCGTAAAAGCTAATTAGCTGTTACACACTCGGCCGAGTAGAAAACGGTCCGGTGTGTTCCAATCTGCGAGTGATTCCAGCGCGAATGTACCGGTATTCCAAATTGAACACATTGTAACTTATTATCAATGCGTCAAGTTTACAAAAGCAGCCTACGCAAAATCCATGGCTGTGATATAATAACAATAGACAAAATCCGATATACCATCCTGTATCAGCATGTATATTAGATTATAATGTATTATCACGAGGCGAGAGAGAAATTAAGTGCGGATATTTTACTCGACGGAATTATGAAGTGGGAATACAAATTGCATGACACGCTGCGCAGTTGCGAATGAAGCAAAAGCGAGAATATAACAGAAAATACAAGGCTATCCAATGCAACTGTGTCAAATGGATGATTCTGAAGAATTGTTTCGGTGAATGACCGAGTCTCTGTTAGTGAATGTATTAGTTTGGTAGAGCGCAATGATGCTGTCGTTGGTGCTGCTGAACGTGACTGAATCATTCATGAGATTAGAGCAGCGAGCTTCGCTTAGTCTCCCGAGATCACGAGAAACAAAAGCGAGAGAGAGAAAGACAGAGACTCAGTGCTGAGATCGAGGTATACTTACTGGAGATCCTCGAGTTGAGAACCTCAACTGAGCAAAAGCGATGTTTGCGGAGCGATTAGTAACCGGCGGGCGCGTACTGTCTGGCTCGCGCACATCAGTTGTCAGCTGTCGCGTGTTGAGTACCGACGAGGCGGCGCGCAGCAGCAACGGAGCAGCAGAAGCAGAACGACGCGCGTACCGATCGCCCGCCACACTCTATATACACGCCGGGGAACGAGTCCAGCGCAGAAGAGGACCAGCGTAGCACGGGCAAGCAACCGGCTACGACCTTGCCGACCAGTTGTCTTCGCTCCGCTTTGCTAATTAATGTTGTAACGTCGCGTCGCTGCTCGCAATACGTCACAAATCCAGCTACTGCTTTGACTGTTGGGAGGTACTGCGAAGCTAAAGACTGATAACCCGACGTTATGTTAGCTCATGGACTGTATAAGAAACAAGAAAACTGTTTAGCGTCAGAAACGAACCAGAAAAATTGCATGACATTTTTTTGATCTTACCCTATTAAGCAGCATTAAATATATTTGCTGCTATGATGAGCACGTAATTGGTTTTTTGGTTAAGCAAAATCTGCAATACAGAGAATTTATAAATGAGAAAGAAGTACGATATAAAATATATTAAATTTGAAACTCGTTTTTTTAAATAGAACTAAGTTAACAGTAAATAATCGGATAAGCTAAAATATTCGTTTATCGCGAATTTTTACAAAAATATGTGTATTCAAGCATGTGAAACATCAACAACAAAAATAGTATTTCAATTACGAAGTATATGAAAATTAATAGTAAATAAATAAAAAAACACCCCAGATTAAAATCATTTATAAAATCATCGAATAAAATCGGGTCATTATATAATATATAAAATCATCGAAGCTATCATTTTTATTGAAATTAGACTTAGTTTGCAAATTAAGCATGATAGATAGCAAGAAAATCGGCTAAATTAGAAAACAGTTTTGATCTCAATCGTCAGAATACTCATGAGTACAAAAGAAGCCATCGTTATTCAATGCTGACTACTTAATTACTAATGCATTCACCCTATCGAGGGTCGACTATTTCCTATTCACACGTGTTCTAATTGGATAATAAAAAAGAAGTTGGAAATACCGAAACGTGACAACGGATTGTGGAGATGTAACTGTTGTTGTGTTAATTACTTTATCGATGTAAAAATTGGCAATCATTGCTGGTTCAATTTTGAAGTTTTAAGCAGCTCGAGGTAAACAGAGGTAAAGTTTTCAGTGTGTTTTATTTTTTATTCTGGTCGACTAATAAATATGATTAAAATATGTCATCTGAGAAATAGAATGAAGAATTTCCACGGTTACAAAACAAAGTGGTTCGACCGTTTTCTTGTAATCTTGTAAACTACACTCGGGCTCTTTCAATTCTGACAGTGTTTTGGAGAAAATTGCTCGAAAGATTTCACTTTCTCAAAAATGGGCAGGTTTTTAAAGAATTAAGACAAAATTGTCGACTGATTATAAAAACTGTTGTGATAATGCCGGCATGTCGAGGGTCTTAATTTTTTTTTAATTAAAAAGTTTGAAAATAAATGCTCCAGTTAACCAGTGTAAAGAAAATAAGACATCGCAGGTTTTTTCAGCGTCTTGCTACGAATCATGGAGAGGTAAAATATTCCAAATCTGGTTTACGAGAACCGACTATTCAAATTTGTTTACACACGGACAGAAAAATTATTCATTCAAGTCTTCAAATTGTCAATATGTTAATAAGTCAGCAGAAAAAATACATCACGGTTATTTTATCTCCGATCCCTAAGGTCACAGCCCTTATAATTATAATTGTTTATATTATATTAATTGATCATATTACATTGTATGTTACAGTTCTAAGTATTTATTTTAGTCAATGTTTGTATTAAACAATCGACAGGAAAAGAACATACACGAAAAAGAATGGAAAGGGCGGAGCAGTACGACGTATAATAATGGTATATATACATGAGAAGGAGATGCGGACATTGGCGTAACTATCAAGGGGGATGAAAATCCTCGTGACCTGCCTGGCTGCACCCTATAACTTTTGTCAGATTTTCGTGACCCTCGAAGCCCCCCGACCTGTAAATGGCACTTGTCCCCCTGTAGTCACCAGACTGCCGGCATCTGAACATAATATAGAATACTATACTGTATATACACATTATAGTGAAGCCCTACAATACATCGCAGCAAAGCTTGGTTACCAGTCGCTATATTCGTGATTATTCCCATGTCCCGGATCTCTCGCTGATGTTCGTGGTTTCTTATATTCATCTATTATATATCATGTAGAGACGATAAGCGAAAGAGTCTTCAGAATAATGATCTGTAGCTTATTTCGAGGAAGGAGACCTTGCGGTTTTCAATTTCGAGGTCAACGCGCTTACCGCGATGCACTCACTGCCGGTTCGCCTTGTACTCTATAATATTGAAATAGTTTACTCGTTCGAAGAGGTTTGAACCGCTCCAGTGCTCTCATTGGTTCCTCAGCAAAAAAAAAGACACTTGCGGATCTTATGGTTGCAACCAGTACCAAAACATCGCCTGCACCTAGATTCAGGCGATGTATTCACTGGTTGCAATTTTGTTTTTTGTATTGTCTAGACAATAGCTTTGTTTTAACCATTTACTGTTTCTGTCACATTCCTTCGTGGATGAAGATATCAGCCTTCAATTTTTTACGATTGTACATATAATTTCTTTTTAATTTTTTAAATTTAGATTTAGATAAAAACAGAATGATAGAATTCCGCAATTTAAAATTCAGTCATGATTCACTAGTTCTGGCGTAAAATTTTTTTAAATTGCGATTTTATGTTTGAGCTGTAATTGCGAATCTATTTGATCAATCGTCCTGACACTTCTTGGGTTTAATGGGTGATTTTGTGACCGACGCATTTTAAAAAATTGACTTCCCACACATTATTAAAAATTTAAAAAACACAATTTTCAAAAATAACACTATATTCTGAAAAAATTCATACGTATTTAGAAAAAATAACAAATCATTTTCTTTAAAAAAAAGGTTAAGAGGCAGTGATACACGTGTGAGAATTTCTTCGCCCAATGTTAAACGCCTATAGCTCAGTCTCTCTCAGACATAGCTCGGTCTCTCTCGCACTATTTTTCTTTTAATTCTCCAGAAAACGACTGAATCGATTGAGGAGCCAGAAGCTTAGCCCAATTGTACCATCCTTCCGCGTATTCCCTGAAAATGCAAGCCAAATCTGTGTTGTTTTTTCAGAGAAAACAGGTTTCGAAATTCCCCCAACAGGTGTGGTGGGGGAAGTACCATTGCCTCTTAAGAGGCAGTGATACTACCCCCCCCCCCCCCCCCCCGCAGAAATTTCAAAAGCTGTTTTCTCTCAAAAAACAATACAGATTGAGCTTGCATTTTGAGGTAATACGCGGAAATATCATAGAATTGGGCTAAGCTTCTAGCTCCTCAATCGATTCAGTCGTTTTTTTGTGAGAATTAAAAAACAAATAGTGCGAGAGAGCCAGAGCGATGTGCGAGAGAGGCAGACCTATAGGCGTTTAACATAGGACGAAGAAATTTAGGACATGGTCTTAAACGCCTATACGTCTGTCTCTCTCGCACTATTTGTTTTTTAATTCTCACAAAAAACCGACTCAAGCGATTAAGGAGCCAGAAGCTTAGCCTAATTCTACGATACTTCCGCGTATTGCCTCAAAATCCATACCCTATCTGCAGTACTGTTCGGGAGAAAACAGGTTCGAAAATTTTGTAAGGAGTGGGGGAAAGTATCACTGCCTCTTAAGTTGCCAGTTGACCTGTTGAACAATTATTTTTGTTCATTAATTTTTTAATAACAATTTTGGAATCATTATTATACAAAATTAATATTTTCAGCATTTTCCATATGCTTGATTTTTTAAATTATTTTAATCCCATCGAGGAGTGTTCGAAATTCTCTCTGAATCTCACGTTTGGTCGTTAGAACTACCTTAAGAGATAACCGAACTGCATCCCTCCACTACAATCTTCAAGACGATATGTCATTTTACGACACAAGTTCCATTGTTGGCACAAGCAATTTTCCTCTCGGAGGATCGTAATGTGAAAATGCAAATAAACGTGAGGACAGAACCTGATGACAATTCTCAATGCCACTAAAAATTCATGTCTATGATCTACGTGAGCTCATCACTCGAGTCCTTGTTAATCCGATGAGAAGGGGCGCGCGCTCACAGCCACGAAGATCTCGTACCATGGTATTATCAGAATTGCGCTCGGCCTGAGCTCGGCCGCGATTGTGTAACAAGACGCGGATTACACGCTTACTTTCTAGTCGAGACCACGCGCTTGGCAGCACCAATGCTCACGTTCTCGCTACATTTCATCTTATTTTCGCGCTCTTTTACCTCTGCTTAATCGCGCTATATTATACACGTCTAGCTGTGCTGCTGATTATCGATCGATCTCCTTCCTCTGACTTTTCGCGGTCTCGCTCTCACACACACGCATGTCCAACGGACCCCTCAGATACAAGGTTGACGCCGAGACTATAAGTATACTGCTGCACATACGTAACGACTAGGTCGCAATTATTGCACCCGTGACCCAATACCAAGTGATCGATCTTTCCTTCTGTCATCAATTTGCAAATTTTTTTTTCCATCTCACGGATATCCACACTGTCTTTAATCCACTCAATAAATTTTGAAAGACTCTATTTTCCTGATTCATACATTGTTACAAATTTATATATAAAAAATTACTACTGGCGTAATGCAACACGTGACACGTGTTAGGCCGAAGCACAAGTAATAACTTTTATATTAAACTTGCGGTACGTAAATGAATTGAACATGTTATTTTCATTTTTCCATATTTTAGGTAAAGTATCAGAAGCAGTGAATATTTTGAATTAGACATGTAGAAGGCACATACCAAATTTCACAGCGGTCGGCAGCTTTTTACTAAAGTTATTGTGCTTTCGGACGATACAGACGGACAGATTAACAGACAGACAGAAATTAGTGAATACCTTTTTCGCAATCTAGGACATTTAAAACATGTATTTCCATCAAAATTTGAGTCGACTTTTTTTTATCGCAACACTTTCTCTCTTACATATTTTGTATATGATAAGAAAATAAAAATGATGTAAAATTGTACTACAATAAATCTTCCTACGTGGTATCGTAATTTTCCAAATATTTCCCACATTGCATTAATTATTTAGTTATTTTTTACTTATTTATTTACCGACTTATTTGTTGGTGGTCAATAAAAGAGTAAATATTTACGAGATGCTAGTGAGAATGTTATTTTCCGTCGCTTGACAAATATTTTTCTCAATCTGTTAGAAGAGAATAAGAAGTGGCACTCGAAACTCTCGAAAATTGTGAGCACTCTATACCTAGTGTCGTACTGGTGTTGTAAAATACAATAGTTTATAGCTTCAGAGACAGTGGTGAAAGTAAACGAGAAAGAGAGAGGCTGTGTCGCCGGGCGATGGGGAAAGAATGCGGAGAGCGCCGGGCTTGTAACGCTCGAGCAAATTCCCGGATTGGTATCGCACTGTGCTTGCGCTTATGTACCAAAGGCGGCGACGCGCGCGCCGCTTTCGATACATAAAGTATGGTAAGTCGTGGGCCCAACTACGGGTTGTTGATCCGGAATTCACATCAGTCCGTGAAGCGTACGGACGCCCATAGACAGTGGAATTAGTGCGAATGCGACAATTATAATTTACGGTAGTAATCCTAATTATCTATTATTCTGTTTTAGTCTTTTTTTTCGTAAGTTATAAAAATATATCTTATCAAATTAAGCCTTTAACCGCCAAGCCTCTTTTCCATTCAATATCATAGTTTTTATTGAATGTCGCATAATTTTCAAAATCAAGATATTGAAATAAAAGATACTTCTTAACAATTTACTTGTGTAATTTTTTTCATTTAAATTAAAAGATTAATATAACAAATTCCACTGATTATAAAATTTTAAAGAATTTTTGTATCGAAATTAAAGAAGAAGAAAATAATTGTTTTTATTTTGATTATTTTGAAAGCTGAAAAAGTAAGTAGAGTATTGTCAAAGAATTTGTAATGTCAAACGACGCAGATTTTTTTAAATGTCAAATTGAAAGGTACGATTATCGCAACATAAATATACGGTAAGCCATGCACTCAATTTAAACGGGTAGACAATGGCATGCTACAATATATAGTCACAAGTAGATAAACGTTTAGTAATAATTCATAACTGAATTTTTAACGGTTCCGTAGGCACGGTGCAAGCACAAGGTTGTATAGAAATCGACGAATAGAGTAGGGCTCGTTATCAGCGAACTATAGACAGTCTGGATCTATAAAATATTCATTAGTCCCTAGTTTATAAACTGCCAATAATACCATATCTCGTCAACGACACAACAGATGATTAGATATTACATTGCAAAATACAAGAACAGTATAGTTTTTGAATACTTTGTAATCGTCTTCTATTTTAAGTACCACGACTATATATACATATTTATGCATATGGGACATTCCGAATCAAAGAGAGCCGTAACACTTATATACATATATTCGTTTTATGGAAAGTATGTAGTGACATATTAAATTTCACTTTTTTCACCTGTTTAATATACCGTTCGTTAATTAGATATTATATTTGTATTCTACATTTACTATACGGGTTTGCGCATAAAGACTTCCGACAAACGTATATTAATTTCCATAATGAAAATTTGTTCAGTGTAAGAATTAATATGCGCTGCCTTTTTTTCTAATATAATCAGTGGCCAATTAATTTTTTAATAATTGCCTCGAAATTTCCACACTTGTGTGGCAATACAATATATTAATTTGACGTAGAAACTAAAAAATAATACGTCTCACGACCAGTTTGTCTTGGTTTGCCCTGTATGCACGATTGCTGTACTGTTTTCATCGTCGTAATCTTGCTATATACAGTAATAATCCATCGAGTAGCTTTCAAGGCGACATGTTTCATGCCGCTCGCGCGCGCGATTGTGTCTCTCGACGATCGAATGACAGGAAGAGGTGACGGCGCGCGCGGGGCACGCTGTAAGCCCGTGGCTTCGCTCTCGTCGTCCCCAACTCGTACCCACAATTATTATATGCAAGCGTTCGAGACATTACGAGTTACGGCGCGACGACTACGTTGCGCGTGGTATTCGAGCCTGCCTCGAGCTCAGTGTACGAGTCGTGCACCTCGTATACACCTAACGCAGTGGGTATACAACTTCGAATGCTCAGGTATATAAAGTTTAGGTGCTTGTGGCGTAGGGATAGGTTGAAGTCGTCGACGGGGAGTAGCGTAGCAGCAGCAACAGCAACAGAACCTCACAGGGCCACCGGTGGACTCCGGCAGAGCACGGAGCAGAGCTCGATTCCACACTGTCGTCCTGCAATAACCGTTCGCTCTTTGTCCGCTCAGCTGCCTCCTGCACGCAGTGATTCTCAACCCGTCTCCCCAGTTTTCAAAATTTCTTCACTGTATCATCACTATCTCGAGTACAATCAACCATTTGTTATCCAGATGCATCTGTATAATGCATGTGGATATAAAGGTTTTATACACGGTAACGGAGAGGGCTTGGAGAAAAGGGCCGCGAAGGAAGGACGATAACGAGAATGCGGAAGAGTCGGATAAAAAGTTGAAACGGTTCAGGCGCGCACCGGAGTGGATCTCTGCAGGCAGTAAACGCGAAGAAATTGTTGACAGGGTTGTGGTACAGTGTTTGGCACTTTTGGAGAAGACTCGTACTTTAGTTATCGGCATATTTGCGTCTCTTTCTGTAGAATAGGATTTCGTAAGCGGTACGGTAGTGCATGGCCAACAGTAGGTAGGATAGTGTGCTCTATATAGAGAATGGAGAGTGTTTGCTGCTGCATCGATGTATATTCTCGCAAGAGCAGGTCTCAACGAAACTGATATAACTTGCGTCTACGCAAGCACATTTATTCAAATCACCTTTTCGTCACTGACTTTTATTCAAAGAGTCCTCAGGGTTTTTTTCGAAGGGTGTGATTTACGAAACTAGCTAGCTACTGCATTTTAGACTCGACACATAAGGGCCAATAATACATTAATTAAAAGTAGTAGAGGGAAAATTGTGTTGCAGCACCCAGAGAGACCGTAATAACTAATTATATGCAGCCCGAAGAGGTTGAGGGCATGGCTAATACACCTTATTATTAACAGTAATTAACGTTAACATTTTCGTTTAATTTTTTCTATTAGTAGTTTTCACGGAAAGAAATGTTTGGTTGTGGCAACTACGTTTTCGATTTGCTGTGCACAATGTCTAAAAAATTAGTTGCCTCAACCATATCGAATAGTAACCTCAACTATTCACGATTAGTTCTCGATTGGATTACTTAGGTTAACTAATCCAATCGTTGGGACTACCACTCGAATAGTTGGGACTACCATTCGAATCGTCGGTATTATCATTCGGATCGTCGGTATTACCATTCGAATCGTTGGTATTACCATTTGAGTTGTAAGGGAAATAGAATAATCGATTGGTTGTGTCAACTCATTTCTTGGTTATGGCAGCTAATCTTTTTTTCCGTGTTATTCTCAAGGGTTGGTCTACGAATCCACGACGTAGATTTATTTTTGCATTTTGCCTTTTTACAAGTTCAGCAATTCGTTTACAAAAAAAAAATGTCACTTGTTAACCAATACGCCAACCAATAATTTTACCAATAATTTTGAATTGGTCTACGTCATGAATTTGTAGAGCAGCTTTGGAGAAACCGAAAGAGCCAAAACACTTTGAGATCGAAATTAATTATTATAACTGTTGAGACAGACCTGTAATACAAACAAACAATCACTACTGTAAAGGAATACAATTAACTTGTGATGAACAGTTGTAAAAATTTAGCACTTTTTTAACTTGATTTAAAGAGCAATAGCAACCTTAAGGTTACGTGACATACTCCAGTTGGTATAAAAATCGATTTATCTTTTTTTTTAAAGCTGATGGAGGTTTCCGGAAATTAGATATGTTTTTTTCTATTTTAATCCAAAGAAATTCAGCACCTTTTGAAAAATTAATTAAAATGATTCACCATCGACGATTTGGCAAATACCGCTTCAATTGAACACTGCACGGAAAGAAATGTTTGGTTGGGACAACTACGTTTCCCATTTGCTGTACACAATGTCTAAAAAATTAGTTGCCTCAACCATATCGAATAGAAATCTCAACTATTCACGATTAGTTCTCGCGAGATTAGTAAGGTTAACGAATCCAATCGTTGCACGAAAAAAAAGGTTTGGTTGGAACAACCAAGTGCCTTGATTATATATACGCCAGACAATTAATTGGTTAGACCAACCAAGTTATTTGTTAGGCTACCAATTTCTTGGTTGGACTAACCAAGTCACTTGGTAAGCTAACCAAGTGACTTGGTTAGACCAACCAAGAAATTGGTAGCTTACCAAGTGGTTGGTTAGCTTACCAAATGACTTGGTTAGTCCAACCAAGAAATTGGTAGCCTAACAAAAAACTTGGTTGGTCTAACCAATTAATTGTCTGGCGCATATATAACCAAGGTACTTGGTTGTTGCAACCAAGCCTTTTTTTCCGTGTGGGACTACCACTCGAATAGTTGGGACTACCATTCGAATCGTCGTTATTACCATTCGAATCGTTGGCACTACCATTTGAGTTGTAAGGGAAATAGAATAATCGATTGGTTATGTCAACTCATTTCTTGGTTATGGCAACTAATCTTTTTTTTCAGTGTGACCCATTAATAATTAATTTGTAAAAACACGCGAATTGACTGGTTGTAATTTGATCAGTGCTACATGTTTCTGCGATATTATCTTCGATTACGCTTGGTTTTGGTCCACTCATGGACAATTTAGCCAAGGTTAATGGCGCATACGAATTGCTAACGCACGATGCGTTGAGGCACGAGCCTATGAATAAACCTTGTGGCTCGTTCCATCCACTCGTCTTTAGCGCAGGGAGGCGCTAATTGTTCGTGAATGACGCTGAGCAACCGAGAATAGAGTTCACCAAAATATTTTTGTCGACGATAGGTCGACAAATATACTAGTCGCTTCGAACCT
This sequence comes from Ephialtes manifestator, assembly GCA_963970395.1. Lineage (NCBI taxonomy): Eukaryota > Metazoa > Arthropoda > Insecta > Hymenoptera > Ichneumonidae > Ephialtes > Ephialtes manifestator. The sequence continues at coordinate 16,473,942 of OZ019976.1, forward strand.
GGTCATCAAAGTGAACTTTGTAACGACTTCTTTGATCCAGAATTCTTTGCTCGTCGACCATCAGCATTGACGTTGATTCTCGGCGATGGATTTCAAAATTCATAAAGCAATATTTTAGCTGTCTACGCATTTCATCACAGTGATACATCGAGAACGAAAATAGGTTTGTTTTTCTTTTTTACAAACGGTGCAAACAGTAAAACAGTTTTAAAAAAGGTGGATAGCAATAATCATTCAACTTTTCGAACAAATTTAACGACAATTTCTTAATCGATAGAGGGAAACATATTAAATCACATTAGATGATTAATTATTTATAAATGCAAGTATTTGAAACGGATACAACATGTTGAATTTTGTACTGTGAGTGTCTGCATGAAAATACTCCAAAACACATTTACAAATTTATTAATTCGTTCTAATTTATAAAGACACAAAAAGTGACATTGTCATCTCCAAAATGAATTTTTATTTTTTTCAAATCATTATCACGTGATAGAGAACATTTTTTTTACTTCCCGCCTAAAACCGCAAAATTACAAATATGTCTCAATGATGATTGAATAATACAAAAAGACGAATTTTTTGTCAAGTGCTATTTCTTGTGCGAAACTTTGTGCGACAATACACACTTTTCACGGAAAAAAAAGATTAGTTGCCATAACCAAGAAATGAGTTGACACAACCAATCGATTATTCTACTTCGCTTACAACTCAAATGGTAATACCAACGATTCGAATGGTAATACCGACGATTCGAATGGTAGTCCCAACTATTCGAGTGGTAGACCCAACGATTGGATTAGTTAACCTAACTAATCTCGCGAGAACTAATCGTGAATAGTTGAGGTTACTACACTGAGAGAAAATTGTGGTATTTGTAACTATAAAGTGACAACTATTCATTTTTAGTTCATACAAGGAATTTTTTAATAGTTGCCGCAACTATCAAATAGTTGCTACAACTACCAAATAGTCGCCATAACTATTTTCACAGCTGTCGTAATTATGAAAATAGTTGGATGGACTAAAACTTAATAGTTGTCACTTTATAGTTGACTGTACTACTACGATTTCTCTGAGTGTATTCGATATGGTTGAGGCAACTAATTTTCTAGATATTGTGGATAGCAAATCGAAAATGTAGTTGCCACAACCAAACATTTCTTTCCGTGTTCGTCTGAATCAAATGGTAAATTTTTTCCGATCGAATTGTCAATGCTGTAGAAAACCTGTTTTCCTAGAAATCCACGAACGATCGATAGCAAAAAAAATACCATTTCTAGATAACAAAACGATACCATTTTTATCTACGAAATTTTTGTGTCTGTAACTTGAATGTGACTGAGATCGCGCACCTATCTGCTACTGCAGTCGCACATATGATAAATGTTTGCGCGGCGTACACAAACGTCGTGCGCCTTGGCGCATGGCTTTTCAAGCGTTATATCATGGGCGGAACAATTATAGATAAGTGTCGGTAGTTTATTAACAACCTGTTTATGAAGAAGAGACACAATAGCTTATTACTTATTACGTTTATGTTCTCAGCGGTTTTTAGTTTGCTGGGTTACGCTGGCGCAAAGAACGACCGTGTGGTCGTTCATCGATGCCAAGAAAAACTAACATAATGACACGAAGGCATCAGGGTCGACCTGCACAATATAGAAAAAGTCTCTCTTTAATTATGGATCCTCAAAATTCTTCTGCACTTGTAATAATTGGAACTTTAGCAAAGTAGATGGGCTCTTGTCAGATAAATATCTACAACTGCTTTCACATTCCTCTGTTGCAAAGTTTAAGCTCATTGAATCTCGAGAGCCGTTCAACTCTCGGGTTAGATCGACCACCCAACTTCCGTGAACGAGCGCCCAACCCTCGGACGCGAATGCCAGTAGCCTCTCTGCTTGGATCGCATCGCGCTGTTCTCTTCTTTGAATCTCGCCATCGCTGTTACATCATCGAGTGCATACAACTATGAGCGAGCCTCAGCAGCATCCTATTGAATCAATAAATACCTTCTACCGGTGGCGGCTTCTTCGGTACTGCACTTGGCGGGCTCTTCACAATCTCATTAACCTCAGCTGTAATGATTATCGATAGAAAATTGATCTAATAAAGCTTCTCATCTATGAAATCATTTTTAGATTGATGTAGACTTCCGGTCCCTTAAGGGAAGGGGGTCCAAATCAGTGATATTCATTGATAGATATCTTACTTGTTTGACTTCTGTTAGTGCATAAAAAATATATGTTTACTCCTTTAATAAACAATTTTTGTATTAGGTAGCAGCAGCTTCCGACTGCCCTGTGCACGCAAAAAAAGACTTGGTTAAAACAACTAAGCGCTTAGTTATATATGTGCCAACTAAGTTATTGGTTAGACTAATCAAGTTTTTCGTTATATACCCAATCAAGTTATTGATTGACTAACCAAGATTATTTAGTTGGTGTAGCCAATGACTTGGTTCGTCAAACAATATCTTTCCTGGCCTAACTAATAACCTAGTTGGCGCATATATAACGCCTTTGTTGATCTAACTAAGCCTTTTTCTCCGTGTACCACCTACACTGAAAGAAACTGAGATGGTCCTGGCAACTATTCAGTGATAATTGTATTGTATCAGTCCAGGTGACTATTTTCGTAGTTACATTAACTCTCTTTACTGTTAACATAACTACGTTACTGTTAATGTAACTACGGGAATAGTCACGTGGACTAATAAAATATAATTATCACTGAATAGTTACCTGAATCATGCAAATTTCTCTTAGTGTATAATATTTATCTTTTGTTCTACGCTCTGTGCATTTTTATAAAAGAAAAATATGAGTTTAGTTACATTTTTCCAACAAATGGTAGACTTATAATTTAATTGAAAACATTGTTTTTTTAACTGTCCAAATTTATGACATTCTCAATTCCAATTCTATCTTATATCGCTCAACTCATGACTGAACAATTCGTTAATTTCCCACAGCTAGAAACTATTTAAGAATATTTAACCTATAGATTTGCATATAAAAATTGCCGAGTTCAAATAATAAATAATTATAAGTTACTGTGAATAAGCAAATGCCTTTGCCATCGTGCAAAAAAATCTTTGTATCAAGAGTCAACCTGCATATTGTTTTATGTAGCAGTTGCGAAACAACTCTTAAGTAAAGAGCATAAGAAATCCATGTTGTCCTACAACTATGAGAACCACTGAGTATTTAGTTAAGAAAATGTTTCGTTCGTTTCATCGACTAAATATTAGTTACAGTGAATTAGATATTCAGTTCGTTACCCAAAATCACAAATTTAGTTGAATCAATTACATTGTTATCTTAGTGTAAAAATGCACAGTGCGGAGACATTTCTCACTATATACTTTTGATGAGATTCCAAACCAACCGAAGCAAGGCCAGTTGAAAGTGTTTTGCATTTCTACGTTATTCGAGATCGGTGCGCGCGAGAATCAGCGAAAGTAGTGTGCATACTGGCGCGCTCTGCGTCACAACACCTGTCACTTTAATATTCATGCGTGACGAAGTGTGTTATCGAAACGGGTAGCAATACTAATACAGGTTGTAGCATGGATCAGTAATCCGTTATAAAAGTGTTAATTATCTGTTTGAATTTTACACCCGTATATTTTTAAATGAGATGCTTAGAACGTTTGACACTTGCACTTACGACTCGGTCTCTGTTCCGTCGCTAAGAAAAAACCACGACCCATTTTATAAACGTAAAAATTAACGATATAACATTTTTAATTTACGGCGTAAACAAATATTTTTAAATAAATCCGACCGTCTAATACTAACAAATGTTGGTTACGGTCTTTATGGATATCATGTTAAAAAAAACCCTTAAGAAAAAGGTCCCAGGCCTCGATGGTGAAAAAGAACATCTTGAGAATCTCGTTAGCCGAGCTTAGCGCATGAATTGCCAGCCAGAACCCGGTACACTTTACGAATAATACAAACTCCAGAGTTGGTTAAGGCATAAAAACTGAGACGTACATCGATATCGTTGAAGAGTTCGTGAGACTCGAGGAAAGAATTGGTATCGAGAGAAAAGAAAAGAACGAGGATATGCGCCGGTGTTTCTTGAAATAATGGGATATGACGGTGTGCCCGCGCGGGTTGTCTGATTTCTGCGTATTCGATAATGCTGATAACGAGGCCGGTCGATCTCCACATCAGTTTATCGGAAATCCGATGATTTCTGCAGGCACAACGGAAATCTGGTAGAACGGATAAGTATTTTTGCTACTACATGTTGTGACATTAACCGAAATAGCAATATATTCATTTACAATAGTGATACGTAAAGTTATTGATAAAATATTTACTCAGATTGTGTCGGAATCTTCACGAACACTGACCGATAATTTATATTTTCTTACCAGAATTGAGATTTGTGAATACTTGATTAATTTAGAATACTTATTTAGAATACTATAATTATTTCGTGTAAAAAATAATTTTTTATTTATGTAATTCAATCAAATTGTATTTATGTTGAAGAGCTCAATGGTGCCACAAAATATGTCCATAATATTCATGTTCTGATTCATATTCTGATAATATAATGACTCATGTTTTGATAATAAATTTAATTCGTGTGAAAAATAATACACTGCAGATCAAAGTCTGTTACGAAAATGTGTTTATTTTCCTATCCTTACCATTGCAGTGACTTTTTACACGCTTGCAGTGCGTTTCCTTTACGTAAGCACAGTGACTGAAAAGTGACTAGAATAAAAAATACAAGGAATTACGCACTTCCTAGTAAGTAACAAGAACTGTAAGCTCGCATTCCTTGACATCATTAACATATTATTTCTTGCCATTATCGGCAATATTGAGAAAAATAAAAAATGTTTAGACCATGAAATAACTGCAATAAAATTCAATCTTACTAAAATATCGAGAAAAATTGAGCAGCAAAATCGGCTTGTTTAGTCTTATATTTGTTTCTCAGTACATAAAACAAAGTCTATCATATTTAAGAAAAATTTTAGTTTTTCAGCAATAAAAAATAATAATAATCGTTTATTTGTGTAGAGGTTTTCATCTATTGCAAAGAGGATGATGAAGCATTTAACGCCTATTACATGTTTGTACTTAGTTATAATAGAAAAAAAACAATAACACGACCCAAGGGTATCATAATTACAAACAATAACAAGGATGCAAAGTAGAACCTTACACATTGCTTCTTCATTATTTTTCGCTTCTTACAAAGCTACCTCTATGAGGAAGTATGTTTTTCCATTTTTGGCTTGCTCATAGAGAAAGTTTTGCAAAACGCGAAAAATAATGAGGAAGCAATGTGCAAGGTTCTACTTTGCATGCTTGTTTTAATTAGATAAATATACATGTTGTGGATTCGTATTTTCTATTTCGTTATTACGTTATTTCGCGATTATAAGAGCGTTTCCGAAAGTGAATGTGATAATGTATATTTTTTAAAATAATTCAACATTCCATAAAATCAAAAATTTCATACCGTTCGTCACTAAATTATACATATATAATGGCTGAATATTGTTTCATTTATATACAACATTTGAGCTCGCTATCTTACGTTTTGCAAAAGTTACAATACAGCGATAATGTCAATTTTTTTTAAAATTCAAAACATCATAAAATTTTAACGGTTCAACCGATCTTAACCAAATTCAATAGCGACCACCGGCGTATGAAAGCTCACATTCATACCAATTTTAAGATCAATATCTCGAAAATTGAAAGAGTTATCGCGTAAACAGACAATTTTCAAAAAATTAAAAAACGCGTAATAATTTAACGATGAAGTGGATTTTAACAAAAATCTGTATGAACGATGAGGCTTGATCCCTCTATCTATGGTCCAAATTTCAGCTTGATATCTCAAGGCATTCCCGAGTTATAAAGGTTTACATTTTTCCATCGTGTAACATACACACATACACACACACACACACACACACACACATACATACAGACATTTTTTCTAAATCACTTTTCTCGACGTTTTGGCCCATTCTGAGTGTACTGACATGAAAAACTCGAAAAAAAAAATTTTCATGGAAACAAAGCTTCCTCTATGAGGAAGCAAAAAGAACAATAACACGACCCAAGGGTATCATAATTACAAACAATAAAAAATATTGAAAATCTTTTAATATAAGCTGCGAATTGAATTCTCACAATTTAATAATCATTAAATGAGTTGTATGTGAATTTTGTATTGGTAAACATAATGTAATCCTTGAAGTCTGTTCGTAACACACTTAGATGTGTATCGTCAATCGGGACATCCTAAAATTTATTGGATGTTACACGACATTGCTTAATACACAATACGATTGTTACGTAGAGCACACAGTGCCAAAGAAAACAAAGTTGACGGAAATTTCCGTGCTGTGACTTCCACGAGCACTGTAAGCATTTGTAGGTATATAAACCCTGGAGTCCGTTCGCGAGCATTGTTAAAGAGTAAAGTTCGCTTCCCGATTTCACTCTCGCTGTCGTCGCGGCAGTGGTATGACGGTGTGTCTGACCTCCTTGCGCGCACAGCTCTCCGTTCGAACAGACGGGCGTTATATACAGAATGTGTTTATGTGATACTCGGCAAATCGCGCCTCGACCGCGTACCTGTATCGCGAGTAATGTTTTGCCACGATAATATTCGATAAGAACGGAAGTAGCTAAATCAAGGAATCAAATGAGAGGATGAAATTTCAAAATTAAGCGTCTGGCATTTCGCGACTAAAAATACCCTTTCGAGAATACCTTTTTGAGCGTTTCTTCAACAGATTTCACGTCACATTAACGTCAGAAAAAGAACCGAAAAAAAAAATTATAAAATTATCGTAATATCCGACCGGTACATTCTCTATTTCATTTTCCTCTACCATCTGATCCAATTTCATGTCTAAAACTTCACAACCCAAGAATTAGCGAAATTAAAAAAAAAAAACATAATTCCATGAAAGCATAGGCAAAGCTAGTGGGACCTTCTGTGTGATGGTTATTGAAACGATAAGGCGTCACGGTTCAAAGTATTCTCGGCCGTGGACGACTGACAAAGAGAGATAATAGCGGAGGACTGGCTCTCTGAATCGTTGCTGCTGTTACTGCTGCTACTCCTACTCCTACAGAGCCACTTGCAGAGCAGCTCGTCGTGAAACAATATATGTTATATATCTATAGAGTGTGTTACGATCAAGTCGAGCCTCCGGTTGAGAGCTCCTGTAACGTGCGCCCAGCTGAGACTCCGTGGACTTGGTGAGCCGTACAGGAGGAGGTGGCAACAGCGCTCTGAACGCAGAGCTCACTCGTTCCTTCGGCTCTCAGCTAGTTCGCTCTCTACAGCTCGATCCTCGATGTCGGGGACGACGGCTGGAGACGCACAGACTGCCGCTGCTGTTGCTGTTGCTGTTGTTGAGGCATACGCGCATCCACGCTGTGTCTGAGCGAACAAGAGTGCACGCACACGTATATATATCCTCCTGGGCCCATAGCAGAGTGGGCGCTCTCTGCCCTCGGCAAACACTGTAAGCGCTTTTGCGGAACACCACGACGTTTTCTCTAGCGGTGCAGTGCCCTGACCTGCACATCCTGAAGTATACACCTATGAGCGCTTGTAAACTGCCGACATCAGTCCATAGAAAATTAGGGGTAGAGAGGTTTCAAACACAAGGAATTGAAGTGCGACGTTGCACATGTACATATTATACAGAGAAATAAACAAATATAAATATGGAAGATATTGGTGCGATGAGACAGAAGAGCGTGGCAATTGGTACAAATTAGAGGGTATTTATATCTGATGAGTCATATCGGAATGCCGTAGAGATAACGGCGAGAAATGCTTTGTTATCGGTACTCTGACAAATCGAATTTTTCGACATTTGTTAGGCAACTCCTTCCTCTGATTCCGATATAAATTCCTGGCGAATAAAATATTGTCATCAGTCATTGTATGGGATCCATTATTGGACTTTTTTTTCGTTTTGCTGGTTCTTCTTTAAACTTTTCGGGAAACTGAATTTTTTAAAAAGTACAAAAATTATGCAGTTTATGGATTTGTTGATGAGAATTATGTACAATTCTTTCTATCGAATTCGAGTGCATGGGACCAAAGAATCTAATTCGTAGAGCGAACATTTTGTTATGTTAACTAATTTGTGTATTGAAGGTGTTTCTTTTTTCAGGGGTCTCTACGAATATCTATAATATCCTGGCGCATATAAAGCTGTACTTTCGTAAACCTATTTTAGGACGTTGTAGAAGGTTTTACTTAACTTTGAGATTTATAGGCTATGTAGGAATTAGAATTGCTAACTTTGCGGCCCTATCATTCCGTGAGCAAACTGCCGACAAAATTAAAAAATATTTTGTTCAACATCGTTGCCTTTGCCAATAAAAGCATCTGCCTCAGATGCCCCCCTTCAAATAAGAAAGCCTCAGATCACATGTAATTGTCGGCCGAGGCGAAGCCGAGGTCGACAATTACATGTGATCTGAGACATTTCTTACTTTACTGCCCTAGGTGTGTAATATACTATTTGTAACACGTGCATGAACAGCGGTGCTTTTCATGGCAGTTTTGCGGGCCGAAAGTGGCTAGTTTCATAGCAGTGTTGAAACGATAGGTTGGCGCATGCGCAGTTCGCGATTCCTTCACTTTCGACCCTAGGGTGGAAAGTTGATGACCTCACTTTTCACTGTTCGTCCCGCAAAGCTACCATTCAAAGCACCACTATTCATGCACTTGTTACAAAAAAATATGGTGTGCAACACAGGCCAAAATTGGCGTTTGCGACTCGTGTGATTGCACCTCACACTCGTCGCAATCACCAACTTTCGACCCTTGTTGCACAATATACTATTTTGCAACATCTTTTTTGCAATTACGTGTTATTCACAAAATAAAAACTCCTTTTCTACACACTCACGTTAAAATAGGTGATTTCAATAATTAATATTTTGACAACGGGACGGTCAAATTCAATATTTCGGCTATCAGTCGATACAGGAAAGATCGATCTTTTGATTAAAAACATGAAATAAAATACTTTTTCCAAAAGCTGTTCATCACCGAACTACCTTAAAACACAATAAAAACAACAGTCCTTAAAAAAAACTTAATTGATTTTGTCGCGCGTCGCTGTCAGTGGCGCGAGATCAATCTTATTCGCGCATTTGTCGATATAATTTTCTTGTGCCTTTGTTGACTAAACTTTTTAAGAAGCGAAATTGCATCTCCGAATTTCGTAGAGTCCACAGCATATTTCATATTTCAGATACCAAGACGAGAATCGAAACACGAACCGAAGCCTTTTCCATATGCTTCTAGACCACACTGTTAAAAACATTTAAGGTAAAATTACTATACACATGGGCAGGAAGTTCTTTTACAGAAACGGGTATATAAATTTACTACACGAGTATAACGTAAAAATGATGTACATTTCTGCGAAATTCGTTACAAGAGTCATATTAATTGATGCACAGTATATCGTAATTGATATACAGTCTGCTAAATTCGTTACAAGAGTCGTGTTTTTAATATAAATTAACGTCAATATTACAACACGTACATTGAATTTTCATTTTATTTTGTATATTAAATTGAATTTCCTACACACCGAGAGAAGGATTATAGTACTCATTCCCAGATTCGTATAGAAATCGGGATCCAAAGTGGAAACATGTCATTTTTTTCCAGACACATACAAAGATTTACTCGCTAACGTATTTAGCGTAAATAGTACAGCGGGCGACGCCGAGTAAACCTTTGTATGTGTCTGGAAAAAAATGCTATGTTTCCACTTTGGATCCCGATTATTATACGAATGTGGAAATGAGTACTAAATTTATCTCTCGGTGCACGGGGTCAGTAAAAATACAGTATATCGAATTACTATATAGTATATGAATTCTCCAAATATTTTTTAAACTGTAGTATTCCATTTCTTAAGTGACTAATAATCCATAAGACGGATTTTTTAGCACGTTGCAATATAATGAAATTGTAGCCAAAATTACACCCCAAAAAACTTTCAAAAGTGAAAAATATACGCCTAGTATTAAAGAATGTACCGATTAAAATAATTATTATGATACTCGGAAAAAAATGTTTGCGAAGCTTGAAAGTAATGTTTTAGTGTAGCAATTTGCTTTCGCCCTCTTTGGCTGCTATAATAAGATTTCAAATAACAAAACATATTTCGTTAAAGTAACGGATACTTTTTTCCTCATATACACCCAAAAAAGTGAACTACCCCCTAAACATCAATCTCAGCCGGTTTATATGATAGCGAAGACTTGATGCTTGAAGAACGCTCTCCAGTGCTGTGCGTCATGCAGCCGGAATTTAACGCCCGCCGTCTGGCCGTGGTAGAAAAATCCGATGGTCTCTTTCGACACTGCGAAGCACAAGAGTGAACGGAGACTTTATTCTTTACCGATGTTTCGTTGCTGGAGAGTGTAAAAGAAAAGAAAGTGCGTTTCTTCTTTCGGACCTCCGTGCGAAAACAATCATTATTTAAGCGAACGAGACTCAAAGGACGATTTAGTTGATTCGTTGAAGAGCTCGCACACTCCATATTCGAGAAGGAGAGATTATTCGCCAACATTCGGACGCCTTGGGCCAAAATCGTCGTATACCCCCCGCTGCTGTTGAACCGACAGCTATAGGCGTTTATATCTCTTAAGTCTTCTTCTTCTCCTCCGTCTCTTCCACCGGTTCTCGATCACTAGCAGTGGAATCGAGTGATGCTACCCGCGGATCTACCGGCGGCAAATCAGTCCTCTATTGCCCACGCGGAGAGACGAGAAGGACGGCCACACCACTGTGCGTTCGTGGAAGAGTGTAATTTTCGTTCCCGACCTCGGTCTGGCGGGATACACCATCACAGCGACCTAAAACTCGGACCACAAGAGCTAATACACTCATCGAGCGAAATCCCACATATATTTAATGTCTACGATACGGGATAGCATATAGTCTAACAGCATAACGATGGAAGATGAACCAAAGAGTTTGACTAAGTTATGTCCTTACCGAGTCGAAAATGTAAACCTCCGTTTGCCCTTCTCGTGTACACTGTTAAAGATCCGGTGGTAAAAATCTGCTCTACGTAGTGTGGTTATAAGTTATGACGACGATCGGTGTCAATGGCCGATTTTCAATATTCATATAAGTTTGCATGGTAACCGTAAAACTTGCAACACATTTTCCTTAATGTGTTGATTAAGATCATTGTAATTTTTTTCAACTTTGTGCCAAAATGCTGTATCGTTTGACAACAGTTTATTGAATTTTATCTACTCATCTCAAACTGTGTTGGAATTTTTTTTTAATAGCGGTCAAGTATTTTCAACATACTCACTGTGTGAGTTTAACACTGAGAAAAGTGTTACGTATTGTTATGTATTTATTTACTGCGTGTACGCGAAGGTTCTGCAAGATTGTAAGAGGTTTTCTTCTTGTACACCGCCAGTCTGTCTCTCCTTTATCACAGGTACATATTTTACAGTCCGCTTTTCTTCCACCCTTTTCACTTTCTCTCTCCTCCCTCCTATTTCTCTTTCAGTCCAGCGAAAAGTATTGCTATTACCTCGGAATTTATCAGCACCGTCCTAAAGTTCGCGCCAATCGTGTTTAACACGTTGAACATTTATTAACAAACACCCTCTCTGGATGAGTAAAAGAAGAGTCTGCGAAGGGTCTCTCGTCCTTCGTTCACCTTCGTTTGAATTCAAATGGGTCTTTTCTGCCAATTTCGGAGCGCTCACGAAGGTTAAAATTATAGAATGAAAGGAGGTTTAAATTTCGACTCTAGTGTGCCCTGACCTTGGTCTCTCACAAACCTTTTCAAGAATTCGTTACTAATTTGGGGAATGGTCAAAGAAAGACCACAACGGTCGTGATGATCGACAGATATACGAATTCATTAATTCTGCGATGAAAAAAAAACGATTACGTCCACTGAGGTACGAAAATTACGATGAGCGAATAATATAATATCGTATCTACTGCTTCTATCTGCAGGCAGGAAAGATTCGTGACGATTACATGGAGAATGGCCTTAACTCAACGACGGAATGTCTCCGGAACGCCATTGTACGACGGATGGAATTCACTCGGTCTTGACCACCCAGAAAGCGAGACGGACGTGCCACGCGTGCTGCTTCTCCTGCCGACTGTTCTCGTCGCGTCGCGAGCGAGTTCGGCGTAAAATCATGAACGCTCCCCGCGGTTTATACGACTCTCTCGATGACGCCGGCTCCCTCGTCATCTTCCGCCCCTTTTGCGTTAGTTATATTGCTCCCGTAACGCAGTTACAATTATACGAGCCGCGAGTTTATAGCCCCATTTGTAATCCCATCCTCGGTAGATTAACGTTTCTCTAATTAACGTAATTCAGTCTTTCTCTTATACCCTCAATGGACTTTACAGTTACCACTTTATATTCTGCAAGAAAAACACATTGTCCATTGAACATATTATCGATAAAACGGTACACATACCGGCAAGCGATCATTTTTTAAAAACACACGGAGAGAAAAGTTTTGTTGCACCAATAAGTTGCTAATATAGTGACAGCAAAGCCTTATTTCTTAACCTAACAAAAATTATCAGCTAGGCTTGTCAAAAAATTTGCTAGACCAGCAAAATTATTTGTTAGGCCAGCAAATACATTTTCTAGGCCAACAAATAAAGTTTGCTGTCACTATGCTAGCAAATGATTTTTCTCATTGCGTGCACGCAAAAAATAAACATGAAAAATGAGATGTGACAGAAAAAAATATATTTGTACAACAAGGGATTTACGATTATTCTGTTATTGATTTTTTTGTGCGCTAATATTGGCTAAACGGGCTAATTTTTTTTCCCAGTTTTACTGTGATAGTTTAGTTTAGAAATTCCACTTAAAACGTGTTCCTGACTGTGTTGTCAATAATAATAATCATATTATTCTAACAGAAATATGCCCTATCCAACAGTACATTGGGTTTTCCATTTGGTCATAAGCATGTAGTCAGCGCCGGTTTTTCTATGAACTGACTTTAGTTATTCGAACGCGTCCTCGTTACAATGTATAATGGGACTCGATCTACATAAGATGATCCTTGAAATGAGAATCTCTGGCGTCTGTGAATCTGACCAATCCTGAAAGTTCGTACCATGCACCACGTGATGCAAATCGCACGCGTATCGAGAAAGAGAGAGAGAGAAAGAGAAGGAGAGAAGCGCTTGTCCCTCACCCGCGCCTGGCGAGATCCTGTCAACTTCTCGTCCAAGGTGAGCAGACCTATTCGGTGAGCAGTGCTGCTGGAGGCGCGTCAGACGCGGGCAGCAGACAGCACACGATGAGAGAGATCCGTAGGTGTAACAGAGAACGAGACCGCGGCGTGTCGCCTTTTACCTACACCCGCTCGCACGTACTAAGCTTATACCATCGACTCTCCATTCTCGCTTCTTCTCAGCTTATTTCTATACATGGGTAAACCACGAACAGATCTTCGCTCTCCCCTATTTCTTTATGTCAGGCGCGGCATCGTAATTCACGCCTTCGGAGACTCTCGAACGAAGTTTCCTCTTTCAGACACGAGAGTTCGATCTCTCCTTACTCTTAAATCTCGACTAAACCGCTTGTTTCATTTACCTAAAGAAATGCACTGATTTTTCGAACTAGATCGGGCTTGAGTTAGAATTAATCAATGTCGCTCGCATCGCCATTTAACTAGAAGACAAAAAATCGAGTGGCCATTTCCCATTTAGATGCACACAAGATTTCAATGAGTATCTGATTTCATGCGATTTCTTGTATGATTTCAGTGTTTTCAAAAACTTCGTGATTTCACAAAATTAATATATTTTCGGGTGATTTCAAAAGATCTTATTTTTTTCGAATTTTGATTTCATACCAGTGGAAATCAGTAAGAAATCGCTTCGATTTTCGGAAAACTCAATAGAAAATTACTATTGCAGAGTACTCAATATGGCGTCATAAAAAAAAACACTTGAAGCTTATAAACAGCTTTTTATTTTCTTAAAGTTAACATCATTTATAGCTAAACCTTTTGTCGTTATGTCCAGAGGAGAAATAGTAATATGGTATCGGAATCGAATAACGGTCACTGATGATAACCGCTCTTTGCGGGCTTCATCGTTCAACTAAATTATCATCAACCACTACTCTATACTAGGTATTGGTTAAAAACTGGAATTTATTTAATTTCGAGAATTTATATGATTTCCATGTGATTTCGATTTCGCGAATTCATATGATTGTAATGTGATTCCAATTTCGTGCATTCATATGATTTCAATGTGATTTCGATTTCGCGAATTCATATGATTGTAATGTGATTCCAATTTCGTGCATTCATATGATTTCAATGTGATTTCGATTCCGTAAATTCATATGATTTCAATGTGATTTCGAAGAAAACCTAAATCAATGATTTCCGGGCGATTTCTTACGATTTGGTTCTTGATTTCATACGAGGTGCGTCAGGGATTTCCCTAGTGAATGGCCCCGCGCAAAACATTTACGTGGATTGTTGTAAGAAATGTCTAGTTCCCTCCTAAAATATTTCCTTGTTCGAATCAATCTATTAGTAGTTTCAGAAGCTTTTTCAACGAAATATTAATGCCGATTGATTAGTTGTCAACTAATGTCTAACTAATTATACATTTGTATTAATTTCTAATTTTCGGTATAAGACAAATGATCTTTATAACTAGTTTATCTGTTAACGCGTGCATTTTTTCGGTCAATTTTTCACCAAATATTTTTGGGATAAATTAATTGACCATATCCTCAGTAGATACGCAAAAGGAAAATGGAAAAGGGGCTCCGCTGAATGCGACAACTGTCCGAAAGAGAAATTCACGTCGACTGCATGAGTTAGATAGAGATAAACGTTGACACTCTTTCTTCAATTTGACTAACTTCGAAAACTAGGCCCTTAATCATCATTAGATTTTGGAATAATCTGTCTGGAAGTATCCTTATCACTATGTTCATTTTTTTATTTTTATTGAAAAGAACTTGGTCGTAAAAATCCATTTTTATTTAATGGAAAAACTATATCTATACGTAAAAATTGTTTAAATTGAATTTTTGGAAAGTGCTATATTTATATCACTATTTTCGTCCATAGCAATGTCCAACATTGAGAAAAAAATATTCTTTTCAAACGATAGTTTCTGGATAATTAAAGGGTTAAAGCCAGATTATTAAAAATCTACGTTAAAATTTGGCCCAAAAATTGCAACAAAAATTCAATCAACCATTTTGTAAAAATAATCGGAATTCTAATCAAGCGAAAATGCTTTTTGTCAAAGATATCATTCCTGCTTTGGTGAATGTTTTGATATAAGATATACCTATATAATGAGGGGTTGTTTCTAGTACGAACCACGCGTGTACGCAAATATTAGAGAAACCAGAACGCGGTCAGAGAGGATCGAGAGGAGCGAGCTTGCCTTCGCCCAGCGAATGTACACATAGCGGTATAGTGCACGGGTGTGGTACACATAGTTACAGTGTATAGTTTGTTAGAGCCATACGAGAGCGTGTAGTCGAGTTGCAGCAGCCGATTCCAACGTCCTAAATTGCCGGTGGGCGTTCGACTAATGGATTGTAATGCGAGTTGTCGAGCAACTATAATGACTACGCCGCGGTGGCGGCCTGACCATGCACTCGCAGGAACGCCGAGCGCAGAGACCCATCGCGGGATATTGTATCTGAGGTCTCAGAGAAAGGCGGACGTGAAGCACGTGATCGGCACCTAAGGTTTTCCACGGTGAACGGGCCAAACGGCAAACGCAGGAGAACTGTTCTAGTCTATTCTCCCACTCCGAACTTAATCCATTTCTTGCCAGATGCCAATATTTACTACCAACACTGTTTGAACTAAGTAAGCGAAAAACGAAATGCCAACTCATAAACTGTTCAATGAATAAACTGACAATTGGTTATATTTTCAAACGTAATTATCACAATATTGATTTTCTAACAATGAATATTTTCATTCACGAAAATGACAAGAGTATCAAAAACTGTAAGCGTAAAAATATTCAGTCACTGATAAAAGACATAGTTTTGTATATAATTGATTACCTTGATTTATTGATTTTTCTTCTGGTGAGGTTTTTTTCAAATGACTGATACGATATGTATGGGTAAGTTTCGTTGCGAAAAATAATGATATAGTTTATATTATGAAAAATCCACTAAATGCCAGGTGATGTAATTTAATACTTGTTATTACAAAATCTTCGATTCTTTAACTGTTGTTGAGCACCACTATTATCTTGCTGCTGAAGAACGTACGTAAAGCGAGAAAGAGGAGGGTAAAGAAAGACCGGCGACGAGCAATAATAACATTCGTCTCGAGTGCAACGGCAAATCAAGCGCGAGAGAGAGGCACTCTTCGAGAACGCGCGCGCCGTCGGAGTATCAATTAGGTATATATCTCTTCTGCGCTTAACGAACCCGCGAAGATACTTACACACTCAACCACATCTGTTCGTACGCAGAGGCGATAACGAATGAAAGAATACGAAGACTAAGAATAAGAAGAATCTGGTTCACGGCAGCAATGGGTCGGCGTTTCGCCGGAAATCTCAATTCCCACAGCTTTCCATTACTAGCACACACACTGAACAGTGCAACGCGCTCTTGCAATGCACTCGCGTGCCTACGACTTCAATTTCTATTGTAACTACAGCTGCATGGATGGTGCAAGGGTGACATCAAACCCCCATGAAAAATCAATTAAGTGAAACACATGCAAAAATATATGGGTCATTCCATACCAAGTGGGCCATTCATCTGCCATCACGTCAATTTTGTCTGCACTGAGAGAAGAGTTTGTTAACATTCGTTAACAGTTAAGAAATCTTGGTTAAATATTGCGAAATGAACCATTTAGTTATTCTTATTGAATCTCACTTGAGATAAATAAAATTAGCTTGTCACAAATTAAGCTCTCTGACATTTGTTAATAGTTAACAAATCTTATTTGACTCAAGTGAGATTCAATAGGAATAACTAAATGGTTCATTTCGCCATATTTAACCAAGATTTGTTAACTGTTAACAAACTCTTCTCTTAGTGTGTAGTTTGTAAGCATAATAATAGAAATTCTGTGGAATTTTGAGAAAAATTATAACATTATTTTGTCAAAAAAGGGCCGAAATTTTTTTCCAGCTGCTATGGAAATTTGTTTATTAAAAAGTACATTCAGAAACTTAAATTTTATACAAGAACAAATTTTTTGTACGATCGGTAATTTAGAATATACAGCGAATTGAAAAAATGAAATAAACAAATATCGTTTTTAAATTTTGTGCAAATCATAGGTGCTGAAATTCTTAAATAATTTATGGATGATCGTGATGTTCTAAACAACTTTTGAAAAAATTATGATGACTTTTTGCGACCATGCTAAATTTGGGTGGCCTAATTGGTATGGAATGACCCATATATGTGCAATATCACAAATTTCGACGCAAGAATATATGTTACATTATTCATATATTTGAGATACATTTTTAATATATTGCAGATATATTTTACATATATGATGAACTTATGTGAAACATGTACGCTAAATATATAACTTATATTTTTGCACCGAAATCTTTGATGTTGTTTTTTCCTGCTTATATTTCAAATACACACATTTTTATGATATACTGGGTGACAGCTATGCATATCCATAACAGTGTATTGTTATCTTTAACATAGGAGATTATTTGTTTAGCTTTCTCTTTCTTTTACTGCGCACGACTCAATTTCCATCATGAATAAGTGCGAGACCATAGTTGTTATACTCGCAAAGTGGTTAATCCCGTCATATTTGCGAATATTGTGATTCACACATTCTCTTATAGACATCTCTGCTGTCGAATTGGAATAACAATTGTATTATTAGAAGCGACATTAAATAAATAATACATAAACAAACTTTTGTTATGAGATTGTATATTGTTTATCTCAAATCAATTATTTCAATATTTGTTTCAATATATTTTTAGCCATAATTAAATATTTTAGAGTATCGCAGTGTTGCAAGCGTCCTTTACTTTCTT
Organism: Ephialtes manifestator; assembly: GCA_963970395.1. Taxonomy (NCBI): domain Eukaryota; kingdom Metazoa; phylum Arthropoda; class Insecta; order Hymenoptera; family Ichneumonidae; genus Ephialtes; species Ephialtes manifestator. Next base: position 16,492,038 of record OZ019976.1, read on the forward strand.
AATTAGCGGTAGAATAATTTTTTTAACGATAACCAGCAGTGCTTATAAGATGTTCAAACTTTCCTGAATAATGGCTAAGATACCTACATTTCAGTGAAATAAACAAAAAAAAAAAATGGTGATAAAAAATACAGTCCTTCATTTTTTTTCAAGAAGTTTTTAGTAAAACTTTACAATTTTTCTTTTCTCTGCCATTGTTGAAAAAAATGTATATCTTTCAATATACACGGAAAGAAAAGATTAGTTGCCCTAACCAAGAAATGAGTTGACACAACCAATCGATTATTCTATTTATCTTACAACTCAAATGGTAATACCAACGATTCGAATGATAATACCGACGATTCGAATGGTAGTCCCAACGACTGGATTAGTTAACCTAACTAATCTCGCGAGAACTAATCGTGAATAGTTGAGGTTACTATTCGATATGATTGAGGCAACTAATTTTTTAGACATCGTGTACAGCAAATCGAAAACGTAGTTGCCACAACCAAACATTTCTTTCCGCGTAAGTCGCAATTAACCGTTGTATTAAAATAATAACTGTTGACTCAATAACACTGTAATTGTTCACGAAATAAAGTTGGACGTATTAACAACCCTGGAATACATAAATCGTTCGGTCAAGCGACTCTGCATTTTTCTTTGTTACAGGTTAAATATTTTGTAGCGTGCAAAACTATAATAAAACGTTTGATGGATTAAAAAGGCTACTGACAATGAGTTTTGCCACTTGGCTTATGTATATTGACATACAAAGGTACAGCGATATTCCAGCACCCAGTAGCCGCTCGTTTTTCTCCCGATAGCGCGCTATCAATTCAGCTCCATCATCCGACGTCAACGTGTCGCAACGAAGAACAAACGACACGAGACAGCCGTTGACACCAGCAGACTTCCATTGATGATAGAGCCATTGAAGCATCCGAGGCGCTGCCATGATCTCGAAGTCGGTTGGCGTTTAATACAATTTTGTACGAAATGTACGATATAAACTATATATGTAATTTCATGATTACTGAGAGACATGTGAGCCTGCAGAGACAGCATAGTGGGGGAGTCAAAACCTCGAGGTAACCAGCGGAGCGACCCACACGCAACCCCTCCGCCGTTTATTCGCAATAGCTCTTATGTGTATTTCAATGAGAAAGTGAGCTAATAATAGAACCGCAAACTGTTGGCGGTAAGGGCGTTGTATTACGTACTTTACTGGAGAACCGAGTGTGTTGCTGTGTTCATTCCACAACCCTTGTCAGTGAGGCGACCGAGGGCGGAAATACGTCGCCGGACAACGCTGAAGAACACGCAAAGAACAATACACAACCCACTCGCTAATATTTTTAGTCACTCGTTTATTTCGGTTCAACAATGGTTTTTATAGTTTTTTTATTGGGACATATAAATTTAATTTAATGTAATTTTAAAGATGACCTCTTTTTCAAACAGAAGAATGAAATCTCTTTTAATTTTATTGAAGAATTTGCCTGCGGTAAAATATGTATGACACAAGTATCATGAGCATAAAAATTCCTGCAATTCGAGTATTTTGTAAGGCTCCAAGCGTTGTATATGTTCCGGTATCAACACATTTTTTATTACTCAATAACTTTCATTTGCAAGTATACATTAAAATTAAATAAACAAACTATAAATACGTAGATCCTATTTAGTTGTATATAATAGTTTTTCCCACCTATATGATAATTTATGCCACACTCTTCTCTCGTTTTGTGCGCTGTCGATTACCGAAACAAATACCTAGTCAATAAAACGAAAAACTTTTTTATTAACTTAAAATTCAGCTTTTAAAAAATTCAGTCAACTCTATCAAATAAATATTGGTTCAATCGAATAATATTTACTTAGCCAACCCAAACCCGCAATTTCATATCAGTTGATTCAGCTAAGTCGTTGTCTTAGTGATTGCGGGTAGATGCTCATCGATGGAATTCTTCTTAGGTGTATAAGGAGAGATTGACGTCATCGGAGAAAAAAATTGGTGGGCTTGCTCTGCTAGTGTTTGTAGCATTGACGTAAACTCAAGGCATCACGAACGAACACAATACATTCACTTATATATACATGGAATATATATATTTATGTGTGTGTGTGTGTGTGTGTGTGCAATGTATGGTATAGTTTGGTCGTGTATAAAATGTACATAGGTATAGCTATATGTAAGTGGGAGAACGAGAGCGTTGGGAGTTCGAACGCCTACGTAACGATCGACCAACAAACTACGTCCGTCGCCACCCCCGTTGTCCTCCACGATATCGGCGGCTACCTCATGCGTCTGACGACCCACCTTGCCATTCTCGTCTCTCAACGACCAAATTTTCGCTAGTTAGATGTTACACATGTTTGTTCTCATCCAGACCTTATTAACCCCCTTAGCTGCTTCATGCCGTGCCCTGCTTTTGTAAAATCTTGATAAATCTGTGACAGATCAAGTACAGTCTAAGCCAGAGTTGTAAGTCTCTAATTCTTTTACAAATACAGTTGATGATATAATTGGCTTTATGATTACGTTTCCATAAAATTAACATGTGGCGATTATAATATGATGTTTAAACTTTTGTATAGTTACAAAATATTATTAATTTTCAGTTGAATTTCATGGTAATCTTCTTGAAAAAATGGAGAAAAACAGTTAATGCATTGTAAAAATAATGGAGTACTCTCCCATTTTTCCGCATTTTTTTCCCAAGGCTTGATTGAAAATAAGATTTCTTTTCAGGTATATACACTGTAAAGAAAATCTTTCTTAAAATTAATATACTTGTATTGGAAGCACCACATACATAAGCTGTGCATTAAATTTCATAAACCTTTATATTGAATTTTCATATGAACGGTATTGAAAAAAATGTAGCTTTCGATAACATTACGGCACAATTGTTTCTGGTTTTTCCATCGTTGCAAAATATTTTTTGATGAATATGTTTGAAAATTCATAGACATTACTTTTGATATTTAATGACCTTGTATATTAAATTTCATAAACATTGATGTTGAATTTTCAAATGAACGGTATCTGAAAATTCAAATACATATGTGTTGGAAATTTGAAATGGACATAAAAACTATTTAAAAAAATATAAATATTAGTCGGACATTATTTTTTTACACAAATTATGTCATTAGAAATTGTTGGGAATTGGTTTTCGCCACGGAAAATTTTTCGCTTACACTGGGGATTGAAACTACGACCTACCTACCTAAGTACGTAAAAACGCACGCACGCTACCGACTACGCTATCAACGACTTAGTAATTTTGGATATTTAAATGACATAAGAGTTTTACAACTATTATTCTCTCAAGCGTACTCATAATTGATATAACAAAATATTCAATTGATTGCAATCAGAGCGCAAAGTGGGTTGGAAATATTTTCAAGTGAACATAATTTTTGGATGAACGGAATCTTTTTCTCGAGTAACTTGTCAGAAGTCGATGCTAAGTAAGTGTTACCGATCTAGTGCGGGTTTTTTTCGTTATTGAAAAATGTGTATTAAATTTCAAATCAGTCACTAAAATACCAAAAATTCATGTTGATTTTCACGTACTAATTTAGTAATGATTGATTTAGTAATCATGTGTTATAATTTTATATCACCGGAATGGTAAAATCCATACACGCATATTAAATTCACTGTACAACTATATTAATGTTTATTTTCTATACCGAGTTTTGTAAATTTCTCACACGTTTGTGTGGCAAAAACACAAACATTTTGCAAAAAGTAGTACACCTATGTGGACAAAACTGCAAATACTTTGACGAGTATTTTTCAACATTAGTAACTGAAATTTTGATAACTTTGACCTTAAATTTAATGCGAGAATTTGTATTAAATTTCAAATCGGGCACTAAAATTCCTAAAATGCATGTTGATTTTCATGTACTGATTTACTAATTATTGATTTAATAATCATCTATTGTAATTTTCTATCACCGGATTATCGAAATTCATTGATCTGTATTAAATTTATTATGCAAACATATTAATTTCGATTTCCTATATCAAGTTTTACAAAATTCATACACGTTTGTATAGGAAAAACTCGAACATTTTTGACAGTGTACAAGTTCACATATCGTTTCATAAAAGCTGCAGGTTATTATTGCGAAATCATTACTGCAAAACGAATTGTACTGTAAACTTTATTTCTTAAAGTAATGGGCTTCACAACACTGGTCTAAGCAACTAAAATGAAAGAGAGATCTGTACGATATTCGATATTTTTTACGTTATTATTAATTAAGAGAATATCCAATATTTTCTATTGTTTTTTATCATTTTCAGAATTGACTTGAATTGGCGGGATCTAACGGGCACTTCAATTGCATAACGAATATAGAAGGATAGTTTTATCGTATTTATTTTTACATGTTTGCATAGCTGTATAAATTGTTTGTTCTGGCTATTCTCGTGTTGTACGTCCTGAGTATAGTAGTACTACACATTACTCGAAGTCAATAAATTCTTCATTACTCTACTCTCTCCGGACACGCAAAAAAGTGATAAGTGTGTCCGTTTTTTAGCGAAAAAGTTTGTAGGCTTTTGCATAGGTAAATGTCGTAAGAAAAATAAAAAGTTTCCCTTTTTTAATGCTGTAAAAATAGAGTGACAAGTGACAACAGTTCAATCGGGATCCAAAGTGGAAAAAATGGCATTTTTTTCCAGACACATACTAAGATTTACTTTATTTACGCTAAATCGTACAGCGAGCGACGTCTAGTAAATCTTTATATGTATCTGGAAAAAAATGCCATTCTTCCACTTCCCGTGTGGAAATCTGTTGGGGATAAACTGGTTTGAACCTAGCGTCTGGCTAGTTTTATCTATCAAGTTTTTCTGTAGTGGGACTAGACATAATCTAGCTAGAATGCATTGATAGATAGCATATCTATCTAGGATCTGTGCAGCTTTCATGGCACCTGACTAGAGGCTAGACATAATATATCTAGCATACATGTATAGATGCCCAGGCCATCTAGGATCTATCTAGCTTACCTGACCAGAGGCTAGACATAATATATCTAGCATACACGTATAGATGCCGAGGCCATCTAGTGTCAATCTAGTTTTACTTGAATATTCGTATTTAGAGTGGCACGTGCATATTCGTGAAAGGTACCAAAAAATACGTTCTAGAGGACTACGATTTTTTTTTGTACGACGCGAAAGAATTTATATTTTTTTGTTTTTTGCGATAGGCCTTATCGAGATATTTGATTATTAATGAAAAAGTGATTACGTACGTTATTAAATAGTGTTCCCTGTTTAAATAGTGTTAAACAGCTTCCCTGTTTACGTGCTGATGCAATAAATGACGGTTTGTATTAATTCTGTTTTTTATTTATCCTAGGCTATTTCACCGGTATCTGGGTTCAATAGAGAAATCCGGTCTAGTACCTAGTCAATTTTATGCTATAGGGTTAACCGATTTCCGTACTGGCTAATTACTAGCTAAGTTTACTGGGCGAGTTAATAGAATCTTAGCCAGATTTTAGACAGTTTTTCTGTACAACGACTAGACAGCGAGAAATTACACATAGCGCTCGGATCTTGCTAGTTTTCCGACCTAAATCTTGTACAGAAAATAAGAAAACTAGTCGATTTCGAGGTGATGGTGAGTTGGAATTTCCACACGGGTTTGGATCCCGATTACTATACGAATCTGGGAATGAGTACTATATTTTTCTCTCGGTGTATGATTGTAAATGAAATTAAAATGTTGAGAATAACTTGTGAAAGTATGAAAGAAACCTACGTACTTTAAAAAAAATTATATTATTATTATTGATATTACCCACAAGCACTCATATATCGTTATTAGTTCTCGTTCGTACGTATGAAAGCATAACACCGAGAGTGTCTGACGAAAGAATCGTCCAGGTAGATTTCGACGAGCGAAATAAAAGGTACATAAGTGAGTCACAAGGCTTTTCTCGTTGGACGTCAAGTTTTCGATGGAAAATGCCGAGGCGTTTCGTCAACGCCATAGCCGTGTGTACGCAGAGTATATGAGGTTGAGGTTCGTGCGGGCTGGGCGAGGACGACCGGTCATTGTAACGGTTCAGGTATATTACACGCATACTACCTACAGAGTACGTTCAGAGTTATAGGGCAACAGAGCACACTGTCACAGGTTGAGCGTGACGTCGCTTTCGTAGCTGGGTGCTGTTGGCTGTGCAACAAACGAGGAAAAAAAAAAAAAGATTTTGGGGGGCAAGTTACAGAGTAATAAGAGACAGAGACTCTGTTGACCGCGGGGTGGTAAAGCAGACCATTCTGCTTGTGTTCTGACTATATTACCCGAAATATCGTTGGTTACGGTAACTGTGCACACCCGTTGAGCATCAAAGGTTGCCAGACACAACGAATTATACCTTGTTATGCTTTCGAGTGTGCCTCATAGGATATTTTTCGAGCCCGCACAAATATTCACTTTGGAAAGTCGATTATGACAGTGAATACACGAATGACGAGGCCGATGAGAAAGAAGTAAACAAAGAAGAGCATATATCTCTCGATTCGTATCACCTTCACGACGGATTTCTCTGCCGGCGAGTAAGGAGTCCGAGGAGCATCAAGGATTTCCGAGAAACGAAGCTGTTCATCCAGCGTTAGTGTCGCTGTATGTTTCATTCTTTCGTGCCTTTTTCTCTGTTACTCTCTCTCTCTCGGCCTCGCATTTACGAGCGCCTCGACGCACGTATACGCGTGAGGAATACGAATAATAAAAAGGGCAGTTTCGTCTCTCGGTATGAGATGTCGGACTCTGGAGATAAGAAAAGAGAACGGAATGAAAAGAGAGAGAGGAAAAAAAAAGAAACAGAGTCATGACAACTGTGCGTGAGCCCAATAACGAGAAGTGCTCTACGTAGACGTAGTTGTATTCTTATATTTATTATATGTACGATGTAGCCGGTAAGGTGGGGCGATTCTTGTTACGCGATACGAAAGGAATCTCACTCGCTGGCACCCGGAGCTCGTGTAATGCCGCGTCGACGAATAATCTCGTACGATCGAGAGGAGTCATTCGCAGCGAAGGAATAAAATTATCGCAAATGCCTTCTCCCACGACTATGTAACAAAGCTGTCATTATAACCTATAGCTACACGTTTACCGGTATAAAAATCGGATTAGAAGACAGTATAATCCAACAAACGTATAAGATCGTTAACCTCACAGTGTGTACACGTGTTTTATTTGAATCCCAGAGCGATCGGCTCCAAGTGCCGAAATCTCGGGTACTATGTTGCCCTGCCCCCCAGTTTACTTCCGTCGCAATCCCCTATGGCCCGGGTGCAAGAAACCGAGAGCCTGGTTTGTGAAGTAAGCTGCTCGTTTCCGTAGAGTGGGGAGGCTAGACAGTGACTCTCATCAAGAATAATACCCAACATCATGAAATTCAATATACCAAATCTCGGATTACTCAGAATTAATCTCTCAAGTACCAGAAAATTGTTGCTCAATGAACGACAATGATTTAAAAAAAACAATTATGCTCATTCCGCCATTTATTTATTTTATTTTTTTCATGTAAAATTAATCATGCCACAATTTTTAATACCATTTACAAAGGGTTTAAAAGTTGTGATCAATTAAAATATCACTTCTGTTAATAAGCAGCGATTTATATCTACGGCACTGATACTTCAGAAGTTAAACGAAAGAATAAAACAAAAAAGCGTAAAATACTCGTGACAATAAAGAGACATTTTTAAATTATAGAATCTTCTCTGCACAATACAAATATTGTTGTCAAAAGTTTTGTGCTAGTTGGTCTGACGGATGTAAACAAAATATATGTTGTTCTCGCCGGCACGTGACTCATGTAGCACGCAATTGTCCCACATCTTATTTCAAAATGTATTCTTTGCAATAATCATTTTCCAATTGCATATTACACTCTACCCTTACATATACCAATAGTATATTTAAATATTATTGTACGAGCATTACGCATAATAATGGTGTAACAAAAATATTCTTAGCACTCACCACGTGAACGCTGGACAATCCAATGTTCTCGTTCTGCTTCTTGTCGGTCTTCTTCGCCTGTCTCTTGGCCTTGCTCTCGAGAAAACGTTGCTTAAGCACAAGAGTGTCCTGTATGTTTTGCTCGCAGAGTCCGTTGAAGCTTTGATCGAAGCGCGGTATACAATCTGTCTGACGTCTCCGATAACTAGTTATTCTACGTCGGAGACGATCAACTAGCTCCTGCTTCTTCGAGGTGAGAACCTCACCCATTCCCGGTGCCTGACCCATTTGTTGCTGCAATTGCAACTGTTGCTGATTCGTTAAGCCCAATTGGGCTGCGGTGTTTAAATCGAGTCCCGGGTGTACCGGGGATTGATTTGTGCCGCGGCCGTTCGGGCCCAGCGCCGCGCCCGTGCAAACGGATACGCCGGTGCCGGGGGGGCCTTGCGGGGGCTGGCGGGGCAGGAGCCCCCCGGCCTCCATACAGCCCCCAAGATTCACCGCAGGGTAAGCCAGCTCAGTGAGAACCCCTGACGAAGACGCGCCTGCTGACGGTACCGCTGCACTCCACTTCTCCTTCTACTCTCAATGTTGTTGCTACTTCTGGCGCTGGTGCGGTTGTCTCGACTCTTGGTCCTGACGATTTAACTACTCTCGATGTTGCAGCTCCGACCGCTTCTACGCACGTACAACCCTCCTCGCTCCCGAGCATCCTCTTGTTAAAACACGCCGACGCGATCCTCGACTTCCTGTCAGAAAACATCTGAGAGGCGACGAGAAAAACTCACGCGTACATCTCGCTAAAGTACAACGAAGACCGAGGACGCGCCAACAAACAGCATGACGTTTTTTTTGTTTCTATGTGATATCTGCTAATGTGACTTTATTCAACTCTTTTTGTTAGATTTTTTTCTTTTTTGTTTTCCGTGTTTTAATGAATATTAATGAAACAGGAAATAATTTCCAATGCTTTGATGACAGTGAAGCGTTTTACGCGTCCCACCGTTTGTCAGATTTGCACCGAGTCACTCGGCCGTCCAAGGTCCGTATAAATAGCTATTAATAAACACGTGCACGAGTGTCCCCACGCTCTGGGCTTGATAGACTCGAGATAATGAAGAAGTAGTGTACTCGCGAACGTTATCCCCCCCCACCCCGCCACTTCTCTTTAAACTGTCACCGGTCTTGCTGTCATTTAGTCACTTGTATATCCGGGAATTCTTTAATTTCCACAATGTCACACGTTATTTGTTACACATACAAACACCAACACACAACAGTATAATCCAGGAAATTGGGTCCGACGCGCCAACCGAGTATTCGGAAATATGCGCGTGCGCCTTCACTACTACACTACGCTGCACTCTGTCTCTCTGCAACGTTTTGTACAGTCAAACGCGCTTGCTCCCTTTGCGCATGTCGGGTTTCTCACTCTACTACTACTCGTGGTAACCTTCGCGATACCGATGCAAACGCGGTGACGCGATTACCTATGCACTGCGCGTTCGTTACATACAACGATATACATCTTATGTATGCATAAACAAATGTATATGCGATTGTCACTGCAATCTTCCAAGCACTCGCGATGTTATTGCGTAGGTACAAACTGTCTTGGACAAAGTGTAAACAAAAAGGTTCTTGGGCAGTGCAAGAAAAAAAAACAAACTCGAGTTATGACACGAGGAATACAATGCTCCAAAACTACGACAGGAGCGCGTGACGCTCGTCAGATCCAGCTTTACGGCCGCGATCGCCGTGCTAGACTAAGTCTTCGATAAGAGGAGAGCCAGCCAGCCGCTCGACTCTCTTGCCCCGAGAAGAACCGAGCGGGGAGAAGCGACAAGCGAGACGGCATGAGACGGGTAGATTGGTGGTGGGGGCACGCACGAGCGGCCATACGGCCTTTCGCCGGTTTATCGGGTACTCCCGTGTCGGAGCCGAGGGTCCCCACGTCCCCCAGCACTAGCAACGGCAGCAACAGCAGCACGAGGGCTCCCCGATCGGCCTTATAATACTATATTACAGCTACTATACGAGTACAACATTTTTGAAGATGTGAGAAAAGATCTCGCTTAAGGATGTTAGAGCGTGAAATACAGTGTGCACCTAAACCATCGGCGAGGTTGTGAGTAGTCAGAGAGAAGAGCGTTAATCATGCACAAGCAAGAAAAGAACGCATACCGAACATATTCTTTTCACTCAATTTATTGTAAACGTTATTTTGTGATTATTCGAATCCGCAGAATCTAATAAATAAGTAAGACTTGAAGAATCGTGTTAGACCAATGCTAATAACTGGGTATTCTAAGTTAATTTATCAAGACGAATAGTCAACAAAGGTTCCCTGTAATTTTGAAACCACAAAGATATAGTCTTCAGCTACAACATATAATTTTTTGAGAGGTTTATCTAATTCCAAGCCTCGTGCTTCCTACATTCTTAACTGTGTCAAGGTCTTTTTTTAAACGCGTTGAGCATTAATTGACCTATTAATTGATCGGTTTACCAAAAATTGCCTCTATTAGTTTACGTAGATATCAAGCGTGAATTATTTGAACGCGCATTCGCGCGAAAGCCTCTGTCTATGGGAAGATGGGGAGCCGCGATAGTCTCCGGCATGCCGTGGCGCGTCGAGTACTCGCTGAACGTCACAACAGGTAGTTGTGAGCGGCAAGCAACAGCAGCGGCAGCGCGCGAGGGCAGCGTGCTCCCGAGCGCGCGCTAGTACAGAGAATTGTAGGGGGAGTGAGAGTTCGATAAACGAAGCGAACGCCCGAGAGAGATGGAGAAAAAGCGAGAAGTATCGTCGACGAGTGATCGAGGGAGGGAACCGCTACGACCCCGACAGACAGCGAGGTGAGTATGGGGAACGAGCGGGAGGAAAGTATTCGAGCATTCGCTACATGCCCCTTTCCGCCTGCACAAATGAACGGACCGTTGCCCCGAGTCGTAGAGTTAGTAAGTAGTAGCCAAATCATTCGCTCTTTGTCTCAATTGTCTTAAATATTCTGCATTAATGATGAGTTTTACACTCGATTAATCCGGTTGACTTCGTTGCATACATTTGTAATTCAGTTTCTCAATTGCACACGGTTTTGTGTTGAAGTTAAAACCATTTTTTAATCTCCAAATTGTCGTAACTTCAATATAGGTGACAAAAGATTATAAATATTCGATTTTGAATTGGGGAAAAAAAAGAAAACAAAGCAAGATGCTCACGTGTCATCGGATGTTTGCATCGTACCACACGACATGTAACCCTATCACATATTGTCATTGCACATTCGTACTATCAGGCGGGGCAAGAGACGCGGCGACACGTTATTACGAGCTTCCGAATGTCATGCGAGTCGCTCCAACAACGGTTCCGCACGTAAACGACCGCTTCGATTGCCCCTAGCAGACGAGTGGGGCCATTAAGAGAACTGCGCGTGGGTACCGGGGCATGTATCGCGCGTTCAAACGGCGTACCCGTAATTACCACAACGAACTACGCTGCATCCTGGTAGACGGAGGGCAAACTACGAAGGTTCGAATGAATACCAAACAAACGTACCGGTGCTGCCGTCTCGCAGAGTCATTCGAAACAGCAAACACGCTACTTCACGTAGATACAGTATCGTGCTGATATAATTACATTTATAATAAAATTAACAATATTAATTATAAATTTAATTAAATACCATAGATTATTATATATATATCAATTTTATTTAAACAATATCCGTTTCATTTTATAATACAATGTTTTATCATTCACGCAAATCTCATGCAAGCGGCGCTGAACATTCACACTCTGGGTTTACACAATTGTAGGACAAAAATACGGCTGGGAGTTACACGCTCTTAATTTTTTTCTCACCTTTTTTTTTGTTTGTTTGAAATCACTTTAAAAAGCTGCCATTCGCTAGTTTTGAAAAATTTAGAGCTACAGTTTCGTCGCTCGCTAGATTGCTTCGTAGATTTTTCATGAATACCATTGCCAGTCAAAATTTATTGTACTCGAATAAATAATCGAACCATTTATTTCATTTCTGGAATAATGATTGTGAAAATTTAATCCGCGAAACGTTAGTACTAGGTTTTTATCATGTTGTCACTATAAAAGAAAAACAAAAAACCGTTCTGTCAGGGTGCGCCTTACTCGGTAACTCTATCCGTCTATTATGTATCTCGATTCGGTCGTATCGTGACAATTCTGTTTGACCCACATCCTTACATCACATTTGCCATCTTGTTCATCGTTATAGACTAGATCGAGCTGAATACATAATTGAATGAAAATATGTGCCAAACGCATTTTATCTTTATGTATACATCTATGATTTTCCTTTTGACTAAGTCGCTGTCTATCATAGACGTACATGCATACATGTGAACATTTCTGGCTTTACTATCTCGTCGGGTTCGATGAAAGTGACAGTAGACGTGAGCTCGTTTTTCATGTCGTTTGTCGCTAAAACTCTGAATTATATATTCGCTACACAGTTCTCAGAGTTCAATGGACATGTCATTTTATACATAAATAAAACGAATAACTCGTCACGGAATAACTATCTAAAAATCTTAATGTAACGTTGGGCAAGTGCAGTCAGGATACAGTATGTCGATCTGGCAGGAAACTTCGAAACACTAATCGCCCGTGTCTTTCTATCGTTACTCTCTAATTAAATCTTTATGCATTATATATTCATTCACGATGTTTTTTTTTTGTTTTTTTTTTCTCAATATACTATATTGAAAACAAGATGTTTTGCATTTGGAGCTTATACACCTTTTATTAAAAGAATAAATTTGACGTGGAATGATCGTCTTCGTCTATCGATAATATTAATTGACGTCACGACGGAACTCGTAAGTTTATTTTCAAAATAAAAGAGGTTGTACTATACACCTGCGAGTTCAGTTGCGTTCGTCTCTTAGGGTTGGACGAAATTGGACACTTCCTCGAACACTTTACAAGCTCTCGAGACATCTACAAAAATTGATACTGTTTTTTTATTTTACATTACACACGTAATGCGATATCCCTTATTCCAACCATTATCTGATTCGATTTAATGATTATTTTTAATTGCGATTGAAACATGAAACTAAATTAAATGTGTCACAATTTGTCAATTTTTTTTTAATGTCACTCCCACGAATCAACCGAAGGGAAAAGTAAAAAAATTGAATGATAAAAAAGGGATACTTCATGAAATCAGCGCAAAGAATACAAAATTCATTGTTCCTTTAGATTCGCACGTAAAATATTAAATACTACTTTCCGTTCACATTGATCGGCGATATAACGCGTTATAAAAAGTACAAGTATTAAACTTTCGAAAGAAATGCATTTTACCTTATAAACTACTTCGAGCGATTATAAATTATTATTCACATTCGTTAATGTCATCGGTCACACACACGAGGATAGTTACGAGGTTCAGACTAAACGAAGTTGGTATCAATTTCCAATATCTATAGATTCTTTTTCATGCAGTGTAAGGGTGAATTATCTTCGAACTCTACTCTAAAGGAACGGCAGTACTTTCGCACAAGGAACGCTGAGAGAAAATAAAGCGTCCGTTTGTCTCTGTCTCTGCCGTTTCTGCTGTTTTTTTTTCTATTTTTCATTTCATATACCGTTTGACCAGATAGTTCATCGGTAATTAGAGCTTAACGTTAACTGCAAGGCTCTTAAATGTTAAGTTCCTTGGTTTAGAATTGAATCCTCGCATATCCAAAACTCCGGAAAACTATATATATGTTCCTAATATTTTGTTCAACCCTCGCAATATAACTCTCATTCATTCAGTCTCTCTAATATTTAGAGTACTCCTACAACAACCCCGGTTTGTTTTTCTTGTGTTTCTACTGTACACTTCTACTTCCGTTTAACTTTTTATTTTTCACCCACTCTCTCTCTCTCTCTCTCTCTCTCTGACTCTTGCTCTCGCATTTTGATTATCACCATCGAGTTCACTAATTGCTGTTTTGAGAAGAGCTTAAAATCGACGCACAACCAAAATTCATCGTACACTTATTTACAACTTATTATGAGCGTGGCATCCAAAGCGTAAGTATCTGGATTCTAAGGCAGACGATAAATACCGTTCCACGCGTTCTGCTTGCGTCCCTAGTGTTATCAATTCTAGAGACTCTATTAAAATTTTAAAAAAATGCAAGTCTCTCATATTGCGGTACTAGGGAAGGAAATTGTACGAGAGAACCAAGAATAAAAAAACATTGAAGTATCGTAACGTCGCCCAAAATTAGCGAGGGTGGTTCCAATTCCAGAAGTAAAGCCAGGATGTTCGTTGTAAGATACTCAAGCGGTGCTATACAATAATACACTCACTTCAGTGAATCACACGAGGTGGTTTTGCCCTACGCGCTCGAAGAGATTGACCACGCGATTACCACTTTAAACACTCACTCTCACGCTCACTAAAAAACTTCTAATAGCAGTATATACAAAATTGTACAATTCCTGGTGGATCGATATAATAGAAATAAGTTTAGCCGAAAAACGAATACTACAATACGAAATTTTCAACGACGAATAATATGGAAAAGCCGTCGATCTTTATACAATATGACGAAAAGTTGGCAAATGATATGAGTCCCATACTCCTCTATATATAAATTTATATGAATTGAAATATGAGTTTTTATAAATGAGGAAAAGAAAATGTAGACAACAGCAAATTATCAGTGCTTCAAAAAATGAGTGCTCATTCGATGAAAAATGATTTTTTTCTCTCTTTAATACTTCTTGGTGTCCACAAGCTGATTTCATTGAAGCAACGAAATCCGCGAGACCAGGTCACGATTTGGAGGCCCACAATTAAACGTTTACACACTGGATTCTTGATCAGTCATTCGCGAAAGCCTAACTACCTAACAATATACGGGGTTTTTTCTTCCGAATCGATGAGTGGGAGACATCGATATCATTCGGTAGACGGTTACATGTTATCCTACAAAAGTTCGCTGGAAAAATATTCGTGCTCCATACAATAGAGTTGCGAGCGACCTGAGAGGCGTTGAGAAAAAGAAATTTCTTCAAACGGTTGCCAAACCTCGTCGTTGCTCACTTCGTTTTACCACCCGTCATAGAAAGGCTCAAGTGTGAAATTAATGAAACGCAAAGGCCGGCGTGTGTTCAAGATCCGAAATACTTAAAACAAAAACAAAAACAAAAACACCGGCAAGGAAACGACAAATCTCACCGAACGCGATTTCGTCGCAATTTCATATCACGCCAGTCTCCGTTTAAAGTCTCGCGAAGATTATCAGAAATATAAAAAAGAATTAGGAAACGTAGTATGTAGAATGAAATGTTGACCTTTCCAGCACGGTTATTACCGACTAAATGCAAGTTGAGTCCGGATGCTGACTGGCGGACTTCCGCGATTTCTTCGGATCCTTCGTGGTCAGTTCCTGAGAAGGCCTTCTTGGACTACCCAGTGTGACTAGGGCGGACGCTACTGCCAAACCAGCGCCCTGACCTGCTGGTGTGTAAGACTCACCTCCAGTCGGTAACCTGACCAGCAAAGACAGAACTGCTGCTCGATTGCCGCAGCAAGGCTCGAGTGCAATCGGGCTCGGTACATCCTAAAAAGAAACAAATTGCTATTAATTTTCTGCCTTTAATCGTGAAATCAGTACAGTTTAATCTGTTTCGAAAATATGGATAACCAATATGGGCAAACCTTTTTCTTTTTCCTACAACCGTTCGAATCCAATTCTGTACGATCTGCTTCAGACGCGATAACGTCTCTCCTTTCAATTTCTACCAATACTTGACTGAAGGCTCGGCTGGCCATTTGTTCCATTTCAACGAACAGTCGTTGCCGCCTTCGATACATGTCGTATTTCTGTTTGATCTTCCAAAGAACTGCGGCCACCAGAAGAAGAGCTAGGAAGCACCTGTGCGGAGTCATGTGATCTCTAGTTTACAAGTTAGTACTGCCTGAGGTTTAGGACAACAGAAAATGTCGATGACAGGAGGAAAAAGCCAATAATCATCGTATTACATCTTAGTACGCTAAGATATAATAAACGATGGGACTGTATGAAATATTATAATATATGGGACATTCCACACGCGTTCAGGTGGTCCATGTAGGATTTTTCTAAAAGTTACCCTAAAGTAGTTTAAACGGATACTAATTGGTCGTCCAGAAGTTACCTATCATTTGTCATCTGTCTGAATATTATCTTTTAGGGTGGTTCTTAAGTTATGGCTAACTTCCATACGGCAATTTGTTACCAATTAACGTCACTTTAGAAAACTTCTTGAATTGTGTTATCTCGGATGCTTTTCGGCCGAGCGAAGCTTGGGGGCGCCGCTTTGTGGTTAAAAGGAAAGTCAAAAAAATTAAGACGATGTGGCACTTTTTTCTCAACGAAACCGAAATAGGTATTAAAAATTGCAATCCTCTTTTTTCCTGTGTGCCGAAGGATTCTGGACAAAAGCAGATTCACTTTTAATAAATGTATTCTAATAGTTTAGTGTATTCCATTACTAGAAAAAAAAATACAGTCTTTGTTATCTACCATGGTACCATCACCTTAAGTCTCACGAAAACGTCATTTTCAGAAGCCTTATTCTTTTTTTCGAGGTCCCTTTTTCGGAATCAAACAAGGATCTCCAAATTCTGCTCGACCAATAAACGACTTCATGTGAAATACCTCATATAAAATAAGGTTAAAAAAAAAGAAATTTCGTGATTAAACAGTAACAATGTATGGTTTCGAATGGTGTCCAACATATAATTATTAATGATCGCTTATTGCGCACAGTATAAATGGCGAATACTTACGTCGAAAATGTGATGAAGAATTGTTGGAGGTTGAGTTTGGAGTATTGGGAGAACGAGATTTGTATCCACAGTGGCGTTCGGAAATCGTAAACGTAGACGTAAAACGTCGTAAGAGTATTGTTGTCCTCGCCTCCAAAGTTGTAGTCAGCTTTGTTGAAACGATGCTTGTAAGTCGTGCAATTCGCACCTAGAAGTAGTGGCTTTTCTGGGCTGTTGGCCTTTTTTATAGTGATATTCATTCTCGCAAGTACTGAACACGCGATTGAGAATTCTGCATCAACATCGGGCTTCAATGGCGCATTCTTGAAATTTATTGCTGTATAATGGCTGTCGTCTTTTTTGCTCAAATTAAAGGTGAATTGATAATCTATTACCAGATCGTCTGAAACATTATAATCGATAATATAAGTATTCGAAACTTTGCAGTTATCGTTATTTCAATACGGTCTCTGTAAAATGGCGAACTTACAAAAACACGATCCTTTTGTGGGGTCTCCTTTGTAAAGATTGGCAAAGTCGCATCGTTCGCAGTGATCTCCAATGATACCTTTTGTAGTGCAAAAACACTTTCCGGTCTCGCTATTGCATTCGGTACCCTGATTGTTGCAAGAGCATGCTAAAGAATGAATGAACCTTACAATAAAACCGTTTTCTTCGCATCTTTTATTACAAACTTGAAATGAAAACCAATTTAAGCAAAAAAAAAGTTTGCTTGTTTTCATTGATTAAAGAAAATCATGTCATAAAAAGCGATTGATGGTTCGTAACAGTGTTTTGATTATATGAAAACAAAATCGCTAAACACAAATACAGACATTTTTTCTCCATCTTTTGAGCAACTGAGTCACAATCGATTTTTCACGCTTTTGGTTCTTGCTCGTAAAAAGAAGTAAATCGACTTAGCTCTGGTCGCAGTGGAGTTATTTTTTGAAAATATGAATGTTGTAAGAATTCCCATATTTCAACCATTTTGAAGTCAGCTACCCTTACTGTTTTGATCCACTACTTGGACGTAGCTCCATTGATCGTAATAAACCACGACCCAGATTCAACCACGTTTATCTATTTTACATTAAAATCAAATTTGCCTTTGATCGTAGAGTCGAATGTCTTGATGAAAATCTGTTTCGCGATCTATTACCATCGGAATAACTCCATCGGTGTATCAGATTGAATTAACTGCTCTTAACTTGTTTGATCGGCTTATGAAGCGATGACATTCTTCATCGCACTTGGTTATAACCGATTACAGAATCGGGATGTATACTGTACACTTTTCTTTGACGAAAATATATGACAAAAAAATATATACATTTTTATGAACGATTCCAGCAGAGTCGTGTCGACTAAAAAATAACTAGCACTTAATTAAAAAAATATATATTCGGGCATCCCACGTCAAATTATCGCCCGACTAGAAAGGTAATGTACTATACCGACTGAGTCGCTGTGAGTGGAAATGAGAAACTGCCATCGGCGGTGGCAGTGGATCAAAAGAGAACGACGAAAACGTTTAGCATCACGTTAAAGCTGATAATACTTTGTTTGCTAAATCATGCATTTTTTCCTTTTTCTTTAAAGAGATATATCTCGGCATCGGTGCCTTGTGCGAAAATTATAAACAGTGATAACTGTTCATTCTTTATTGTCTAAAATGAAAAAATATCTGTAAATTTATTACTACAGTGTTAAACTATTTTGGAAAAATAACACATAAACGATATTTTCTTCTGACTTAAACCCCACCGATATTCAGGTCATGGAATGTTTCCTATCCTCTGCAGATACAATATTAATTTGGAGCATGAAAAGACCGTATACATTGAAGCTATATATAACTTTAAAAAAATGGTATCACTAGCGATTAGTCTGTATAAATTTCAACAGCTTATTTCCGACTGAGCTATAACCCCCCTTAAGGTATAGTAATTAATTAGCTGGTTCAAGTCTGGTGAAATCGCTCATTTATAAAATAGAAACTCACGCTGGCAAGTAGCACCATTAAGAGGACTTCCGTAGTATCCAGCGATACATTTTTCACACTGAGTGCCATTGGTCAGATTGGCGCATGGCTGAATACAGACACTGCTGTTTGGAAGACACTGGCTGTGGCCGTTGCACTGGCAAACTGATAATAGATTAATCAACGAGAGTGATCGAGCGAATGAAGCTGATAAAAAAATAAAGTGGTGGCAATCGACTTACTGGGACATTTGGTGAAGTACCATCGATCGAATGGACAAGTGTCTAGACTTCTACTGCTGGGACCCCGCGCTCCGCCGGGCATGCATTTACCCTTTCCTGTCCCTGAGCCATCGTCGCACCACCCACATCCTGGATCGGATTGGCATTTGGAACAGGAGGAAAAAAAGCTGCACCACTCTTTTCCCGTTTCCGTGGCTCGACATCGTGTATCGCTCGTCGTCCATCCCCGGCATTGTCCATAAGGAAAGCTCGCTGGATAAGCATTTTTGTCGACGCACTTTGCTTCATTTTGGCACCAAATGCAATCGCTTTCGGTACAATTTCTACACGATGTGAATTCGACACACGGGCTTCTGCACGGACTCTCCATCGTGAGACGTTGAGCCTGTATAGTGTTGTTCATAACTTTGACACCACGGATTTTTGTTATTTTTCTACAGCGATCCGGTACACCTGTCCACGACCATAGGCAGTAAGGATTACTGGAGCAAGCGTGACACGTGTGGAGTTGAAAGCACTCGTCGCCGGAGTGAACTTCACACAGAGCGAGATCCCTCACAGTGGTCAGTGAATTAGCATTGCGGGGACATATCTCATGCGAACAATTCTCGCCACACCACACGCAGTTGTATGACGTCTGTACGCAAGCGGCACAGTCCGTAAAAAGTTTGCAAAGCTCTTCGTGTGACGTCATACCCCGGGGTGGAGTTTCATCGACGCACTGCATATACGTACCGTCGTGCATGTTATCATTTTCAAGTTGATTGCGCGATATGTAAGTAATCTGCACACATTTTTCCTCTCGCTTATCCCAGACACATTTCACGCCTGTTCTTGAGACCAGGCAATGATTTTGCGTCAATAGATGCTCACAATTTCCTGGCGTGTAACGCATCATGTCCGCGAGCATTTGACCATCGAAACCACCGTAAATATACATTGATTTTTCGAATACTGTTGCGCTGTGACCGTACCTTGGAAGATTTGCCATTTCTCGAGGCATAGGGAATTGGTGCCAGGAATCGCATGTTACGTCATACGCTATAGTGTCCGCCGAATAACAACGTGCACCGTGCGAATGCACCGTGTCGTTGTGTGTATTGCCACCGAACACGAGCATTAGTCCTCCAGATACAAAGACACCAGTATGAAAGAAACGGGCGGAAGGGGCAGCTGTGAGCAATCTCCATTCCCGGTAATTCGGATGATAAGAGTATATCCGATTTGTCAGAACTTGAGTGTTCTGAGTCTCGAACACGTAGCCGCCGTAAACGTATATACGATTTGTGAGAGGGTCGTAGGCGGAACTGTGTCCATATCCACCTTTCACGGGGAAGCCCACTGTCTCGACGATTTGCCATTTTCGAAGACCAAACGAATATTCTTGCACGGTATTTAGATAGCCATATTGCGGCGAATGCCCGAATATCACGACCATCTTCTCCTCCTTCCCGTAACTCTGAATGAGATTGGCTGTGTGTCCCGCTACCTGCAATAAAAAGGAGTCATATATTTTACTTGACATGAGTATAATTTTCACTTATAAAAGGCTCTGCATTTTCTTCTCATTTTTCCCATTTGAGTCCAATTTAAATATAATTCAGCATCAGCATATATTTTTTTCATTGTAGCCTTAAGGTCGTTATATCGTGAATACGATTTTAATGCTTGTGGTCGAGATTCGGGCATTTTGAATGTCCTATTTAAATACGAAAAATTGGGAACTTAATATGTAATTTATGGCAAACGTTGGGTATTTGTTCTATTTGTTATTCTATTTGTAGTTGAGGCATTCATACAAATTTTTGGAGTAAAAGAAGGCGTTACGCATTTGTAAAATAATATAAATTTAAAAAATCTTACGACCGCATTTTTACACACAGAATAAAACATATTATATCACATATTAAATGATATAATAAGAAATTTTTTTTTATAATATAGAATATGTCATATAGAAGTCTGTTTTTCCAGCTAACACGCATTGTTTCAAGTGAGTATCATGTACGTGTCAAGGTTTTGGCTGAGTCAAAAGGATATTAAAATTCATAATTTCAAAAGAAAAACTCTTATTAATCTTTCATACTATGATAATGTGTTACCCGGCAGCGAAATTAATATGTTTTATTATGTAATAGTCGCTAGCGCTCACAACTTCGGCGTAGCGCTATAGCTATCTCGACAAATGACTAGGAATAATGGCCATATGTGAAGGATGTACTGAGAGATTTGCTTATTAAGTTGTTTGTCATATTTAAAATTATAAAACTTATCTGCAGGGAACTTTGATTGTAGTAGAAACAGATTTATCAAATTCATTTTCGCGTCTGATGAACTATCATTGCCACTATCTTTCCAAAATAAAAACTAGTCTGTCATCAGCGCAATTAAATGTTTTCAAAAATTGCCATTATCATTCGATTACGAACATTATTAATTTTGAGCAATAATGAATCAGAATCGGTTGATTTAAACTAGAGATGCTGTTTATTGTACGATTTTCAGACATAAAAATTCGATAATATTTTATAATACCTTTAGTGGGCCGCACATCGTTTTGTTGTTACAGTTGTCACGTACAGTGACATTCTCCCATACTTTGGCTGATATATCGAACGCCCAGAGTTCGTTCGTCACAGTTGAATTTTGCACTACGCCGCCGTACATATATATCTTGTCGCCGAAGAGCACGCACGAATGAGCGTACCGAGACGCGGGTCGTCTGCCAACTATACGAGGGGTTTCCCAGACGTTACCGTTGTAATCGTAAACGTAGATCATCTTCGTCTTATGGAAGCTCTCGCCGCCAACCACGTACAGAGAATCCTTCCAAACGACCGAGCAGTGACTCGCTGAGCCCTCGGGTGAAAAATTGTAAGGCACCGGCTCCCAGTAGCCCTGCTCGCTTCTCTGACTGCAGTCTGATCCTAGATAAGGAAAAGTCTCCAGTTACTCACGGTTATGTTCTTTTCGAATGATATTATAAATTTTTCCGCGAACGATACATGCCTAATGGCCCTTTGCACTAGCTTATACTAAAATTTATTAGTAAATGCTTTTTGCTATATTTTATTCGTAGATATATCCAATCCATTTAGAAATACAAAATTCGCACTGATCATCGTCTCGATAACGACCTCAAAGGTAATTAGTAAATTAATGTTTCCTCTAATTAAAAATTAAATTTGTTGACGAAATCAATTTTTACGGTCTTTCATACATTTATAATAACAAAATTTATAATATTATACTTTTAATGTAAATAATTTAAGTACTAAGATGTAGTAAAAAAACATGGATTAAAAAATATACCATGAATAATCAACGTAATTAAAGATCCGCATCCGTGGCAATGGAAATGCCTATGACGAAATAAAAGTAATTACGTATTTAGGAAAATCGTATTTGCCAGAAAAAAAAGTTGTACAATAGTTTTTTGAATAATTGAAATAGAAAGTCGGAAGATTTTCAATGTCGCCTCGCGTAATGTGTCAGTGATTGAGCCATTAACAATTTAATTTGTTGACGAAATCAATTTTTACGCTCTTTCATACATTTCTAATAACAAAATTTATAATATTTGCTTTTAATGCAAATAATTTAAGTACCAAGATGTAGTAAAAAAAAATGGATTAAAAAATATATCATGAATAATCAACGTAATTAAAGATCCGCATCCGTGGCAATGGAAATGCCTATGACGAAATAAAAGTAGTTACGTATTTAGGAAAATCGTATTTGCCAGAAAAAAAAGTTGTGCAATACTTTTTTGAATAAGCGAAATAAATAGTCGGAAGATTTTCAATGTCGCCTCGCGTAATGTGTCAGTGATTGAGCCATTAAAAATTTAATTAACAATTTAATTTGTTGACGAAATCAATTTTTACGCTCTTTCATACATTTCCAATAACAAAATTTATAATATTTGCTTTTAATGCAAATAATTTAAGTACTAAGATGTAGTAAAAAAAACATGGATTAAAATATATACCATGAATAATCAACGTAATTAAAGATCCGCATCCGTGGCAATGGAAATGCCTATGACGAAATAAAAGTAGTTACGTATTTAGGAAAATCGTATTTGCCAGAAAAAAAAGTTGTACGATACTTTTTTGAATAAGCGAAATAGAAAGTCGGAAGATTTTCAATGTCATCTCGCGTAATGTGTCAGTGATTGAGCCATTAACAATTTAATTAACAAATTAATTTGTTGAAGAAATCAATTTTTACGCTCTATCATACATTTCTAATAACAAAATTTATAATATTTGCTTTTAATGCAAATTATTTAAGTACTAAGATATAGTAAAAAAACATGGATTAAAAAATATACCATGAATAATCAACGTAATTAAAGATCCGTATCCGTGGCAATTTAAGAAAATCGTATTTGCCAGAAAAGAAAGTTGTACAATACTTTTTTGAATAAGCAAAATAGAAAGTCGGAAGATTTTCAAAGCCGCCTCGCGTAATGTGTCAGTGATCGAGCCATCCACCTTATAGTACAGGAATGACGCGCGTAAGAAGACGGTCAAGTAGTAGTAGTGGGTATTTGCATGCACGAGGTAAAGCCAACATATTCACCTTTGAAGCCTGGAGCACAGTTGCAATGATGAGCCTCCCGATCGCATTCCCCTTGTTCCTGATGTCGCGAACAATTGTTCGGGCATACTTGAGCGTCACAGGCACTGCCCGTCCACGTGGCGTCGCAAGTACATACTCCCTCGATACACACACCGTGTCCCGAGCAATCTGTGTGTGAGTACCTGAAACGGCAGTGCGGATTAATCCGTCGTGTTGTGCCAGTGCGGTCACATACCAATTACGAGTCTACGGGATCGAAGTTACAGACGAGCTATCCTCTATTAAGCTCAGAGTATAGTCTCACGGATGCTAATTCGCAAACAGCGTACTATGTGCAACAAATATCGACGTCCGAGTGGATAGACCGCTCTGATATTGCCGCGAAGCTCTCGCAGTGTCGAACGACGCCGACTACGTATTAACCCCTCGGCGCGATTTACTACAGAGAAGCAGTAGTCATGCTTTCACCTAATACAACCACGCAATCGGTTATACGATATCGCGATCTTTCGCAACTTCAACTCGAGGTTTCACACCAACTAGGCACGTATCAGGGATGTGCATTTATTCAAATGGTCGATAAATGTGAATTAGTAACTAAATAATTAAGAACAATTATTGATCATTTTCTAAAAAGTATCACTGACAAAATTTTATTTCATTACTAATTAATTATTTCTCATTAGTCCTAGTGAAATTTTAGCTTATAGTAGTTAAGTTCATTACAAATTATTCATTATCTCATGATTTTTATTCATATATGAATAAGTAATAATGTAATATCAGGGACGAAAAGTATTCATTCCAATGCTTGATGCATATGAATTAAAAACTGATTAAAGAAATATTAAAACACAATTATTAATGATTGGCTTAAAGTATCATTGAGCAAAAGTTATGTATAATACTAATTTAAGTATTTCATTACTTATCAAAAATGCCATTCCAATGCAATTCCAAAAATAATTATTTGGTATCTTAGATTTGCGATTTAAATATAAATAGGAAAGTACGTATGCGAATGCTTCATGTATCCGAATTAAAGTCTGACTAAATTAAATAATTAAGAGCAATTATTAGTCATTGACTAAAAGGTATCACTGACAAAATTTTATTTCATTACTAATTAATTATTTCTCATTAGTCCTAGTGTAATTGGAGCTTATAGTAGTTAAGTTCATTACAAATTATTCATTATCTCATGATTTTTATTCATATATGAATAAGTAATAATGTAATATCAGGGACGAAAAGTATTCATTCCAATGCTTGATGCATCTGAATTAAAAACTGATTAAAGAAATATTAAAACACAATTATTAATGATTGGCTTAAAGTATCATTGAGCAAAAGTCATGTATAATACTAATTTAAGTATTTCATTACTTATTAAAAATGCCATTCCAATTCAATTCCAAAAATAATTATTTGTTATCTTAGATTTGTGATTTAAATATAAATAGGAAAGTACGTATGCGAATACTTCTTGTATCCGAATTAAAGTCTGACTAAATTAAATAATTAAGAGCAATTATTAGTCATTGACTAAAAGGTATCACTGACAAAATTTTATTTCATTACTAATTAATTATTTCTCATTAGTTCTAGTGAATTTGTAGCTTATAGTAGTTAAGTTCATTACAATTTATTCATTATCTCATGATTTTTATTCATATATGAATAAGTAATAATGTAATATCAGGGACGAAAAGTATTCATTCCAATGCTTGATGCATCTGAATTAAAAACTGATTAAAGAAATATTAAAACACAATTATTAATGATTGGCTTAAAGTATCATTGAGCAAAAGTCATGAATAATCCTAATTTAAGTATTTCATTACTTATCAAAAATGCCATTCCAATTCAATTCCAAAAATAATGATTTGTTATCTTAGATTTGCGATTTAAATATAAATAGGAAAGTACGTATGCGAATACTTCTTGTATCCGAATTAAAGTCTGACTAAATTAAATAATCAAGAGCAATTATTAGTCATTGACTAAAAGGTATCACTGAAATTTTTTTATTTCATTACTAATTAATTATTTCTCATTAGTCCTAGTGAAATTGTAGCTTTTAGTAGTTAAGTTAATTACAAATTATTCATTATCTCATGATTTTTATTCATATATAAATAAGATTGTAATATCAGGGACGAAAAGTATATATTCCAATGCTTGATGCATCTGAATTAAAAACTGACTAAAGAAATATTGAAACACAATTATTAATGATTGGTTTAAAGTATCATTGACCAAAAGTTATGTATAATACTAATTTAAGTATTTCATTACTTATCAAAAATGCTATTCCAATTCAATTCCAAAAATAATTATTTATTATCTTAGATTTGTGATTTAAATATAAATAGGAAAGTACGTATGCGAATACTTCTTGTATCCGAATTAAAGTCTGACTAAATTAAATAATTAAGAGCAATTATTAGTCATTGACTAAAAGGTATCACTGACCACAAGATCCGTATAATACTAATTTATGAAAGTTATTACTAATTAATAATTCCATGTTAATTCGAATGGTATTGCGTACGAATATGGTAAAATTTATTATTAAATATTTTTCTTCATTAAAATTTCGTTAGGATTATGATAGATGGGTTCCATTAGGTATTTATGTGCATTGTTATGTATAATCGCAGAAGTCTACCTGCTTGGGCACGCGTTGATCTTATAAGTGATGTTAAATCCACTCATGTTGTATGCAACGTCGGAATAGAAGTGTAGAAGAACGGTGCCGGAACGCGCTATCACTTCCGGCACACGCCGGATGTGATATCCGTCCTTGTGCATCAAGCCGGTAAAGACGCCAAGCAACGGCGCCTCGACGCTGTCCCCGTCGTAGATGTACAGATGGTCCCAGCCACATTCCGTTGCGAATTCCTCAATGTGCATTCGTATCGAGGAATTGGGGCTGCTCTCGATCAGCCACGAGCATTTCACGTCTGTTGTGTAATTTCCCGTGCCGTCGTAAATACTACCGGATGGTGCTGTGAGTCTGCGAAAATAAATGGAACAAATATTTTTCACTGAGCTTGTAAATTTTTATCCGAATAATGTCAGTAAAGATGGTCGGGTTGATGCAATTTATCTCACGATTTTATAGGATCTCGGTCCGAGAGTAAACGTATTAAGGTTAAATTCAGTGTGCATTTAGCAATTCTCATAAGTTATACGTTATAGCCGTGCTAAATCCACATTATGACTTCAATATGAAATATGCGGGACTTTTGTCGATAATTATATACATATAGGGTCAAGAAGTTCACGACGTTTCGGCGGTTTCTCTCTATTTCTATATATTTTTTTAATATACCTTATGGACGGTATTGTCGCGATCTTCCTGGCCTTAATTATCTAATTTCATTAATTAGTATGTGAGTAAATAATTGAATATGGATCATCTGTGAGAATATTTACGATTGGCCGATAGCAAAGAAACAACTCTCTGTATGTGCACTGATTATTTAATGGCACAGTCGAAATTTCAATCTTAAGTTTCTCCATGTTAATTTATAAACTGCATAAAAATCTGTCTGATGTTTAATGTATCAGTACTGGAAGCTTTTATCTATGCATGAACGGATTATTAAATTTAACATACAAAAATGCTGCAAAATTAATGTTCGATAATTAAAAAAAAGTCATGGTTAATATTAAAATACTTAAATTTTACATCGTATCTGCATATTCTCTCGAAAAATTAATAAACATTGGCATTAGAACTGAATTGTATCTTTAAAAGTGCATTACTGTTCATTAGTTTCTCAAGCTAATGTCCTTAAATGTATATTTAAAAAAATTACGATCACTCGTGTTACATAAATATTCAATAATGTAAAACTATATCCTAAGTGATTACTATGCCATTAGTTTTCTCAAGCCCCGGGCATTATGAAAATTTATCCTGGACATACATTCTCCAGATGGAGTGCAATAAAAACGAGTGTGCACACGAATATAGTATAATATTGCTAGTGCGTTGTTTATATCGTCATTGTGTGAAGTGCATGTCTCTCGGGGAAGGTCGGTCTTAGCCTGTGAAGGTTTCGATAATATATTGATCAAAGCAATTATCGATCGATTTAATTTTTAAGCTTAACAAACAGAATCAGTTTCCAAGCATACACGGAAAAAAAAGATTAGTTGCCATAACCAAGAAATGAGTTGACACAACCAATCGATTATTCTATTTCCCTAGCAACTCAAATGGTAATACCAACGATTCGACTGGTAATACCGACGATTCGAATGATAATACCGACGATTCGAATGGTAGTCCCAACTTTTCGAGTGCTAGTCCCAACGATTGGATTAGTTAACCTAACTAATCCAATCGAGAACTAATCGTGAATAGTTGAGGTAACTATTCGATATGGTTGAGACAACTAATTTTATGCCACTCCGTGCGAGAAACGCGTACTTCTCACACGCTTCGCTTCACTTCGCGTGCGAGAAATCGCACTTCTCGCACTAGTGGCATAATAGTACATTAAGATACGAGTGCGAAATAGTATATTACACACCTAGGGCAGTAAAGTAAGAAATGTCTCAGATCACATGTAATCAACATGACAAACATGTGATCTGAGGCTTTCTTATTTACTGCCCGAGGAGTGCATACGATTTTTCTCATCGACGGAGCCGAAAACCGGGAACTTCGTTCCGCGCAGCGGAACGAAAGTTGTCGCTTTCGGCCCGGAGGTGAGAAAAAACTTTTTCTGATGAGTGTGAATTTGCAGCACGAGCCAAAGGCGAGTGTTGCAATCACACGAGTTAAGAAAACGTTTTTCGCATGAGTATCGTACAAAATTTTATTTCACGAGGTGTGTAAACGACGTTTGACGCACGCAAAGCGTGCGTAAAACCGCGTTCTACGCACTGAGTAAAATAAAGTTGTATACGAAACTCGTGCGAGAAACTTTTTCTGAACTCATGTGATTGCAACACTCGCCTTCGGCTCGTGTAGCAAACTCACACTCGTCAGAAACAGTTTGATCGCACTCGTACCGTAATATACTATTTTAGACATTGTGTACAGCAAATCGAAAACGTAGTTGCTACACCCAAACATTTCTTTCCGTGTTGTCCGATAGTACGTAATTTAGCAATGGTTGCATTCTCCATCAGTGACAACATGGCTCGAGTCAACTCCCGGAAGTCTAACAGACGGTTTATCCGGCCCTCCACCCTGAAACAGTTGGCCTGCCCTCGGTAGCAATTTCGCACATCGTATAGATTATACGTGGATCGTCGGTAGGCTAGAGACCTCGCACCCGCCCCGACGATTGCGTCGCGAGCATCAACGTATCTCTCAGAGTCAACACTATATAAGATAATCGCAATGGAAATAGGACACCCGCAAATGAATCACGATCTTTCTTCGATCCAGCAAATCGGCAGGACACACGGTCGACTTGTTTCTATTTCAGTCATATGAACTCACACCGCAAAATGTGTCGCTCGAATGATAGAAAAATATCTAAATTAAATCCACTCGATTACGTCATCAACGTGTGACGAGAGAAATAGAAATTTATCTTTTTTCGAACTGATATAGCGGTCGCGGTGACCTGATATTTTCTTCGTGACCTTTTTATCTTCAAATCAGATCTGCGGCACATTCAATCGAGTTTGCGAACTCGACAGCGACACTGAAAGTGACAGTAACGAGGATTAGTCTGCTTGGTGTGGCGGTAATCCAAGAATTATATCCTGGGTGAAGAGAAGTTTTTCCAATATATGAAATGTACTGTGTCTATTTTAGCAGTCGTTGCTAGTCAAGCCAAAAAATCAATCAACACCAAACCGTGTCAACAATTATCATGAACGACTGCAACAACTTTCCGTTAAATTTGACAAAAACTGATTGACGCCTGACAAGAGTTGCTTTTATCGACTCGCATGCTCATTTCGTCCTATCGGATATAATTCAATGAGGGCCCCGAGCGTTCAAGGATGAGATCGTAAATGGTGCAGCGCGCGCGTGTCAAATCCAATCGCTTAGAGCACGATATACAGCCAAGAATGTAATCGTTGCGATTCGAGAGGTTGAAGAGATATACGTTTTTCACATTAGTGGTAAATATTTTTATCTCTATAAAGTGATTTCCATTACGACATGTGTTCGTAATTTAAAAAAAACATTAATAGCTAGGGCTGTACATAAACATATTAAATGCTTAATGACGATTAACGAAAAGTAAAATCTTGTTACATTTTTTTCTAACGATAATACGTAATTGATTTATTTACGTAGATGCGCTATAGATAACTTTGTTTTTTAAAAGATGCTCTACGAATTATTCCGTATTCTATAGTGTTAATCATTTAATAAGTATAGAATTTTTTATCGCTGGGTAATTAAAAAGCTATCATTTTTGTCGGTTAACTCTATCAAGTATATGACCGATTAATTTGTAGAGCATGAAGAAACTGATTGTGTTATATTCCTGTGAGTGGATATAGTCCTATTTTTAGAAGAAAAATTAAACGAACGCAAGTTCTCGAATATGAATATTGAAGAGTAATTTTTTGCAAATTCATAATCATTTTGCTTCCTCATAGAGGAAACTTTGTTTTCGTGAAAAAAAAAATTTTCACGATTTTCATGTCGGGACACTCAGAATGGTCTAAAACGTCGAGAAAAGTGGTTTAGAAAAAATATCTGTATGTGTGTGTGTGCGTGCGTGTGCGTATGTGCACAATTTTTTGTTAGCACGATAGCCGTCGCAATTTTTAAGATATCGAGCTCAAATTTGAACCACGAGTAAACTGTCGTTAACCAAGGTATGGGATTGAATTTGGAGTTAATCCATCAAGGTGTTCAAAATTTATGGCATTTTGAATCTTTTGGGGAATGTCAGTTCGGGCTCTAACTCCCGCAATTTTTATGATATCCGGCTCAAACTTGGACGAGAAGTGGACTGTTATCAAATAGTGTTTGGGATTAAATTTGGTGTCAATCCATTAACGGGTTCACAATTTATGGCATTTTGAAATTTTTTGAAATTTTTTGTTCGTGCTCTAACTTTCGCAATTTTTAAGATATCGGGCTCAAATTTGGTCCACAAGTAGACTGTCGTTAAACAATGTATGGGATTGAATTTGGAGTGAATCTGTCAAGAGGTTCTAAATATATGGCATTTTGAAAAAAAAAATTGAATTTTTTCGTTCGTGCTCTAACTTCCGCAATTTTTAAGATATCGGACTCAAATTTGGTCCTCAAGTAGAGTATGGGTAAACTAAGCATTAGTTCGAATCTGGCGAGAATCTGTGAAGGGGTTCGAAACTAATGCCATTTAACATTTTTTAAAACAAGGCTGCAAAGTAGAACTTTGCAAATTGCTTCCTCATTACTGTTGGATTTTTACAAAGCTTCCTCTATGAAGAAGCCAAAATAGATTAACGTGCTTCCTCATAGAGGTAGATTTGTAAAAATCCAACAATAATGAGGAAGCAATTTGCAAAGTTCTACTTTTTTTTAGGTTTAAGAACACATATTGTAAAAAAAATTAACTACTTCTACTGTTATTTATTTAATGAAAGTTTAAAGAAACAACTAGAAAAAGTGACCACTGATTTGGCGAGTGTAAAACGCTCCAACCTCTTGTAGCGGCTATGCAAAGGTGGAAGAACCGGCCTGTTGTACGGGCGTTATAGTGGCGATGACTTCACGTTCCCCGAGAGACCGAACTATCATCTGCCTGCAATAACGGTCAACGCTATGTGCCATCCACCTCCTCCCGCTCTCCCTACGTCCTCTCTTTCACTGCCTGACAACGGTATACGTTGCTGTAGCTTTCAATACATTCCACGACTACTATTCCGAGCCTCGGCTTGGCATATAATTCCAACTCCAGCGTCTTATCAGACTCGCTTCACAGTCCTATTGATATTTCTAGGAATCCTCTAGATGAAAAGTCGACAAGTTTTTTTTTTCATCTTAAGTAATATTCGGTGTACGGTCCAGTTTCACCGGATTAAATTGCTGGCTTCTGAGCTTACCCGGTCGCCAAGAATACCGCGCGATTAATCAGTCTAAAAACACTTTGCAATTAATAATTTACTATTCAATTATTGAAAATTCAAAGCGATTGCAAAAATAGTAGTATTGCGTAGAAGTAAAAATAGCAAATTATCAAAATAGCGGCTGATCAAAATAGCGAATTTCATAATAATAGCCATTTTAGATTTAGACGTTTATTATTTTGAAATTCGCTATTTTGACCCCCATTCGTAATATTTAATACAGAATCTATTTTTAGCACTTTATGATAAGCTTGAATATCGAACAAAAAAAAACATTCAATGCGAAGAGTGAAGAAAATTTGAAAGTCAATTGGCAAAGGTAATGAAAAGAATATAATAATAATATTTTATTAAGGCGTAGCATCGTCATGGAGACATTCAACCGCAACATTTTTCTTGGAATATCAGTGGAAAAATCATTGAGCGTAATATGTTCAATTCTAAGCGATATTAATGAAGAAATTTAATCAGATATCGATACTACAGCGGCGTTCGATCTCCACGAAGGACTCTGCATACTTTATTATTTTCTTGCTATCGTATCGGCGAGCAGCGGTGCGACATGATTCGATCGCGTCGTTCAATCGGACTTCAGAATCGACAATCGCACGGGCCATCAAACATGCCGTCTCTGTCACAATTTGTTATCCTTCGATAATAACGATTAATTTGCACACGTTTCTCTCTGTAAACTGCATAATAAGAGCTCTTATCGGATCCACCGAGCCGCCAGCATGTACATGAATATTCCCATTGCTTACGACATTGACGAAAATAATACGGACACGCAAAAGGTTATATTAAATTATTCAATGCAGCCGGTCGAATATACGCCGTCAGTTTTTCGCGAACAACGACACGAGGGGTTTCGATTTCTTTTTTAACTTCTCTTGCATTGCACAAACTACGTTTTTAGCATCGTTGCCGATATTACAAACGGGCGGCATATGGTGGTCGCAGCCGCAGCAACAACAGCAGCAGCAGCAGCAGCAGCAATAGTAGTAGTGCTGGTAACAGCTCATTTCGTGGGCAACTCACGTCCACGCCGTTTGCGTTTTCGTAGCGCGTATATCTCTTTGTTCGATGAGACTTGATACCCAGAGTATATACTTGACGACTCCAAGATCGTTCTGCGCGGCTCTCGCGAGTTGTCGAGAACAATCACCAGCCTACACGGTAGACGATCCATGGAAGGTTCACGCAAAATTTTAACTTTCCCAGGTGCGTAGGAGCATACACGGCGACAAATACAAATGTCAACTTTAATATGAAAGACATGGATATTAATTTTCCAACGACAAAGATCTATGTAGAGTACGGTGACCTCCTGACCGTGCCACTTACGAATCGTACTGTTTATCTTGTATGGTCGAAGATATGCGCAAGCCTTTTCACTTCATTGTCTCGACGTAAATATCGCCGAATGAGAAACACACGGAGTTCATTGACGCCATTAATTATAATGAATTGAATTGTCGAGGCGGATACATACGATGAAAGTAATTCCGAAGTTCGCGGTTTGTGCTACATTGTAGCTACACTCGGTTGCTCGAGCATTAAATGTATAAATAAACCATGTTTTCTAAGGCGATAACATGAAAAATGACTTTCTAATTATTTGATTACAAACTTCAATTTATCATGGTCAATGATAGCGTGTAACTGAAAATTACTATGGACATTGCGAAAGAGTCAATAATGATAAACAAATAATACGACATGCACTTTTTTTTTACAATCCTGTAGTCAAGCTATTGCAGAGTCACGTTTAATGGTAAAACGAAGGTAAAACAAGTCTTTTGTATATTTTTTAAAATCCGAAATGGAGTTTTCATAGTTCGTGACTCGTGTGATTGCAACACTCGCCTTCGGATCGTGGTGCAAACTCACACTCGCCAAAAAAAGTTTTTCCAACGAGTATTATACAAAATTTTACTGCACTAGGTGAGAAAACAGGGTTTTACGCACACAAAGCGTGCGTGAAACGTCCATTATTTTCATCGATGCTGATGTTTTTTGTATTTTGTTTTTGATCATAATTATTTTTCAAAGCTTCTCAGATATTTCTAATCATCGTCCTATCATAGTAACTGGTTTTATTCGTCCGCTACAAGTTTTTTTAAATTGTTTTCTTTTCGATGAAATTGATTCGACTTTTATTTATTTTTCGTCTTTACTTTTCTTCTATAAAATAGGAATTAAAGAAAATGTAATTGGGGCCTCCCTGCAAGGCCGCGGCCGCCTATCATGTATCACAATCGCCGAAGACACTGAGACAGATATTTTTAAAATGATAAGTAGGAAAACTAATGGCCAGGGTACATGGTTTAACGACTTTTAGGATTATCCGGACGAGTAACATATGATTATTCATCCAGATATGTGTTTTTTCGATTCTTAGGTTTATCAGGTATTTTAGGGAATAAATCAACATTAATCGTCCGATTATTAAAAACATACAAATCTGAAAATCGTTCAATTTTGGATGAATAGACATATCCAAAAAATTATTTTATAAGATTTTCATCGAAAGGGAAAAGAAAAAATTTTACGATAAAAAAGTAAATAAAAAAAATTTTGATGAATTATGTGGGAAAAAGTAAAGAAAAAAATTTACAATTTCACTTTTTAAATAGTTAAAAGTTGGTACATCTTTATAAAAAAAAACATTAAAAAACATGTTTGATAAACTTTTGCAGAAAAATAATGTATTAAAAAAATAGCACGAATTTGGCTGGTAGTCTAATGAATAATACCCAGTTATTCGTTCGGTTACCGGACGAGCACGGGCAACCGATAATAAAAGAATACAAAAAGATTGACACTTTTTCCTGAACTTTTAAATGCAATACGTCTACATTTTTATACCTATTGCAAAGACTTTTTTTTAACAAAAATAAATGTGAATGATCATTTTTTACTCAATCCAACATTATTGACGTAACCTTTATTTTTATATAATCTGCAAAATAATGTGCGGAATTTATTTTGAAAAATCGGCAACGTGACCTTTGGATGCTTAAACAATCCAAAAAATCGTTTTCATCAACATCGCCTATCGTCGTCCAACTGATTTACTGTTATTATCTTTAATTAACTTGGCGTCGAGTCGCTACCGCGACTCTTGATATTTGATTTGAATGCATCCGTTTTTTGTTGTGATTCTACGAACATTTTCGTAAATTCTGTTATCTGGAAGGTATCGCATACGACGAAAAAAACTGAATGAGGCTTTTTTTTAAATTACATTTACTACCTTTGATTTTACGTAAGCTTTGATCCTATTCCTGCCGATTATATACAATTCACAGAGACTTATTTCCGAAGTCCGATTGAATGATAAAAAAAAGTTCTTGATATTTAGCTTCCTCATAGAGGAACCTTTCTTTTCATGCTTAGAATTGTCCAAAACGTCGAGAAAAGTGGTTTAGAAAAAATGTCCGTATGTATCTCCGAAAATTCGATGAACTATTACTCGGTAACCGTTCGAGCGATATGGCTCAAATTTGGCACGCAATTGGAGTAGTTGCCCCGCTTTGAATGTTGAGATTTTTGAAGAAAAAAATCAGCCGTTTTGATTTTATGGTACTTTTAATTTTTTGAAAAAAGGGTGTGGTCGCTCTAACTTTCGTAAAAATTAGACGATTTTGCTAAATAGTTGTTTATAAATAAATATACATTCAATGTTGTTTGGCATTGCATTTGGGCGAAATCGGTAAAGCGGTTCAGATTTTATAGATGTTTCAATTTTTCGAAAAAAATCTTTGTTTTTATAAATCACGTCGAATTTTACCAATTTGACTGAAATGTATTACAGACGAAAAGGAACATGCCACGTACCAAATTTGACGATGATCGGTAAAGTGGTTCAGATTTTACATTTTGAAATTTGCAAAAAAATAAAAAAACGATTTTGCTTCCTTATAGAGAAAGCTTTGCTTTCGGGAAAATTTTTTTTTTCGCGATTTTCATGTCAGGACACTTAGAATGGTCCAAAACGTCCAGAAAAATGATTTAGAAAAAATGGCCGTATGCACGGAAAGAAAAGTTTGGTTGAAACAACCAAGTGCTATGGTTATATATGCGCCAGACAATTAATTGGTTAGACCGACCAATTTCTTGGTTAGGCTACCAATTTCTTGGTTAGGCTACCAATTTCTTGGTTAGACTAACCAAGTGACTTGGTAAGCTAACTAAGTGACTTGGTTAGACAAACCAAGAAATTGGTCACCTAACAAATTACTTGGTTGGTCTAACCAATTAATTGTCTGGCGCATATATAACCATAGCACTTGGTAGTTTCAACCAAGCCTTTTTTTCCGTGTGTATGCGTATGTGTGTGTGTGTATGTATGTATACAACTCCGAAAATTCGAACGCCGATAATTCAAGAACCGTTTTGTATATCGAGCTCAAATTTGGCACACAAGTGTAGCACCAGACCCTCTTCAACTGTAGCAATTTTTGACAAAATGTGTGCGAAAATTGCGATTTTATGCCGTTTTGAATTTTTTGAAAAAAGGAGGTGCGCGCTCTAACTTTTGTAAAATTTAGTCTATTTTGCTTAATAGTTGGTCATAAGTGCAGGTGCACTCAATGTTGTTTGGTATTGAATTTGGCTCGAATCGGTAAAGTAGTTCAGATTTATCGCTATATTGTAACTTTTGCAAAACTTGAGAGAGCGAGTTCAAATTTTGTATGTAAATGAAACAATATTCAGCCATTATATATGTATAATTTAGTGACGGACGGTATGAAATTTTTGATTTTATGGAATGTCGAATTATTTTTAAAAACATACGTTATCACATTTACTTTCGGAAACGATCTAATAATAACGAAATAACGGAATAACGAAATAGAAAAATTGCATACACAACATATTTATTCATCTAATTAAAACAAGGATGCAAAGTAGAACCTTGTACATTGCTTCCTCATTATTTTTCACTTTTTACAAAGTTTCCTCTATGAGGAAGCCAAAATTGAATAACATACTTCCTCATAAAGGAAGCTTTGTAAAAAGTGAAAAATAATAAGGAAGCAATGTGCAAGGTTCTACATTGCATCCCTGTTTTGTGCTGAAAATGAAGTTTGTAATAGAAGTACAAATATAAGCTCCATTAATTTTTAAGAGTTTAGTAAACAAGAGTTTCTCAATTTACACTTTTCGTATTTGTGTCGTATTATATAAGTTTAAGAAAATAAAAGTATCTCCTAAAATTTAAGATCTCGTAGCCTTTAAAAAAACAGAAAGAATGCAGCTGAACTAACGGAGAATGTCTGAATTATGAATACAAATGTCCATATATTGTGCAAGTAAATAAATCCGAAAAAAAAAGATAAATTAAAGTCGGATATTCTCGATCTAGTACTTGTCAATCAATGGGTATTTGAAAATATTTCTTATGCGAGTCAAAGGTTCAGTTACTTTTCTCAAGCGCATTAAATATCGAAGTTGCTCAGCGCGTACTGGAGTAGCGAGTGGTAAATAGCGCACATTTTCCAAACCGGTATACGGAGTGCGATTTAATCTGAGCAAACGGTGTTCTGATGAAAAACGATTGCCCCTATAAACTACTGTGCACTAACTATCGTCTGTATTCAATTCCCGTTATCCACACAGTCTGTTCTAACTTCGTCGAGTCTATATGGGGCAAGCGTTACAAGTGCCGGCGTACGGCGTAATAAAAAAAGTAAGAAATCATAGACACACGAGAGAAAAAGGGAAATAAAAGACAGGATGAAAAGGCAGAGACCAGAGTTTCCGTCATGCGTGTGCCATTTCTGTTCAGCGTCATTCTACCGACACTCCATCCCACAGCCAGACTTCGATTCGGAAAGCATGGAAATCGAGAGAAAACGCTTTCATTGCACACGCGCAGTTATTATATATATATATATATATATATATATATATATATACGTATATATATACATATTTTAATGAAAGAAGCTTTTCTCACTCGGCTCTCACCGCTCACGCGTGTAAACTAGCAGGCTGTAACGAAAGCAATAGGTAGATACGAGATTAGAAGCTGTCAGCCGTTGTGTTTATTTACGACTTTCCAATAATATATCGAGCCAACACACTGAATCTATAGACACTGCGTTCAGAAAATGTAAACGTCAAAACTCGCGTCATAATAAAACATTATATGTGATTTAAGTTTATCTGTAAATTGAGCATAAGCGTGCCGGGCCTTTATAGATATTTCTTCAGTGATAGGTTTCAGGCAGAGATATTAATAAAAAAATTAAATAGAAAATAGATATAAGAAACTAGTCGGCGTTTGACCGGTTGGTGCGTGCTAGTAGCGACGATACATCACAGAAACGAGTCGAAAGCAACGATGTATATGGACAGCAGCAGTCAGAGATGCAACGTCGAGGTTGTTGTAGCGCTAAGCCGCGCTGCAGGCGTGTACCTACGGCGGCGATATGCCTACCTGACTTTTCCCCCGCAGTATTGACACGCGGGACCCTGCCATCCATCCTGACAGACGCAGCTGCCATTGACACAGTCACCGTTGACACAATTGTCCAAATCGCACGGAGGCTCGGTGCTCGTGGACGTCGTGGAAGCGGTCGCAGCACCACGTAACACCGCAACCCAAAGTATCACTGCCCATAGTAACGCGCACCCCAAATCACTGTCCTGTCTATCATAGCAATAACGTTTAAGCCCTTTTCGACGATACTTGGATTTATATAGGAACAAAAACATCTGCACGACTTCTGCCATTTTGATAGGCTTCCATGTCAGAGACAATGGCCGATGGCGGACACGCAAGACGACTCTCTTGCTACCCGCAGTCACCTCGCTCGTTTGCTGGCGGAGTCGGGAATGCAGCCCTCCCGAGAATCTCCGGGTGTCCGCGCCATAGAACCGGCACCTACGCGCAACACTGTCGAGTTATCCAACCACGTTTGAAATTCTCTAACCGGTGGGTTCATTGATCCGCGCTTGTAACGGTGCGCATTTCCGCAGGGTGCGCCTCGTACCAAATACCATCGTGCGATTATTCACCCGTCCCGCCATCTAACGTCACTGAGAAATACCTACCTTACCGTCGATAGATTATAACAGAATAGTGGCAGATTGCGCTTTGGCCGATTCCATAAGCCAGTGTCGACACTGTTCAAAATTCTTAATGATATAAATTAATATTATATAGTAGTATGTAGGAAAAGAAAATTAATATTATAATGTTATATCATTATCATTAATGTATATATGTGTATATTGTATTGCACTGCTAAAAATGCACATTGTGTCATAGAGGAAATATTCTGTATTTTTTGTGTAAAACATGCAAAGACCGTCAAGATAGACAAGTGACACGAAGTGGTCACACTTGACGCCATAAATGCGATATATTTCGTACATGTCGCGTCTATGGCGTGAGATGTCGAATTTCATGGCCTGTTTCTTATTTGGCGTGAAAATAAACATATCAAATATATTGTGGACATTTTTTTTTCCTATACCGCGTGTTTTTAATTTAATATACAAACTCGGTGTTTATATTACAGACACGGTATAAAAAACTCTTGTTTACCATATAAGTACTTTTATTTACTAAATATATTTACCAGAAGATCTCTGGATTAACCAAATACTTAAGATTTTGGTCAGTCGAGTATAAGTGTAACTAAGCCCATTTTCCTTACATTGTAATCCTTACATTCCTGTTTGTAATGCGTCGCGTGAAAGAAAAATAGTATAGAATATGACACATTTTAGTGGTACAATGCAACAATTCGTATACATTTGTACCTTTCAGATTCGTTGATAGTAAAAAATACAGTTCATAGCTGAAAGTATCCGTATCACAAAAAGCAATGCTTACTTTGGTTGAATGCATACACTGTACAAAAAATATACTTGAAATTTAGTATACTTTTACTGGAAGTTTTTATTCATAAACTAGTATATTAAATAAACTATACAAGTGTAATGTAAAATTAATGCATGGTACAGCACATTCAATAATTTACTTTAATTTTACTGAAAAAGTATATGAATTTTATACCACAATTGTATATTAAATTTCGATGACGAGTTTATGAATAAAAACTTCCAATCTTTTTTAACAGTTTAGTTACAACTGAAATAATCTTAGTAAAAATTCATTATAGAGACTGATACATGTTCGATAGAATTTTAATGGGATTTAATCGTATGGTACCTATTCGGATTTTGATCAATTTATATAAATTGTATCGTTATTATTAGTTTCCTATAGTTTTCGTTTTCTATGGGTTAAGTATGATAGACACGTTATCGGTGTGTATGGTGCACCAACGGATTTACATTTTATATTGAATTAACGTTTCCTCACTTGTTAATTTTTATCCGTTTGTGGTGTATCGTGTTATATCGTAATTTCATGCTGATCGACTCGTTTCTTTTCTCATCGTTTCACAGCTATTGGAAGTCTATCATAATGAATTTTGAATATGATAAATATTTGAATTCACAGATTTGTAGATGAAGCTTTTCTTTTTTATTGAAAGATTTTATATTATTAATATTACTCCTACGATCGTACATTTTTATTATTAAATTTAGTGCAAAAAACAGATTATTTATAATAATATTATAGAATATGGAAGAAACATATAGGATTACGATCGTCAATTTATCATAGTACTTCGTAAATTCGCGAACCAAAGTTTTCAAAGGCACAGAATCGTTACATATAATTTTTCTTCGTATATTGAAGTCCCTCAACTTTTTACAATATAGATGTGTAAGCCTAATATAGATCTTGAATATTTGAAACTCAAAATTTCATAAAACGTATACTGAACAAAAAATGTAATATGGCGAATGATTAAAGTGCCGATAGATTTTAGTAGTCAATAATGTTTAATATCTATAGCTCATCTCGCACTTTCAAATAATAAACAGCAACATTTCTCTTTTATTGTCAATAATCAATATGTTCAACGATCGATAAAAGTGTCGAATATGTCTTTAATATATTTTTCCATACAGATCGTTTCGCAGAGTTTTATGTCGGGGACCAGATACTCCAAACTACTTCTACGCTTATTTAAAATGATCAAACACTCAAAAAAGTCTATTAAAAGTGACAAAGGCCCACAGATCGAACGCCGTATTCTTGAGAACGTTTAAAATGAACGGTTTCAGTTTATAGCTAATAAGAAAAATAAAAAATAGTACTATACGATACTAGTGCGATAAAACTTTTTTTTGACGAGCGTTACAATCACACGAGTTACACTGAGAGAAAAGCATATCGTTAATTTAACGATTTCACATGATAAATCGAATATAGGAAGGCTTGCAATGTTTTATGGTTGAATCGACGATAATATGGTTCAATGAACGATACTTGCAAGGTTATTGGAAACAAACATTGAAATCGTATATGCAACGAAACGGCATATTTGAAACTATTAGAATAGTTTTTGAAACTATTATCATTTTGATGATTGCTACTATAATTATATTTGCTATAACCATAAAATAGAGACGTTCCTCCTGGGAATTATATTAATGGTTCATCCAACTATTTTCTTATATTTGCTATAACCATAAAATACAGACGTTCCTCCTAGGAATTATAGTTTATAGTTAGATTATCGCCGGTCTAACTAAATTTTTTTTAAATTACCAGATTCTTCTCTCAGTGGAAGAAAACGTTTATCGCAATACTATCGTAGAGTACTATTTTTTTTGTCTCTATACACCGTAAAAAAATCTGCCTGAAATTTAGTGTACTTTTACTGGAAGTTTTTATTCATAAACCAGTATATTAAATTTAGTATATAAGTGTAATGTAAAATTAATGTATGGTACAGTACATTCAATAATTTACTTTAATTTTAATGATTTGCTTTAATTTTACTGGAAAAGTACATGAATTTTATACCACAATTGTATAATAAATTTCGATGACGAGTTTATGAATAAAAACTTCCAATCTTTTCTAACAGTGTAGCTTACTTCAAGTTTTCAAAGAATAGACACAAATATTTCCAACTGCATAATTAATTAAGAACATTAACTATTGTTACATTGATATAATACACCCAGAACAAAGATCTTGTTAACGGAACTAGAAACTACGCATCGGAAATAAAATTTCTTATTTGGATGCCGACATACTAGACTTCCATTCACCTCAAATAATTTTTTTTATTTGTAATTAATATACTTATTGAATAGTAAATATATTCAAATCTAAGAAATATTGATTTGGATTGACAGTCATATAAATGTTGATTCAATTTTTTTTTTTTATTGGCATATTTCTCACTATCTCTTAGAAGCTCAGAAGCTGCCTCCCGCTCAGCAGTTGGCGCGCAAACCAATGCGCGACTAAGCAGTCACCCATCCAAGTTATGACCGCAAATAATGCTGCATAACTCTGGACACCGTCGAGCCACGCACCGACCGCGCGCCCACTGCTGCCGATTTAAAGAATATATAATTTTTATATAAATATACGACAAGAATTAAATTTAATCAATAAATGTTGCATGTTGATAATAATAAACTAGAATGATCAAAGGAAATAAATATATATTGGATTATAAGATAGTTCTAATTGATTTTATTAAAAAATATCTAACACATGTATTTGGTCGTTTTAACTAGATCCTTTTTCCGGGTTAAGAAAGTATTTAGTAGCAACAAATAAAATATTTTTTTAGCGTCCGCTGCACAGTGAAATTTAATTCAAATAAATAAATATGTTGGAAATAAAAAAACTGAAAATTGAACGAAATACGTATTTGGTGGAGGGAAAGTAAATTTTCGTTGATTGAAATAATTAAATGTTGAATAGATAATTTTATTTAATATTACCAAATCTTTTTTCTGGGTGTATGTTTTAACTGTTTTATCCTACACATATTGTTATGTAGTGTTGTATAATGGGAACCGGTTATCCCATAACTTTTTCTATGTTTATTTTAAATGATCAGGTGGTCCCACGACTATTCAAAGTAGGGGTGGTGCTCGAGGATCGTCGTGGTCAATTGATTACATGCATATGTCAGAAACATCAGCAGCAGCAGCAGGAGCAGCAGAAGGAGAACGACGACTACGAGTCAGAGCGCCCGCGCACGGCGCCACGGAGCACCGCACCAACGCGGAATAGTCGAAATACGAAACAAACGAGTCTTGTGCACGAACCGATCGTGTCGCAGATGCTCGGAAAGCGTTGATGGTGTCGAGAAATCAGAAGTATACGTTCCTCGTCGTCGTAGGCGAACGGTGCAACGCGATAACGAGCACGAAAACCATCGGCAAATTCCTCTTTACCCAAAGCATGAAATTATGTTGACACTTGTCATAATCGGCCGAATTGTCTGATATTCTGCGACATTGAAACTGGTATCAAGGATCTAAAGCTAACCGTAGTGCCTTCGTACGACGCGTCTAACAATTATTTGCAAATCGACATGTACAAAGTGGTTTTGTGACTTTTATAAACGTGAGTACTCGTGGAGCTACGAAAGCTCGCGGAACGAATATTAACAGGAATAAAACATTAAGAACGATCAGTCAAGGTGAGTCTACGAGTGTTCACACGATTCTCAATGATATGGGGAGACGAAATTGTATGCAGTTTTTGATGAAAATTCATTGCTAGTGTCTATATTCGAAATCGCAAAGTTAAACCACTAGAGGCTTTTGCGAAATTTGTAATACACGAATTAGTTGGTGTACGATGATCGGTCCGTCATCGGGACCAAGCGGTATGCCCGGTCGTGAGGTCGTAGAAAATCCGATTGGTGTTAAGAGGAAGGTATTCGACGATCTCGATATCGAGAGTCTCTGTGAGGAAGTTTGTCAGAGTGGAAAGAAGCGTTTTCTCACGGAACTGCGAACGCCTATCGACGCGTCAACGATGCAGACGCATGTCGCTAATACGTCCGAATTTTCGCCATCGACGGCTCAAGATGTGGCGAATAACAGTGGATCCGTGGCGAGATTGGAAGTACTCGTTGTGGACGGTACTTGGGATCCTTCCAATCTCGGACACTCGGAATTTGCTGATATATCTACTTCGATCGGCAACAATTCAGGCATTCAGACGTTGACGGACGTACAATCTGTCGAAAATGTTTATGGAACTATATTGTCGTACTGGGAGCCAACCAGCTCATCGGAAACGACTCAAAATAACACA
Organism: Ephialtes manifestator; assembly: GCA_963970395.1. NCBI lineage: Eukaryota > Metazoa > Arthropoda > Insecta > Hymenoptera > Ichneumonidae > Ephialtes > Ephialtes manifestator. The sequence goes on from OZ019976.1 coordinate 16,535,870, forward strand.
AACAGCATTCAAGTTCCGGTGACACCTGCGCCACCGCCGCCGCCACCTCCGTCGATGTCTTGTGCTCCTCCTGAGGATCAGGAGAATGGAAATCTCTCGTGGCTTCTCGATTTCAAGCTGGATTCGTTCATCGAGGCACCGGAGGAGCGTTCACCTTTTCCTAGCACTCGGGATTGTCATACTGGTATTTTTTATTTATTGTTAATCAGAATTGTACACCTTGCGCATTATGTGAGGTAAATATTTAACTTACAATTAATCTAATGGTTATTATTTGATGTTAACATTTTATAATTAAACAAAAGTGGAATCATATACTTAATGCATTGAAAAATCAATTCACACGTTAAACTATTCTTTTTTCCAATTTGGCGTGAACTTTAAAAAACAATTATTTCAAAGTTCACATATTACTTTATAAGCCTTGCAGATTATTATTACGAAATTAGTCGTACATTGTTTTTTCGTAAGTTAGTGGGGTCTTATAACTCTGATAATAATTATAACAACAGCAAATATATAATTATTAGTGACAATGAACAAAAATTCAATATATTATTCTAATAGGTTACAGAAGCAGATACAACTCTAGTACAACACGTGCTAATGGGTCTGCATCGTACGCAAATGACGCCAGGAGAAATTACAACAATCAAAACGAAAATGTTTTGACTTCGAGTGTTTCGTCGGTGCAGCACGAGATACGTCAACCAATTGTCCCAAATGGAACATGCGCGTTGATGGACAATAGAAATTTTGCGGCATCCCGTTATGGCGGTCCCAAAAAGCCACCATTTACGTATACCGAGTTGATTGAACATGCTTTGCAGGAACGAGGCGAGCTCACTGTCTCGGCAATTTATCAGTGGATCTCGTAAGTATTCTCATTAATAATATCCATGACATTGTGAATTTCGAGAATGACAATCCATCGATATTGCGAAGGTCTCGTCGATTCATATTTGGGTCCTGTTTTCGCTGTCGTCAGTATTCTTGCATCTGAACGAGCTGTTTATGCGCGAAATTCGTGAGGTTGAGGGGTCGTCGGGGCTCGCGGGGGTTCTGGGGATGGTACTCGTCGGTACCACTGCTCCCGATACACGGCACCACCTGGTACCGCGCGCAATCTACCCTCTTCTTCTTCCTCACGACTCCTCACCCTCGCCTTGAGTCTCGGTAGCTATACTCGTGCCTTGCCATAGCCCAAGAGTTTTCACCCGTTCGATCGAAAGGACCGCCGTCCACGCAGGACTGTGTATAGTATATTCAACGATCTACCCCCGAGTCTTACCCCAAGCTCATTCAGGGACTGCGGCTCGAAGAAATCTCGATTTTTCCTGGTAGCTATTCGGACTGCCAGGAAAAATCGAGATTACTTCGTTGCCCCGGAAAAAAAATAATAGGTACTACGAAAAAATCACAGACCAACTTATTGCAGAGTTTGGGCTTTAACAACTCCATTGATTTATGTATTGCCGGGATTACAAAGCTCTACGAATATGATTTGATAAACATTTATCGGATAATTGACTTGATATTTATTATTTTGCAACAATTATCTGCAGCTTGTATAAAAAGGATGTCCAAATTATTTAATGATTATTAAGAATATAGACATATACTTAATGCATTTTATGCAAAATAGACAGGTCGAATTGGTTGCGGTTATTGAAAAGTTTGATTATTTTTCTATAAAGCCTGCGCGTTTTTGTTATGAAATAATAATGATGATAGTTTATTGTATGCAGGTAAAGATCTATTGCAATTATTCATTTTTCTTAATTCTATTTTAAATAGTTTATTCTATAATTTCTCTCTTCCAGTTTAGGCTGGTCTTGTTTTCTTAAGTATTCTTAACAATTATTATCACGCGGAGTCGATTTAGTACGATAATTTCACTCTTACGAATAGTCCAGTCTAATCTAGTCCCTTATGAAAAAATAATTATGAATGTTATTTTATGATGAATTTTTATTTCATAATGTAATCAAGTTTTGCAATTTTGCTAGTGAAAGTCTTCATATTGAAAATATTTGAATTTCGCTTCATTTTTTACGACTTTATTTTATTCAACTATCTAATATATTTGTAGTTTTGTTGGTAGTATTTTAAATACTCAAGGCGACATGGCACACACTACCTCGCCAAACCGCCCGCGGCCGAAATAAAAAATTGTAGATTTTTTTAAAAAGATTGCTGCAGGTCTCAATTTAAAAATAAATTTAAAAACGCAATAACTAAACGAATTTACGCCTAATTTAAATTTGTCGAGAAACCTATAGCACACTTAAATTAAAAAATCGATGTTTTCAAACTTTCAGCTCGCTCATTATATCAGGACACAAAAAAAGTTATCCGAATTCTCTAAGATTGGACGGAAACAGTCAATTTTTTGAAAACAAGGATAACAAAACAATACGCATAAATATTTATATATTCGCTATTTTGACCCCCATCTTATTAAGATGCAATAAAAATAGAGAATTACCAAAATAGCGACTGGCGAAAATAGCGAATTTCATAATGATGGCCATTCTATATTTAGACGATTCTTATTTTGAAATTCGCTATTTTAGCCAGTTACTATTTTGGCTATTCGCTATTTTGACACCCACCCATATAATCAGAGTTGTAAATGCCTAATACTTATAGAAATAATGATGATGATACAATCAGCTCTATAATTATGATTTTATAATAATAACATATAGCGATTGTAATACGATGATTAAACTTTGGAATGGCTGCAAAAATTATTATTTTTCAATAAAAATTCACGGTAATCCTTTTGAAAAAATGGAAAAAAATAAGTACTGGGTTACTTATTTCTTCCATTTTTTCCACCTATTTCTTGCAATATTAAAGCAAAAATTAGTATTTTTTTCAGCTATTCAAATGTTTACACTCTACTTTATAATCACTACATATTATTATTATGAAATCATAATTACAAAACAAATTGTACTGTAAACTATATCTCATGAATTAATGGGGATTTACAACTCTGCATGTAATAAATTAGTTCCACCGTAAAGAAATGTAGAAGCTGTTCTCTACCCCCCTTCGGCAGGCTATTCTTTAGTTCAACTGCACATATCGAAATCGTATCCATATATTTGGAGATTAGCATATACACAGCTGGCTGTGAGGCACTCGCGCGCGCTTTGGTCTCTCCATTCGTCTGACGTGCGCTCAAGCGTGTAAGTGGAACGTTTAGCTCTCCGTATGAAAACTATCATCGCCAGCAGCCTTGATGGGGGGTGGAGGGTTGCAAGTGAGGCACCGAATCGTGCGCAATTGCGCTACGTGTAACGCACCGTGACGTCGCGGGTGGGCAGGTGAAGGAAATTATATTCCGTAGGGAAAGGACAGCCACCGGTGGTGGCTCGGACGATGTGCCATACACTTTACGATCGGAAAGGGCGCTTGAGCGCCAGGGCGTTTACTGAGAACGATTAAAATCGAGCGAGAGTCAGCCGGGTCTAAGGAACGTGCGAGCAGCCGGTACTGGCGCGTGCCTGTCGCTAAAAAAGCTTTTCGTAACAATGTCCATACGTCTCTCTACTTCCGTTTGACGTTCAGACCGTACTGATACGAACGATGACCAATTCTTGTATGAATGCACTTAAGGAACATAGCTGCGAACATATTAAGACCGTGTGACCCATACGAAAATAAAATATATGTGACATATATATAGGTTTTTGGCGTTTTCATATATTAGTTATATATTTACGCAAACATATATGAGAAATATATGCAAAATAGACAAATTTTTCTCATACATATTTCTTATATAAACTAGCAGCGGATAAGCTAGCTTCGCGCGCTAATCACACCGAGAGAAAAAGTTGCATTGATTCACGGAAATCTTTGACAATGAAATGAAATACTTGAATTTCAAAGATATCGTCTGTGATTCAATGAAACCTTCTTCTTACCAGCTCAAAATTTCAAATCCTATTTTTTCCTGAAGTACGCGGCAGATAAAGCTCAAATTTTGTGAGTATGTAAGGAAGTACGGCAGAAATAAGCTAAACTTCTGGCTCCTCGAAACTCGAAGCCGTTCGTTCGGGAGAACCGGAAAACAAAAAAGTGAGGTTAGGTGCGAAAGAGAGATCAATGAAAACGTTTCTTTGAACCAATGAAAACGTCTCTTTAAAACAATGAAACTGTTTCTTTATTATATGCTCACTAAGTAAATCTTTATTTACAGGCAATGAAATGTTCTCTTTGAAATTCAAATGCACTGTTCCATTAAAATCAAAGAAATATTTCGTTGAAATCAATGCAAAAAAAAATCAATCCACCCATTTCTTTGGCGTCAATGAAATCTTTTCTCTCGGTGCATCAAACCTCGGTATTAAATTTTTTATTAGTGTACTGTGACTTTTACAGATAATCGTGGCTGAAATAACTTGGATTTTCGATATAAGAACTCATGCCATTTTATTAGTTTCGTGAATTCTGAAATCAGAAACGGTAAAAAGGCTTGTTTTTTAAAATCATGGTAAAAAGTCATGTAACCGGTACTTTCTGAGGTACAATATGCGACTTAGAACGATAGTGAAGGCCAAAATTTGATATCTGAAAGAAAACAATATTTAGGTTCTTTAGGTTGGATTTTCCGACCAAAAGTCGGATCTGTGAATTGTGTAATCAGAACCGACCAAAAGTGACTTTTTAAAAATACAATATGCGACTTGAGAACGATAGTAAAGTCCAAATTTTGATATCTGGAAGAAATCAAATTTAGGTTCTGTAGGTTGGATTTTCTGATCAAAAGTCAGACCTGTGAATTCTAAAATCAGAGTCGGAAAAAAGACACGATTTAAAAAATTATTTACAACTGTCTACATAAACAACATGCCTGAAATTGTTCGGCGACGAGTATCAACTTCACGCTGGTACGACAGCCATTTACGGAACGAATAAAATGATAACACACTTATATTGAAAATGCGAGATATTTCATCCACTGATTTTTTTAAGAGGGATATTTTTTCATGTGGGGAAAGCTCTGCTTTATCGGTTCGGGTTGGATTAAAAATGTCTATCTGGGATCCTTCGAATAAAAATCTATTCTAATTACTATTCTTATTAAATTGTTACGGACATATTGTCAAAAAATATAAATTTTTAAACGGTGAGTATAATTTGAAGTAATTTTCGAATTATTCTCATGGTTTTTCTTACAGAACCACTATAATTTTTGTCAGAATAGAAATTTGAATCGCTAACGTGATTGGTTTCCACCAATGGTATCCAAAATGGTTAACAACGTTGAGAAAAGTGGTTTGGGATAAATGTTTAGATTGTTGTGAATGCACGTGTGTGAGTGTGTGTTCAGGAAGTTTGCAAAATTCAGACGTCTACATCGAAAAAATTGCTTTATCAATGAAGTTGAAATTTTACTCGTGGATAAAGCAGTTACGCTCCTTTGTTTTTAATAATTTACACAATAATTGAATTACTTATTCAAGCTTAAGGAAACCAAGTCATCTAAAAAAAGTCATAATAAAAAAAATTCTGTAAATGATATCCGTCTTTTAAAAAATCTTACATTTAAACATCATTAGGTACATAACAAGCATTGTAATTCTGCAATTTTGTAAAGACATTCACTGCACAAGAATGGTGTGAGGTCAAAAGTAAAATTATTCACTTGTCGTAGCTTTCAGACCAAACCAGTGAACGAATTTTAGTGTTCAATGTCTTATTTTATCTGTCGAAGAGTGCATTCTGGATTGAATACAGCGATTTTGGATGCAGTGAAAATTAGATTTACTGTAACCAATTGTTTAGTGAGTTTTTAATAGAGAGAGATTTATTTACACATTTAAAATCATAGCTTTGTCATAAAGAACTGAAATAAAAATTCCTATATTCAATCCAGAATGCACTCTTCGACAGATAAAATAAGACATCAAACACTAAAATTTGTTCACCGGTTTGGTCTGAAACCTGCGACAAGTGAAAAATTTTACTTTTTACCTTACACCATTTTGGTGCACTTTACGTCTTTACAAAATTGCAGAATTATAATGCTCATTATGTATTTAATGAGGTTTTAATGTAAGATTTTTTAAAAGAAGTTTATTATTTACACCATTTTTTTTCTTATGACTTTGTTTAGGTGAGTGGGTCCCCTTAATGAGACTTTGAACTTTTCAAGAAATATCTGTGCGTGTTCTATCTGCAGCAAGTATTGAACTATCGAACTCTACTTCTTTACAAGTAAAGTAATGTTGAAGAACGAATGGCACTGAATATGAGCGGAATCTATAAAGACTTTTGGATTTTATAGGATTATACATTTTTGTCTAATTGACTTCTCAATTGTTTTAATGCGACGAACTAATATTCGGCAGCGTTCGATAATAAATTTGTTGATGTTTGATAAAGAGGTTCGGATTTCATAATACATTGAATATTATATGTGTAAGCTTGTACTTTCGAAACATCTGACAAATACCCCCAAAATTGGTCAATATACTTACTTTTGTAAATGTAGCTTCTAAAAAATTGCTTTATCAATGAAGTTGAAATTTTACTCGTGGATAGAGCAGTTGCGCTCCTCTGTTTTTAATAATTTACACAATAATTGAATTACTTATGCAAACTTAAGGGGACCAAGTCACCTAAAAAAAGTCATAAGAAAAAAAATTCTGTAAATGATATCCGTCTTTTAAAAAATCTTACATTTAAACATCATTAGGTGCATAACAAGCATTGTAATTCTGCAATTTTGTAAAGACATTCACTGGACAAGAATGGTGTAAGGTCAAAAGTAAAATTTTTCACTTGTCGTAGCTTTCAGACCAAACCGGTGAACAAATTTTAGTGTTCGATGTCTTATTTTATCTGTCGAAGAGTGCATTCTGGATTGAATACAGCGATTTTGGATGCAGTGAAAATTAGATTTACTGTAACCAATTGTTTAGTGAGTTTTTAATAGAGAGAGATTTATTTACACATTTAAAATCATAGCTTTGTCATAAAGAGCTGAAATAAAAATTCCTATATTCAATCCAGAATGCACTCTTCGACAGATAAAATAAGACATCGAACACTAAAATTTGTTCACCGGTTTGGTCTGAAACCTACGACAAGTTAAAAATTTTACTTTTTACCTTACACCATTTTGGTGCACTTTACGTCTTTACAAAATTGCAGAATTATAATGCTCATTATGTATTTAATGAGGTTTTAATGTAAGATTTTTTAAAAGAAGTTTATTATTTACACCATTTTTTTTCTTATGACTTTTTTTAGGTGACTGGGTCCCCTTAATGAGACTTTGAATTTTTCGAAAAATATCTGTGCGTGCTCTATCTGCAGCAAATATTGAACTATCAAACTTTACTTCTTTACAAGTAAAGTAATGTTAAAGGACGAATGGCACTGAATATGAGCGGAATCTATAAAGACTTTTGGATTGTATAGGATTATACATTTTTGTCTAATTGACTTCTCAATTGTTTTAATGCGACGAACTAATATTCGGCAGCGTTCGATAATAAATTTGTTGATGTTTGATAAAGAGATTCGGATTTCATAATACATTGAATATTATATGTGCAAGCTTGTACTTTCGAAACACCTGACAAATACATCCAAAATTGGTCAATATACTTACTTTTGTAAATGTAGCTTCGTGAAAAGCAGGCGCAATGTGCAAAGCCCGACTTTGCACTCTCGTTCATTTGTACAAATTAAAAATATGTGATTTTTGTTTTTTTTTTCTAGAGAACATTTTCCTTACTACAAGAGCAATGACGATCGTTGGAAGAATTCGGTTCGACACAATCTTTCGATAAATCCACATTTTCGAAAAGGCTCAAAGGCACCACACGGCGCAGGTCACCTGTGGGCAATCGCAAATCGGGGTGATACGCGACCTCGGCAATTGACAACAAATGGAACGACTCTTCCTACACCGCGCCAATTTGTAAAGAATGTTATCGAAGCGAGTAATGTACGAAAGCAGAATAACACGAACAGGTACATTGAAGATCCTCGAATTACCATTTTACATTTTCGAACATATTTTCATTATGGATTATTAATGCTTCGAATCTTATCGTGCAGCCAAATCGTTACAATGGACGAGGTAGCAGCAGCAACCGCAAGTATCAGTCAACCAGAGGAGACAAATACTATACAGAGTTCCGTGACGTTGGAGCATTGCGCGGAGCAAATTTTAAGCGGTATCAAGAGAGAGGTCGAAGTACAGTATCTTGTGCCAATGGTCGTTTCTGGTAACGAGACGGAGCAAGAGCCCGTACAAATTCAGCAGGTAGAACAAACGGAGCAACAGTGTCCTACAAAGGATACCGGTAAGTTTTACCTTAAAAAAATGCGATTAATCGCATATTGATCATAATTGCAACAATCATTCATACACGTAATATATTTTCACTGTCATTAATCAAACCGAATGGTGCATCCGAACAGAACGTGACTGTTGGAACGTACTTGCAGACTTTCTGAATCCCGTCTCGAAGGAAGAGGTAGCTGAAGAATGCGGGCTCATAGGCGAGAGTTATCTAGTCACGGATTTGAATCCCACAGCTCTCGGTCTTAATATGGTCGAGCCGGAAATAATAACACCCGACAGTCTCTTTGGCGAAGAACTGAGCTTCCAGTTTTACGAATTAACGTCTCCGTCGCAGCTTCAGTCGGCCTGACACACGGAGAGGAATCGAATTCGCGTGATATTCGTCGACGGTTCAAAGATACAGAATGTTCAGATTGTCGAGAGCGCTGACACGGTCGAAGAACTTCCGTGCTCGGACGATGTCGTGAGAAATATTGGCGACGTAGCTGCTGGTGTTAATTCCGAAAAAAATAAGTATTCGATCGGAGAGCAGACGATCGAGTGCCACGAAGATTTGAAAGCTACTGTCGACAGTTGATTTGCTGCGAGCGATTAATCAAATTCGTCTCAATGCTTGCATGTAACATCAAGAGATAAGTCGCGTGTAATGACGATGTCTGTCCTTCATTATGTCTTAAAAGCATGACTTATTAATAAATATATTACTCTAATTTCTCCTTAGTCTTACGGAACCGAGTGTAATGTTTTTGTATTAGCAAAGGAAATATAATATAATATTTACAATTTGGCAAATTCTTTATAATAAGGGAGGATCGAGCTGAAGTATGCGATTGGTGATTCAAAATTACTAGGAGTATTTTCGATTTTAACGCGGACTGAGTAAGAATATGCGGTCTGATATACCGACGGAGCTACTGTGAGTTAAAGTTTCGTGGTTACATCTTGTACTTTTCTATTCTTCTAGAATCGGTAGATATTTTGGACAAAAACGATTTAAATTCATGTGCAGTGTTATTAGACGCACCCGGAACTAATCATCTTGTATGAAATATTTGATAAATCCGAGAAAATAGGGAAATATTTCACTCTTTCAGTCGGTTAGTCTTAGGACCATGTTCTAAACGTTGCATTTCTCCCTCAAATTGTTATAAGTGCGAGAGTATGCAGTGCGGCGCACTGTTCAGTCAAGATTGCAAATTAGCTTGCTGCAGGTGTCAGCCTGCAGGGTCAGCAGATGGTTTAAGAAAAATGAGAAAAAATTCAGCTTTACATAACAAAAGTGGCACCTATGAGATAAAATGGATAAAATTTTTTTGACACAACCACGCTGGCGGTAAATCTACACTGCACATTGCACCTATTCATCTGTACAAGTTCCTATTGCAAAATTGGCTACAACTGTTGATTTCTCGGATAAAACACGACACGTGTGAATGACAAATTTCTTGGACGCTGTTATCTGTCTTGTTTTTTGTGCATAGAATCATCCGTAGCAGAGAAATCTGCATTAATAATTCTGTTACCATATAAGGGTATCTTTTCAGTATTACACTTATTACAGTGCATCGAAACAATAATATGGTTTACCTCGCTTTGTAAACAAATTTAACGAATTACAAATAACAATTCAACAGTTTAAGTTAAAGTTATGGATGTCAGAATTGTGGTTCACCTTGAACAATCTTCTAGTTAGCTTTGTAATTCATTTTTTAAGATCAGTAATATTTAAAAATCCGAATTTCACTAAGATACTCAGCTTTGGAAAGTTTTAAGAAACTGCGAAGTTATACCTAACCGACTTTGAGTTATTGAGGGAATTACGAAATGACTCTAGTATAATACAATATTATTTATTTTGTTTATAAATTTCACGTTTGTACAGATATGAGACATTCGTCTAAGCTAAATCCGTAGGAGGTTTGGTTTCTTCTTCATTATTTTTTACCGGGCTTGACGATCTTTCCTGCCCTGACTGACCGAGAAGATGGGCCATTAATTTATCCTCCTTTTCCTTCTTCTTAGCAGCCTTTCTGCGTTTCTTGTCTTCCTTCTCCTTTAACTCCAGCATTTCCTTGAATTTTTCATCACGAGGGTTGACCTTGAAGCCAAAGTGTCTACGAACTTCCTCAACCAGTCTTTCTTTGCGCTCCGTTATGGCTCTTAGCTCAGCCTCTTTTTTAGCAAGTTTGGCCTTGAGTTCCCTCTCCCAGTCATCCGTCTTTGCCATCTTAGCTGCAATATCGTCCTCTCTGAAAAATCATAAAATCAATTACAACATGCCACAAATATAAAATGTATAAAGTACCAATATTTAAAAGACATGGATATACTATTTGCAGATTTATTCTTTTTTTTCCATGTTCAAGAATTCTCAATTTATTTTACTTAATTTTTTTGTAATCTCTATCCTTCTTTCGCTGTTATTTTTCTGAGAGTTGTTAGTATTATTTTCTGAATCAGTGTAAGAATATTTGTTCATGAGAGAAACATTTTTTTTTAATACAAAGATATTTATAATACTGCTAGCTCTGTTATCATGGAATAACTCAGATAAATAATATATTATGATACAAGTGAGGAAAAAGATTTCCTAACAAGTAATGTACAAAATTTTACTTCGCAAGGTATGATGGTGGTGTATGGGCATTTCATGCTCAGGAAGCATTCTTAAAACATCCATTATCACATGGAATGAAGTAAATTTGATATTACATAAAAACATTTCATTGCTAAGTACTGGATTATATTCAATTGATTTGTAATTGTATTTATATTTTTCCACCTATACACAGCCATTATCCTTTAAAGAATTCAATATCTGCAGTAATTATGTCTGGGGCTGTAAGATGTTGAAACTGGCACATAGTTAGGAAAGATAATGGTTACCATAAGGTCTGATCTGCTATTTTTATTGGGATTAGAGCTGATATTCAATCTACTGCATCATATTCACTTATAAGAACAGGATAACTATGGAAACCTGTTATATGAACAGTTACCATTTGTATCAGAGACTAATATTTTTTTTTTTATGTTGCATCTCCCCCCGCACTGCATCCGACTTCCCCCTCTATATCGCATTTGCCATAGCATTTCTGCTATGGGCATAGGGAAACTGCGGTAAACCTATGCCGATATAGCCGGTCTCGAGTTTGCCTCCCAGCACCGGAGCTACGTCACGTTTCGTCGAGAAGGTATACACGGACTACAGCTGTATACATGTGACCCCCACAGGTAGAAATACCTGTGTGGGTCTCATGTATACATCTGAAGCTTCATCGCACCCGTATTTATATTTTCGACGAAAATGGATGGCACCGGGTATCGAAACCGCGACCTACCAATGCTCTGGCCAGTACACTGACCACTAGACCATCGCACCGGTTCAGAAACTAATATTTATAAATGTACATTCCAGTCTCTGAAAAAACTGCTACCTGCTCATGATACGATGCATCATTTAGCACAAACCCGGAATAGCTACTAAACTCAGAGGACTAGCCTCGTACTTATGATTGTTACTGTATTTAATACCTATATTTTTGGATTTTTGTTTTATAAAAAGGAAAAAAAAATCATGGACTGTAATATTCCAGTATCTGATCATATTGTATAAGAATCTATGTTTTGTAATATAATTTTACCTGGCTTGTATTTTCTCTTCTGCAGTCTTTTTGTCATCAGCGATTTTCTCCCAAGCTTCCTGAATAGGTAGGGGATATGCAACTCGTTCATATTCCTTCGATACTGCGATATCCTCTTTCGTAGGCCAAGCAACGCCTGGCGGAACGCCGGATCCTTCGAGGCCGTATCGTCCAAGCATTCTTCGTTTGAAATCAAGTGTGCGATGATGATGTGCTATGCCGGGCTTCGTGTAAGGACGACGATCATTAAGAATGTTCCATTCTCGAGTGTTTAATCGTGATTTGTTTCTCATGATTTCAATTTTCTCGTCGTCTGAGTGCTCGTCTGATTCGAATTGCGGATCGCTGTCGACAGAGGTTATGTCGATCGGTTTGACTTTTACGGAATCAGAATTTGTGGCATAATTCCGAAGTGCAAGAACTCTTCGTATTCGGAGGTTCCGCGTTAATTCACGCGCTAAAAACACCTTCAAACTCATGTTTTTATTCAACGTTTTTAAATAATAGTGGTACTGATTTTATGGTTATGTATGAACAGTTCGCGACTGTTCGCGACCAGCCGACAGAAATTATGAATCGAAAAAAAATGGCCAAAACAAGTTGGCTTGAGTAAATGATCTGCGGCAGTGTAAATGTACTTGTCTCAGACGCTGCCGCCAGAGAACTAATCTCTGCTGCCGCGTCTTCTTCTTCTTATACTTCCTTTGCACCTAGCTATCGCCATCTATTGACAGCATGTGCCACCGCTGCCGCGTCTCTTGATTGCAAATACTGTCCCTCTACGAACGATGAACAGAACCTTAGCGTGCGCTGTAACGCAAGGTAAATAAGCTTGGTATTATTGCAACGTCGGTAATTCGTGCTCTCAAGATAAACTTACAGCGAGCATTGATAAAAAAGGGTTCTTCGTTATAATTTTTCGGAGAGTACCTGTACACAGGAGAATAACATAATATGGAAGCACCAGCCGTATTGGATCGTTTGAGTTGTGCAGAAATGGCGTTGCGGTCCGCTAATACGAATTCTTCTCCGTTTTCTTGATGGTGGTTTCTATTTTGGGTAAGATTGCTGGCCACGTGACATGTACTTTGCTAATACGAATATCGAGAAAGACGATAACATATCAACGAAAGGTCAACTATTTCGTTTAACATAAATAATTCGCTCCATGTCAAAACGTTATCGAATTAAAAAGTCACATACTCTTGTACTTTTGTTCTGCGGGCAGTCGATGATGAAAAATGAAGGTCCGGATCTGGATTGGAATTAGCGAAATGTAATCAGTAAGTAGCTAAGAAAAGTTGTAAATAAAATTCTCGAGGAAGCTTTGTCTATAAAGGAATTCTTATCCAGAGATAGGTATTGCATCGATAAAAAATGTTACGCGAATGTTCAGTTTAGCAGCAGGTACAGTAGACTTTCGATAATCCGAACGGATTGGTCTGAAGACAGTTCAGATAAACGAAAGTTCGGGTAATTAAACAGCATTGGTGGAAGGAAAAAAAACATTGATGTGTTTAATGCAATAGGATATGCGTGTGTGATAAAAGAACCATCATGTAACCTCATTATTTTAACATAAATAGTATTTTAATATATTCAAGGAATTTGTTTTCAATTTCTTTGACAAAAAGTGTTTGATTTTTTTCGGTTTGTTACTTTTCCAATATCATATGCGAGAGCTAGACATGTACCGGTCTCTCTCTTACCTACCTTCGAAAGATTTTCACTTTTCTGTTTCAAAGTAAGTACGAGAATTTTTCGTTTATAATATGGAGGAGTAGATGTTAAACGCATTAGGAACGTAAGTTAAGGCATATGATATGAGATAAAACGTGAAAAATTGGCTTTTACTCCCGACTGCCCGCAGGGCTAAAAGACGGGAGTATTTTTTAGTTTCGTTTACGAGTAAAGACTGTTAGAGCATAGGAAAATTCGAGGGAGTTTTGTTATAACAATGTAAAGCGGAAACTTGAGGATGACTAAAAGATTCGGATAAAACGAAACAATCGTTCGGATAAACTAAATAATTTTTCGGATACTTCACCATTCGGCTAAACCAAATCATTGTTCGGATAATCGACGCTCTACTGTACTTATATTCATTGCAACAACTTTCTTTCTTTTTGTTTTTTTGTGGCTGTCTCCGGTTTTCGCACTAGTGTGTTATTTACCATATTGCCATTTGCATTACAAAATTTCGAACGTTAATCTTCATCGCGCATATTCCATACGGCTGGACTCTCTGGCATTTTCGTCTAGTCTGTTTTGCACGTCTATTCGTTAGTTTGCTATCAACCTACGACCTGTACCGTTTATTCTTTGCACCTTTGCTGAACACAATATTTTTCATAGTACTAGCCTATTCGCGAGCTACGCACGCTTTCCCAATACACTGAGAGAAAATTATGGTATTAGTAACTATGAAGTGACAACTATTCATTTTTAGTTCGTACGAGCAATTTTTTTGTAGTTGCCACAACTATCAAATAGTGACTGTAACTACCAAATAGTTACCATAACTATTTTTATAGTTACCGTAAGTATGAAAATGTTGCATGGACTAAAAACTAATAGGTGTCACTCTATAGTTGACTGTACTACTACGATTTCTCTGAGTGTAGATGTTATATTATTTTATTACATTATTTGCATCTGAACATTTTCCTCTAAATCCCATTCTTGGACGATGGAAATAAAAAGAAAGCTTCCTATATGAATGTTAAATATTCTCGTCTCGGGGATTAACGAACCGTCTAGAAACTCGATGTCTTAGACCCTTGCAAGCAATAGAAATAAAAGACATCTGCAGGGCATCCGGAGTTACATTGCAATAAAATCATTAAAAGATAATCCGTGCAATTGGGAAAGAGTCACGGCAGAGTAATGAGCACTGCTAATGGGTCATTTACGAGCCCGCATGCTCTCGCATACAGTGCGTCACTTTCAAGGGTCAGCGCGAAACCTTTCATACCTGCTAGAGAAGGCCAAGCCAGGCGAGCATTTTCCTCTCCACTGGAAATTCCCAAAAATGCACTCGACGCCTCGTAGAAAAAAAATCCCTTCTCAGATTTTTATTAAACAATCAGCTTGCATGCTCTAGACGCTTCGAGAGTCTAAGACACACCTACCCTTTTCGTATAATATTAAATATTTCGTGTTAAACCTCCACCTCCACTCCTTTATTTAAATAAAAAACAATTAAGATCGTTGGTGATTAAGTTCCCTGACGGCATTTCTGACCAGCGAGACTTCGTCACCGCCAGCGTGAGATCAGGCCTTACAACCCTGATCGGTGAAATACTACCGTGAGTTCCTAGCGTCAGAACAATGAGGAAGAAAAAAATGAACTGCTACTCTACCTGACTGCCCCTGTCTTTGCCTCTATTTTTGCCACTACCTATCTGTCTCTATTGTAAAAGGATTTTATCACGTTTCCACATTTGAATTTAATATACCAATTTGTGCATAAAATCTTTCAATCACGAAAATTAGCTCACTAATTTCTTTTACCATTATTTCCTCGCTGTCGCTCGTTTTCTCTGCCTTTCCCTGGCCACTCCCTCGTGATGTACTGATCGGAAATTCGATTTTTTAGATTTCAAGAGGTTTCCCTTCAATTATTTCTGTCATTTCCGATTTTTTTCCTGCATGGCAAGCAGTTCGACTGAAGTACGGCCCTCTTTTCTTATGCATCACACTTCCACTCAATTCAAAGTAAGCAGTACCCTTCCCGAAATAACCATAACAAATCCTCAAACCTTACATGCCCGAGAACTTTCAAAATACGTTAACACGTCTGAAGTTGCTCATCGGTTAGAACGAGTTTCAGTTAATCCGACAGCCAATCAGAGAACGAATAAACCGACAACAATACTTATGTCTAAAATGCGAGATATGTTACCGACTAATTGTTTAAGTAAGGGATAATAGATTATATAAGTGATCGTAATTACGTCTTCAATGACAATTTTTGTTAATATTAAAGTATGAGTAGCTTATATATTACGTCGTGCTTTTGAATAGCGGAATCATTATCTTCTGTTTGTGACTCCTGCCGGGAGCTAACTACCGGCAATTTATGTTTATTATATCTCGCGATGTAAACATAAAAATAGTTAATGTTTTCACTTTGGTTGAAAAGACCCTTAGAGGAGGATACATTTTCTATAAGTTTCAAGATGCCCGATAAAAAAAAAATCCTTCTGCTTACATATCGAATTAGTATTGACGGTTCAAAAAAATTCTACGAAGACAGGAAATTGTTTTTAATTTTTTGTCGAAAATTGAATTATTCAGCAACCATTTTTTGCGTTGAATCATTGCAGATATAGAATGGTCGACAAACTGTAAAACAATGAAAACGCAACGAGTGGTTTAATTTACTTGGTTTATTAACATTAAATGTTGAATGCTGACCAAAATATTACCTAATCGAGGAAAATTTGGGCCTATTGTAGAAAAAATGATAATTTTTTGAGAATTCTATAGATCTACGTATTTTTCGATTTACTACCAATCCTTTAATCCATCAGATTCTTTTGCATCGAAAAACTATGAATGAATCGAGAATAATATGGCCCGGTCGGGGAAAATATAGAATTTTCTTTGGATTTCTCGGATTGGTCCTTTCAATTTTCTACGAACTCCGATCTGTCAGACTTTATGGTATCTATGAATATATGATGCAATCGAGGAAAATATGCCCGTTCGGGGAAAATAATACAATTTTCACAGAAGATCATAGATTTCAAGTTTTCCCCATTTTGCAAAATTTCGGGTACTCATGCATCTTGGCGCTCGATAAAATGTGATTCAATTGATGACAATATAAGTGTTTTGAAGAAAATATGAAATTTTTTATAGCATTCTTTATCTGAAAATTGCTATAAAGTTATTAAGTATTTGTCTGCATTTAAAATATCTAACAAAGTGAGCTAAAACTGTAGACAAATTCTTAATCACGTTCAACGATAATTAGGGTCGAATTTTTAAGTTCCAAGTTTAAACTTAAATACATATTTAATATCGAATTTCACATGTCATTTCATACTTAAATTCTAACTTAAGATAATAAATTCGACCCTTAGTACCAAACCTGCACGGAAAAAAATAATTGATCGAAGAGCCTCCAAGCGATAAAATTGATTGGAACAATAAACCAGTTGGTTACAGAAACAAATCCGTTAGCTGGGCCAATAAATCAGTTGGACGAGCCAACAAATTAAGTGGTTGGCAATTAACGAATTGGGTGTCATTACCAACTTCATTGTCGCTCCAAACAAAAAATTGGTTACCCTAGCCAAATTAGTCGCTTGGAGCGTATTTAGCCATGCGAGTTGGTTGGGTCAACTAATTATTTCTCTCCGTGTGGCGAACATAGAGGCTTTCGAATTGCATATTATTTGGAAATACTTAAGGTAGCTATGTCAGTACGCCTGAGTCATAGATACTAGCAACTATCGTCATCGAAGAATAAAATTATTCATTCTTTCTGCATTTTCCACAATTAAATTCTAAAATAAAAAAGTTTCATTCAATCATATTACAAAATTATTTTCACGTGCGTAATTAATTTAATTATGTTATTAAAACTAATTTGACTTGTGTCTTGACTCGTCCGCCATTGGCTCTGTAAGCACACGACACATCGTGGCAACACCGCAATATCGACCGACCTTTCGACCGGCATCGTACGTTACCAATATGAATCGAGGTTAGGTTTGAGAAATTTGTTTGGCGAATCTGCTCTGTCATGTCGAATTCTCCAAAAGAAAGACATGACGTTAGAGCGGATCGCGGAAAAAGAAACGGCCAATTCATTATGCGCAAAAGAAAAGCGTGGTTCGACAACATTCAAGCAACAAAAAAGCCAGATATAGTGAAGAATCGACGCAAGTGAAATTTGATCAACAAATGAAAAATTCAAGAGTATCGATAGGTTAAAAAGTCCGATTTCAGTTAATTACGTCGAATTTAGGATGCGAGCGATCATTCTCATTCATTTTCATTGCAGAACACTACCAGTATATACCGACCGATGGTAACTGTCACGTATATAGCTGATGTGCAACGTTGCCAAATTTCGGCGTCATTTTGAACAGCTGGTAGAGATTGTTTTTGCACGACGCAATTTCTTGCAATTAACTTGCAATAACTCGCTGAAATGTCCGGTGACTACTACTTTTTATGGTCGTATCGGTTACTTTAAGATCTAACGACAACGTAGAGCTGTTTAGATGTTTTGTATTTCATTTCTGAGATGCTTTTTTCTCTGTTCAAAAGTCAATTTTTTATATTTCTCCATATAACGCCATGTATAAAACTCTGTTTTAAAAAGTTACTTACTTAATTAGATATCCGGTAACGTATCTCGTAATTCCTCACAAATCAAAGATGAATACTCAGACTACAAGATATAAAAAATTCGGAGGTATCCAACGTGTTTGCCTTCGCGTTATAACTACCTTAAAACGAGATTGCAAATTCAGGCCTTCTAATGTTTCTATATTTTCTATATTTCTCAAAGCACTCTCTATGATGAAGCCAAATTTTATCAGCATACTTCCTCGTAGGGATTAATTCTAAGAAAGGTGTTAAATAAGGAAGCAACGTGGAAGTCTCGACGTTGCAACCTTTTTTTGCCTTTGGTAAGTCACCACCGATGTTCTATTTCATGTTGTCGATTGAACGGCACGAAAGCACAAACCATCGTGGATTTGTAATAACTGGTCCATTCATAACGGTCCGATGCCCCATTGACAAAACCATAGCAAATCTCGGAAAATAAATATTCTATGATCGATAGATAATTGTAAAGGATATTCTTACGATGTGCAAACGGCTAATAACATAAGTTTAATATTCTTAGGAATATGCAAGTTTTAAAAGTTCCGACGAAGAAGCTTTTTTTTCACCTCATGCATATCAGTGAAGGTAGTTCTGTCGTGAATGCAATCCAAACTCATATGCATGAATTTTTGACATGTTGTAATTTAGCTATTCAATTTTACTTGCACAAAATCTTGAAGGCTTTTACCGAGTATTTGAATGAACAATTAAAACTTGAAAATCGATCTTTTTACAAGGCGCTGACGGGAGGGCTGGAAAAATTGATCTTTAAATCGAAAATTAACATACTTAGATCAAAGATAGAGAAAAATAAAAAGTACTACGGATTCGCAAATCATTCAGGAATTGATGCATTATGAAAAAAGATGAAGTCTACGGAATAATGTTTAATAGAACCAAGGTCAAGGTGCACGATACCGGGCCAAATGACGTTTCCTAACCTAATTATCGTAAAAATGAAGTCAAATCCGCACTAAACATATCAACTATTTACAAATAATCGTTTTAATTTGATTACGACAATTTCGAAGGATGCTCGATTATTTTTTATATTATTATTGAGGCAGTCAAAACGATGCGTATGATTATTTTTTAATGTCATATACTCTCTGAGATTTATGACTCCGGCGTACCGATAGAACTACCTTAAGGGCTTTATCGTGCCCTTGCCATTTTTGGCGTAGAGGAGAGTGAGATACAGCGTGTCACTTTTTCTGTGAATTTATCCTTTTAGTGCAGTGATGTAATAAAAAAAATACGGATTAAAAAAATTATCGATCTTTATAATACAGCTGCAAACATGACTGTAAAATGATCGTAGATATGTTAATAATTACATTTTTCTCAAATCGCCGAGTGACACATTGTATCCCCCCCCCACTACAATGGGCTACATTGTAAACCATGAGGCAAAGTGAGCCTACCGTTGGGACTACCATTCGAATCATTGGCTCTACCATTTGAGTTGTAAGGGAAATAAAATAATCGATCGTTTGTGTGAACTCAATTTTTGTTTACAACTTTTTTTCCGTGTTTGGCAAGGAATTCTCTGTTTCCGTTAGCTTTTTGTTAATTTTTTTTTCTACGTGCACTGAGAGAAAAATATTTTTAAGACATCTAAAATAGTTTGGTAAAAAAACCCAGAAAACATAGTAAATGGGATCAATCTTGGAAGTTTGGAAATGTTTACTTATATCGTGAATAGAAACGCGATGCACACGGAGGGGCACTCGCAAAACGTCTGGGCATTTTCGTGCAACTTTGAGGTTATAACGGCAAACGTTGAACGATCGACGCTACACGGGAGCTGTATATTTTTCGTAAATCTCATGTCGTACTAAACTACATATATTCTGCAGGCTGTCAATAGATTTTGCGTTATTTTTCGTAATGTGAATTGCTTTTACCTGTACGTGTATGAAGATTATTCCGAACATTTGTGGGCGCAAAATATAGAGAAGTATGAGATGCGTTGTATAGCGTTGTACAGCAGAGTAAATATTACAGCGGGTGACGTCTAGTAAATCTTTGTATGTGTCTGGAAAAAAATGCCATTTTTCCACTTTGGATCCCGATTACTATGCGAATCTGGGAATGAGTACCATATATTACTCTCGGTGTGTAACTTTCTTCTCGGCCTTGTCACTATCTCGCTTTCCGCTTTGCTTTATTTTGACGTTTTTCGTACCTTCTGTCCGACGCTAGGTGGTTCATCGTACCCCAAGATCCAGTGACACAAAGTACCCGATTGGATATCAATAAAGTTTTTAACGAAAAATAATTATTTGTCGAACGAATTTAACAAAATATGGTCATAGAACAATGCAGCGATAATTGCGTTGAATAGCCAAAACAGTACATTTTTACTGACAGCCAAAAAATTTGCTTTTGAAGGGTGCAAATCAATTATATTTTCTTAAGTATTCACAAGATTTCATCATTTCTTTTTACTTCGGATGAAACTCAATTTAGCTGTTTGCCAAAAAAAGTTTTATTTATGCACGTCAAACCTACGAGAAATTCCAAATGGCTCACAGTGCCTCGTGACGCACTGTACCCAACTCTGCCCTACCGATTCGACTTCCACTCGGGAGATGTTAATATTTTGTTACCCCAAACAAAGTATAATCCATTTATCCGGGATCTATCATTACATTACTGAGTATGGTTCATTGATGCGACTGGTCCAATGACGCCAGTTTTCCCTTCGTACTCTAAAGGATCGGGTCGGGTCGGAAATTTTTGAAATTATTGAGATCCTACGGAGAATCAACGTGGCGAACAATTTTACACTAATGCTACGAGCGTTGTGCGGTGATGTCCCTAATATTCGTAAAGGGTGAGGATGTCTGTACGCTGACATTGGGCTTACCGCTAATTGTAGTTTATGCTTTATACACCTATGATATTCCCCTGCCCGACGCGCGATTCATATCCATACACCTCAAAAGTTAACACGCAATGACGCGCATGCACATACACATATGTGGGAAGAGCTTATGTGCTGATGCACACACACATAAACATGAAAGGGAGCTTAATGTGATGGGGCGCGGACTGTCATGTCCACGTGCACGTCAGTCTCGACAAAATAACCGAGCACGGCACTCCTATCACACCTAATTACGAACACATCGCGTTTACGCGGGCTTATCCTTCGTTCGAAGCGACAGCGCATTCTACATCAATTTGTTAAAAGTCGGGAAAAAAACAGTCGTATTCCATGTCCAGTCAATAGAAGTTTTTATTTTTTAACCGTGTTTGTTATACTTACCAATTCTATTTTTCCATGGAGCGTTGACGTTGTGATTGACTTGGCATTTAATATTGAACGAACGGGAGCACGGAAGGAATAAAAGCTGGAAAATACATTTTCTATAATATATTTTACATTATAAACCAACCATACATTATAATAATATTTTATATCCTTATCTCTAAACGTGTTTTTATCCTGTATTTCTCGTTTACATACTTCCTCCATATTTATAATTTTTTAATTTTGTATAGTATATATTTATTTATATTCATCATCATTATTTATAATATACTTTATGCTATGTTTATGTATATATATAATATCATACATGTTTTCACGCACGTCCCTGGCGTCTTCGTGCCAAATGTACGCGGGTGTGCTTGTGTATGTCGTGTGTGTGTTTTTTTTTTATTTATTTTTTTCCATTTTTTGTTTTTCTTCATTGTATCAATGAGCGTACATGCGTGGCGTGGCGGGGGCGTGTGCCTTCGCGTATGCAATATGGCATTTATGTATCAAATTACATACAGGCTTTGTTTGATTTATTTTGATCTATCTTTCGCGGTTCGCTTTGATTCTTCCAACTTCTTAATCTAAGTGTACGCAATGGGGCTGCCATGGAACCCCGTGGGTCTTATATTTTTCTCCATTTTTTTTTACACGAATAAATCATTTCACTTTAACTTTATTTTCGAGAGTGCCTAAAATCAAAATTTCATTCGCAGTATATGCAATTGCGCCTCGTGGGTCTTGTCGCGCGGCAAGGAGGAATAACCTTCACTGCGAAAAAAGGCACCCAACACTTTTGGAGTACGAGGTGGTGGTCAGTGATATGCCGTACCACGTCGGGGTTCCTGAAGAAAACCCCGCACGTGCGGGTCTCCTCGTCATTCGAAAAATAAACAAACAAACAAACGACAAAAACGGATTGATGGTACAATAAAAAAAAGCGGAACGTCGTGCATCTCTACAAAAATTCGGACGCGATAATACCTATAATCCTCTTTAGCATTGCCCGGGCTCTTTCACTATATAATATATATCGGGGGCTCGTGAGGTCCGGCAGGCTAGCCAATACATTTTTATTCCTTAATAATGACTGCATTCTCGAGATCGCTCGAGTTTTCTTTTTTTCATTTGTTAAATATTATATGGTAATTAACACAGTGTCCCACGCCACGCATTTTGCACAGCGCGTGGCGGCGCTCGTCTTTTAATCCACTTTATTTTAATTTACTTTTTTTTTTCTTTTTTTTTTCTCATCATCAGTGTTTGCTCCACACGCTCTAATTAATCGTCGCCTAATGTTACACTTATACATGTATGTATATATGCATATATAATATACATATATCTCTCCCGTGTTTTCTCTCTCGCTTTCTTCAACATTCTCCCACTCTATGCATATTTATATGACTTATATAAATACATAAATATTCTTCGACCGTTTTTAAAATATTTATATATTTATACAATGCGTTTTATGTATGTTATATTTTTGTTTTCTTGGTACTCTACGGTTTACGGCATCTACATTTATTCCTCTGTCACTTATCAACGCCCTCGTATCTCATTGCACTAACTCTAGATATTCTCTGCGGTGCTCTGTGTCAATTAGTATTCGTGTTTGAGTTTGTGTGTTTGTGTCTTTGCATGCCTCTATGTTCTCGCCTTGTGTTCGAGTGTACGTGTGTGTGGAGATGAGTGTGTGTATCATTTGACCTGGGTGCTTCCTCCGGACACGTTGTGTGCTTGCGCACCTGCGGAGATGGTGAGAGCCGGCCTGTCACCGGCACATGGACTACGTAATCGAGATCTCGTATTGGTGTATGCCTCGTGGGGATTCAATTTAGCTTTCCAAACAGAGTACGAGACACTACTGAGGCTTAAATCATGACTCTTAATCATCGCGCCGTGTACCATTCATCTCGTTGTCTTGTTTCGGTGCCACCTTTACCCCCTTTTCTCTAATTATAAATTCTTTTTCAACCCATAATTAAAATTCAATAATAATAAAAATGCAGACATTAAAACCGCAACACGATCCAGGGAAACAAACACAATGGCAACCGGAAATGAAGTGTTGCCTATCGTTTAACGGGTATTCACAGTCGCGTAATTTGGCGAGCCGCCGAACGACCCGGCAAACAAATGCGGTCGGAGGGGTGTATGATCGATGCGTCTATAGTGGCAAGTTTAGCCGGGTTTTCATTCTAGAGGACTGCTCTGCTTGGTATAAATGTGAGTACTTTTCCGGATAGTCGTTAGTCAGGACGCAGACTATATGAGTTATGCGCCACTTGTGATTGTCAGGTGTCAGGTGAAAATCTCCAGAGAGGTACGCGAAAAATAACTAAAGTGAAGCAACGAAAAATGTACCGGTGTATTGTGCGAAGGGAACGTCGGGTATGATGTTATCGGCACGTCTCCGGAGAGTGCGGGGGAGCGATTAGGTATATATTGTTATTATTTGAGCTTGAGGCTACTAAAAGTTACCTAAAAAAATGATAGATGGGGAATGTGTGACGTGGCGGGTCTAGGTTCCCTCAGGGATTGCATCCGAAATATAAGGAATAGGAAAGTTCCTTGTGAAGGAGTGAGAAAAAAAATATCGGAGGAATTGGATTTTGTGGTAACTTGCGAATGTCGTGATTCGATAAGACGAGCGAGAGAGAAGATGAAGAAGAAGAGAAAGAAGAAGGAAAGTAGTAGGAGGTGGTGGTGCAGCCAGCTTGCCGATTCTTGAACGACGTGAGAGACCGAGCGGCCCAGGGTGAGATCTTCGCGACGACGAAGACGAGAGTCACGCCAACGAACGCGTTATAGGGTCGTGGAAATCGCGTGGGCCGGAATCAAAGCCGATGGATCGAGTGTCGTGGTACTAGAGGGGTTAGAGGGAGAGGGTGGATTATATTGGAGTGAAGGATAGAGGAGGCAGCAGACATGGGATTTCACATACATACATACACACACACATATGTAAGAGTCTGTGTGAGTCGTCGATGTGTGTTTGGGTATAAGTGTGTGTTTGCGTATATGTATTCGACGTACGCTACGTCGAATATCGTGTTTGCGTATGTGGTATGATGGTGAATAAGGTGCTGGGTGCGTTCTGCGCGGATATAGTTACATCGCTATTTTTTCTTCCCACTTTTTTTTTGTGTTATTTCGTTTAAGTCATATTACAATTTTTTCGCACTTTCTTCTCTTTCGCTCTGCCGCTTTCTTTCGCTATCAGTAAATCTAGTGACTGACGGGCTAGACTAGGACTAGACTACGTCTAGAGCTTCGCTTTAAGTTTCATCGCCTCTCCGCAGCGTTGTCTTTATTTTAGCTTTTTTTTTGTCGCCTATAATCTACAGTTGCGCGTACTGCGTACGACGCGTGTTTGAGTTTTATATATCCGCGTATTTTTTTTTGTTGTTTTGTTACTTTTTCATTTGAATGTGTACCTGCGTATCAATGTTCATGTGTGTGTTTTTTTTATTTTTTTGGTTTTCGCATTGGGTCACCTTAAGATATAATTGGCTCTTACCGTCGTAAACTTAAACCGCCTAGTGTTGTATATTTTGTCCTCCTGCTTAACTCGCCTTGTTCGTCGCATTGTTGTTGCGCCGCGCATCTTCTTTCATACATACTCACACACACGCACACACACACGCGCGAGACCAAGCCCAACCCCCTTTTCGTGTGTGTATCCCCTGCTCGACTAATATATTCTCTCCACACCTCCCCTCCCCTTGTTCACCCTAAGTCAATTAATTATCTACTTATTAGTTATCGCCTTACGCTCTACTCTCCCGTCGTCTTCGCATCACTTATATATAGTTAACATGTCATGCTCTCTCGCGCGCTAACTACACACGACTTATACGGTTCTAACGTCTAACGACTACGTGCCTTAATTCCTAAGGCGCCACGTGTTTTATGTTTTCACCTTTTTTCCATCATTTTTTAAATCCTCTTCCTTTACTTTTTCACATTCGATAGTATATTTCCTCATTTTTTTTTTAATCCCGCTAACTTTCACTTTTTTTTGTTCTTCATTCTGTTTTTTTCTTAAAATATCCAACAGTTTTTACAGAGGACCAACGTCCCCGCGATTCTTCGTACGAAGAAGGAAGGGGAGGGCGGGGGCTGCCTCCTTCGAAAGTTTGCGAGACTCGAGTCGAAGAGGAGCAGCGGCTAGTACAGGGAAGTTTCTGTGTACGGCCTCGTTTATACATATATATACTACAGAAGAGCCGAGTAATTTGTAGCTCTGAGGAATCGATTTTCTACTTCCAAAGTGAGAGCCGAGAGCCAGACACGTCGAGCGAGAAAACCGAGAATTGCATACACGCATGACACGCAAGGGTATACAATAATTTCATCTACAATTCCGATAATCGCGATAGCGGGGCGATAATTCTCTCTCGGATTTCTTGTCAACAAAAACGACCCTGCGGTTAACTCACTTTTTAGTTTTTGTTTTATTTTATTTTTTCATTGTGGGCAGGAAAAATCCAGTCAAGACAAACTGAGCCGCTGCTCTCTCGATCTGAACCCTCGTTCACCGAGGTCACTTGTCTCTACAGCCTCGACTCACTTTCGATGTACCCCTCATATCTCTATCTCACTCTCTCTCTTGCACTCTCGTTTTCTCTTTACAAAATTTTCCTATATTTTTATTTTTTTTTCTCCTAACTAATAATGTACACCATTCTCGCATTAGCGCGTCGCTTGGACGCACTTTTTTTTAGTTATTTTCGTGGCGCACGCTCAACGCTCCCTAATCTTGTCCCTTTCGTTCTCGTATGTGTTTTTTTTTGTGTTCACATACGATGTCCTGTATGACCTAGCCTAGCCTATTCTACACGTATGTATAATCATATATTTATATGTGTTTATGCTGTACACGAATGGCCAGTCGTGAGCGCACGGCGGGGCCAAATTATTGCGTGCGCTCGTGACGTTCACGACTGTCGCCGTTCGATCTCAGTCACGTCGATATTAATTATTTGCTCGTTATTTATATATATATAACTTTTTTTTTGTTTTGTTTCGCTATACCCACGTCGCACGTGTCATGACCTTATTAAGGCTAGTCGGTTTAGTATTCGCACGTTTATTGGAACGAAAGAAAATAAAAAAAGAAAGTAAGTGCAAATAACGAAAATGTAAACTCGACACAAATATCAACATAACGGAAAACAAAAAGGCCGGAGGCTGCGGAAATAACGTGAAATCACGCTTGAAAGCTCTAATTCGTTCGCGTGCTATCGTCCCGTCTGATCTCAACAGAATGTGTCCACTTGGTGGTTACACACACGCTCGACTCGTATGAGAATCACCTGGATGATGACCGATCGTGAATATCGCACCAATCGACCGCAACTTCAAACGTGATTTCCAGTCCTTCCAGCCCACACTCCAATCGAGTTTTCATCCAATCGCGGCATCGAAAACCGCCGACTAGAAGGCAGTCCTCCTCCGGGTATCTCGATTACGATAAATCAGTGGTGAGCGAGACTCCAGTCACTTCAAAGCAAGCATCCAGCTGCTGCTGTCTCGTCGATTAATCAAAATGTTGGGCTTTAGTGGTATGTTGGGTGGTATGGCAGAGTACGTACACTCGTAGAATCACAGAAAATTTCATGCGGAAATTGAACAATAGTTAAAACGATGACAATCCTTGTCAAAACGTTGTTTTTACCATTTTCATTATTTCTATAACATATTTACTTTAAACAGGGCCACCACAGATGCTAAGGATTGTCATTATTCGATCTGCTTACTGTCGATACATAAATTCAATCGTAATTCATTACATAAGAACATAGGAAAGCAGTTAGCGCTGTACAGTATATAATAGGTATAGTTCAACGGAATTGCACTGTTTCTCGTCCCTCGATTTCCTACTTCCTTTTCCTTCTCCTCTTTCCCCACCTCCTCCCCGCTCTCTCACCCTCGTCGCAAACCCCCGTGTCAACCTTGTTTACATTTACGTCCTGGGCCCTGTTTACTTCCGTCGCGTTACACATCCTCTCGTCAAGTTGGCCAATAAGCGAGAAACATGAGGGCGCGCACGCGATCGTGATGCCGGAAACGTTGCACGTTTACGAACACTCGCGCGCTGTACTTTCGGGTACAAAACGGGTACGTCAAATCAAAGTAACGGATTTTCGGTTGATCAATCGACGAGGCAGCAGACATAGTGTTATTTTTTTAAATTTTGTTATCGAATTCTCTATCCAATCTCGCACTACGAGTTATCTAGTATCAAACACGTGACTCACGTGATCCCACTCACCCCCGAGTTCCGAATAAGCCTCATACGCGGGTACAATATGTACTTTGACATTGTATTAATGTGTTTATGCATAATATATATATTTATATATATATTTATTTATATATATATATTCATTTATTTATTTATATATTTATATCTAACTAGCTACGTTGGACTTTTTCATTATATATTTTTTTGTGTTTTTTTTTGTTTTCTACGACGAACGTGTACTTACACCCGATAACGCCTCTCTCCCTTCGTTTATCCTCCACGGCGTATTGTGCGCTGCGCTTCATCACGAATTTCTCACCTAAGAACCCCGATTCCGTGATATAGGGCGGTCGGGCGGCTCGCCTCAATTTGATTTACTTATGGAGTTCATTTAAGTGTTTCTAGTTTTTGTTCCATTTTTTTTTCGTTAATCTTCTCGGCTGAATAAACACCGCTAGCGTGATTTTCAAGGGTGAGGGGTTGGGTATTGTGTGATGAGGGTTCCAGTGATGTACAGTGGTTTATGTCGGATGCTCTATTCGATCTCCCGATACCGTAAGATCCCGCGGTCGGGCCTCGTCGACGTTACAAACTACCTATACAAAAATAACGGATTCGCTTGGCACGGCATTGACCGAGCGGAGATCCACTTTGCGTTCGCGTTGCGGGGATCGGTGAAAATTTACAGCCCCGTCGTACGGACCACGGGTATCGTTACGGAGAGATACACGGCATCGCGAGAGTATTTTTGCGTTTTTTTTGTTCATTAATAAATAATAGTCGAGGGTCCGCGAGGGGCGGCCGGCATTTCTCTTGTATTTTTCTCCCTTTCGATTTTTTTTGTTGCTTTTCTACATATGATGACTGCGGGTTTTTCGAGACTTTGGTTTTAGTTAGCTAAAAGCGCGACGAATGAACGTAGTTCGAAGTATGCACCGTATCGCTCACGGTCTTAATTTCTCGTGTCGGGACTATTTCGTCGTACGTTTTATTTCGCGCCTCTCGATTGATACACTTAAAAAAATCTGGTACGAAGACCCGTGTGGCCAGCACGTCGCGTTACGGGGCATGCTTCGACTTTGAATTACGATTGCGCAATTCAACACGGGTCACGGAGGGTTCGGTTTTTTTTTTTACATTTTTCTCTATTTTCTTCATTCTATTTTTAGAGATGGATCGGGGAGGAGTCGTCAGATCGTACACGGGGTCAAACTTGACATTTTCTTTCCCATTTCTCAGACTTTCCAGCCGTACAACTACTGTGTATTTGCAGGTATAACATATAATTCCCTTTATCTCGGGTCTCGTGGCAACGCTATCGAAATTCCCGGTCTGCTCCCTCGTTCTCGCATCCCGCGATCGCTGAACGTTCTTCTTTTTGCCGTTGAGTTCTTGCCGGTTGCGACGACACTGCTTTCGACGGTGACGGAAGTGATAGTGGTTGGGATAGTGGTGAGGGTGACGGTGACCGCTGCGACGGCGGATTCGGCGGTGTCGTTGGTGTCGATGGTCGTGGTGGAGACGATTGTTCCTGTCGGTGGGGGGTGCTTGCTTACCATCACACTAGGAGGCTAGGCGTCAGCCAGTCCTCATCCGCTAGCTGGACCGCAACCAAGAACACACTTTACCATTTGAACACACAAACGATGGTTAAGTATTGTGTCCGAATTTCAAGAAGGTGGGGTGATTGTTAGATATATACATTATATACAAGTAATATAGCGTCACACTCGCTCTGAATCTCTCTCATACATTCAATACGCATCATTTCTCCTCTCCGATATTTCACTTTCGCTCTCTTTTTACTAAGCTTGTAATAATTATAAGACTCGCGTCACCGTGATGTCGACCCAGCCTCGAATTAGCGAATCGGGCGCAGACTTAACAAAGTCCGTTTGAACATTAATAAAATCCTCGAGCAATTATATTCTGCCTCAAAATTTTTACAGTGGCATGTATTTTTTTCATTTTTGGGAGTAACGATCTCCACGACAAGATTTCTCGATTCGAGACTGAGCAGCGGGGTTATTGCGTGCAGCCATGCCTATGAGCGTGCGTGTTTCTAATCGACATAGCAAACTATAACGACAAGCCCGTTTCATGTACTGTTGGTAACGATCATTGTGCCTGCGAACCAAAACAGAAGGATGATAAAATCTTCTACATACGGCGACAGGAAGGATATATATTCAAGGGGCGTTCCCAGGAGACTAGCTTTCGGAGTGGGTAGAAGGAAGAGTCACTATTCTAGATAGAGAAGGAGGATCTCAGAGACGGAGCATTCAAGACGGTCGAGACGACCCGGTCCCCTGAGTAATCCAGGTGGAAAATTTTGAATAAATTTTATGGACGGTCTGGGGTAGCTGGAATGCTTCTCCAGGGTAGATACTCGATTATAAAAATAAAGGAAGAGAAAGGACAAAGTTGCGTTGAAAGTTTTTAACCGTATGATGTCTCGAGATCGATGCCTATAGTTTTGTCATAACCGCACAAGAAGTTAAGCAAGGAACAAATTCATGCCATTCACATCAAAATATGCTATTTTGAGGCAGGTGCGAATCAACCTTTCTCCAACTCTTTGCCGCGTTCACCACCATCGCGTTTATCGAAACGCGGATCGTCGGATACGAAAATGAAAATACAAATATATAATACTCATACAAACTATAACAGTAACGCTACGCTACATAACTGACGCATAAAGACAGGCACAGAGAGCCAAGTAAGCAATATACACCGTGCAATATGCAATTTCTATATCGAACACATTTCCATTCACGCGTCGCATGCACTCCCCGTTATATCCTCGACCCCTGTACACGGTCTGTTTCTACTGTTATCTCCGTAGATATTCCATTCACAATATTTTTCCGTGAGCATCCCACCAAAAACGCAAAGTTACTGTTGTACATGATGCAAAAACCATATACTAAAACTACTCTTCATTTCTACTATTCTTTCGATATACTCTTTTTTCGTTATTGCTGAATTCTATTTTTCTTTACAGTATTACTAGTATAATACTACAGATACGTCACTAATTGAACAACGTTTATGAGCATCCAACAAGAAGTTTGATCTTTTCAACTACACATCTAATTGTTACAATTACATATGAGATTAAAATAATAATATAGGGTGATTTAGCACAATATATTTTTTTTGCGGGGCACCTCTCAATACTGTTCTCTATTACGAAAAACAATTCCGCGTAAATCATCGATGAGATAAAAAATATGTAGAGGTCGAGACGGAATTTTTAAATTTTATTATTTTGAAATTCTTTTTCAGTGAAAATTTTCGTGTATTCGTTTACATTTTTTGCATTACATGAGTGTAGAGTTTCTGGATATTTCTGCAACAGTTCGTTATTGCTTTATGGTAGTTTTAGAGTACGAAATAATTGCAACAGCGAAAAATGTGTGCTATGAAAGAGAAAATTTGAGGGTGAGGGAATATTTTCAGAAAATTCAACGTATAAACGCCATAAAATTTCAATCCTTAGACGAACTAACTCCAAATGAAATCCCAAACCTTGACTGATAAAAGTCTACTTGTGTATCAAATTTCTGCTAGATATCTAAGCTTATTCATGAGAATTCTCACTGAAAAAAAAGGTTAAACAAGAAAATAAAAAATTCCGTCGTGACCTTTATTATTTTTTTATCTCATCGACGATTTACGAGGATTTGTTTTTCATAATAGAAAATACTTTTGAGAGGCGCCCTGTAAAAAAATATATTGCGTAAAAATAGGCCACCCTAATATGCTCTTGCACATTTTTTAGTTACTGTTTCAATCTCATTGGGATTTATAAAAATTAGACGTGCAGAAATGACAAAATTTATTTTTGGTACCTCGGAGGGGAACGCTTATTGAATGAATGGCATTGTTTTTCACTTCACACCGAAACTGTTGGTAACATTTACACAGGACGCATAAGCTCGAGTAAAAAGAGTGCAGGCAATAGCAAAGTTAACTTGGCAATCACAGAGATATAGGTGAGACAGCTGACATTACCTGGAATTGTTGCATGGGATAGGCCATCATTTGCGCAGGTGGTGGTGGTGGTGGTGGGGCAGCTTGAACGCCCGGGGGTGCCGATACTGTCGTTGCGTGGTGAGGTGGTAGCTGAGGTCCACCGGGTAGTCCCTGGCCCCAACCCGCTGCCGTTCCCGCAGCATGAACCCCCATACCCATTCTGTGTTTCGATCAGATCAATTTACGTTCCTGTTAGTGATGCTGATGCTATACGATATACATAGGCATGTCGATACTGTGGAGGATGCAAGATATCCACTGGATATTCGTATACCACGGCTTTGCGTATAAACCACGCATACGAAGATTCAGCATGGTGCACCATTAATAGCGTGGCACTGTTATACCTTATACTACGTCCGTGGGCTACTGTTTTTAAAGCGCCTATGGACTATATAACAGAATATACCGGATAACAGAATTTACCGAATATAACCATTAAAATAAAATCAGTATCGGTATTCGCAGGGCATTCAAGATCGTTAACGGCACTGTCAAAGTTCATCGATGTGTGCTGACGTTTCATCTCACTTTTACAAAGCACATCAAACAATCTCACTTCAATATATTCCTCGTCAAAATATTCCGAAACAAATTCATTGCAAAAATATACTGTAATAAAAAAATGTTATACAAGAATAAATCCATTAAAAATCAGTGCACATTTTGCGCCCAATACGAAGGAATTGTTAATTTTTTACGTTTTTAATAGGCGAATGCCACTTTATTCGTTTTTCGGGTTGTTACAAGGTTTTTAGTTTCTTTTATTTGTAAGAAAATGTTTTTATTGCATTCCATCAAAATGTGATTACTTTCTTATTCAGGATATTTGATGTGGAACAAATTGACGCGGGATATTTTGCAGGCGGATGTTATTATGCGAGATTTTTTCTTGGAATATTTTTATTTATATACAATTATGGTTAGAGAAAATATACTTGGCAAGGGCTTGATCATATCTCTATTTGTCATTTTGATATGATGTTTGATGAATGTAATTTTCATTAGAACGCAAAAGTTTTTTATACTAAAATTCACTGCTTTACAAAATATAAGCACAAGGAAGCTCACTCTCCTCTATCACAACTACTTCTCCAAACGACTTGAATTTCTTCCAAATTAGAAATGTTCGGTTCCATTAATGGGCTAGAGGATTCTCGCGAAAAATGGCACATAATATCGTCCTCACAGTATCTGACCTTAGAAATTGATAATTTAAAAAAAACCTATAATCCAAATAAAACATAAAATCAATCGGGAAATGGACCTAGACAAGGAAAAGTACATCAAAAAGTTCCATTGGTGAACAGAAGTAGAGAGCGTTTTTTTTCCAATAGCATACTTTCATTAATTTTTGTTATACTTTTCTTTGAATTCGGTTGACTTTCTACGTTGTTAAAATGATTTTAGATAAATTGGCAGACAAGTATACAAAAACCCAAAAAAATGTTGTTAGCGAATTGAACAATGGCTTCCATTGCACAAAGCAAGTTCACAGAGGTATTATCGTATTACGTAACATCCCTCATCCGTGCAGTCGTGTAATAACTCACCCCATGTACTGAGCCTGCTGATAGCCGGCGAATTGTCCGTACGTGTATCCCTGCATCCCCTGAAGGAAACCACCCGCTTGCATCTGCGTCGCGGCGGTCGTTGGATAGGATTGGGGTGGATACCAGTAGCCTAGTTGTCCGGCACCCCCGACCCCACCAACGCTGCCGACTCCCCCAACACCGGCGGCAGCGGCCGCTGCAGCCGCCGCAGCTGCAGCGTAGTATGGGTACGTTGCCGACGATATTGCCTGCAAATAATCACAAGAATAGAGTAACCCCTCATTACACATACACGTAACACAATTTTTCCTACTCCCTGTAATGTAACCCTGTAATTTCGTAAATTCTCTATCGTTTAAAACTAGATTAATGAGTATCCCTTGGAGATCAATAGAGTTTATTGAAAGTATACTATAGAACGATTCCAGTAATACTCGGGAGAGCCAAAGTCGTGAAGGAGAATCAAGAATGTCCAGAGACACGCGTGTGAGGGCCCCTCGAGCTTAGCTATCCTGCAACACCTATATCGAACTTGCAAGGGGGATAGTTTTGCGAACGAGTTTACCCGCGAGCAGAACGCGCTCTGCGAAAGTGAGAAAGTAAGTAACGACGGGTGACGCGAACGCGGCGGGTTTGTCGGGTGCGCGAGAGCTCTGCAGAGGTTCGCACGTTATGGGAATAGGGATCAATTAGGGCGACGTCACGGGTAAAGTAACGGGCGGACGGATGAGCGGAAATACCGGGAGCTTCTACACAGTACGTTTCTGCCCTTTCCATTGGTTTCGCTCGCTCGCACTCCCTACCTATTCCCAGATCGGACGTAACTACTCGCCTTAACGGCGCTAATTGCTAAGGGACCCCAGGCACAGTGCACTATGCACTGTCCCTGCACTGTGCTTGCAACCGCGCACCCGGCAAACTGCGGGGGTTAAGGGTTCGCCCGAGACAGAGAGAACGAGAACGAACTGAGCTTTTGCGGCCAGTCTGTTCTTCCCTCCTTTATAATCTATCTCACTCTCTCTTCTCTTTGTACCCCTTCTGCGAGAGTGTGCCGACGCTGATGCTGCTGTAGATCTGACGTTTCTCGTGCTCCAACGCGATTCGAACTCGAGCGACTGTCTTTTATCTGCACTAACGATCCGACCAGAAATAAGCATTAACGAGAAACCGTCCGACTAGAAAGCTAACAAGCGAACGCGTTTCGCGCGCAGTTCTACTACCATGTTTGGAGAATTCCTATTGCCGAATACTGTGTCATGAAACAATACCACGGGTTGTAGTTTATATTGTGTATTGAAATGTCTATGTTTCAAAATTTGCAACGACAATCGTAAGTGACAAACTAACCACAAATGGTGCCCGTTACTTTCCATTTAGAATGTCATGTGATGGTCGCAGGTATGTCGGTCATATACACGGTGGTGCTTGGTATTATAGTGAAAATATCTCGACAATTACTACACTGAGAAAAAAATTGTTAGAACCAACAAAACGTACGCTTGCGGGCAGGAAAAAAATATTTTGTCGGTTGGACAAAATATTTGGCAATGGTAATCGAATAATGTTTGGATTGATCAGCTGTTGCTTCGATCAATTACATATTTCATTCGATCAAAAGAATATTCTTTTCGCTGCCCGCAAGCGCAGGTTTTGTTGGTTCTAACGATTTTTTTTCTCAGTGTATACTTCATTATTTGTATCGATTAAAAATATTTCGTCATTATTTTGACAAGGATTGTATTACTCTTATGAAATTTCTATAGCTTTGAATGATTTTCTAAAATTATGGTCTTGATGAAACAAAAATCTCTTGACCAAGGGTTTCGAAAGATAGCATAACATTAAATTACTATTCTCAGATATTTCTGGCACAAATTCGAATTCGAGATGGATGCGCGGGTAGAATATACTACAGATCTTGCCATATCGATTTCCTTTACTAATGAGACTTTTCTTGAAATAAATGTGACTTTAAATACTATTTTTACCTGTCCGGATTGTTGGGCGTTGTTTGGATCTCCGCTCTCTTTTCCCCAGCTACATTTCACCGTCTGTCCATTAATGTCAGTATTGTGCGATGCGACGATGGCATGCGTTGCCGACTCCTTCGTGGAAAACCTGCGGGGTGTTGAACATACAGAAACATTCGTTAAAAAATATTGATTGCTGTTGATTACATTGGATGATCTATGTCTATGTCGTCATCGCTAGTGAAACGAATAGTTCAACGAAGACATAAGCTCTAAGGTAAACGGCCTGGTTTGTGACGATGTAAGGCAACTACGCCACCATTACGAATTACTATTGGCTGTTTCTGGAATAGTGGTGGAAGCCGCCTATGCTAAAGTAGCGCATCAGGAACCGGACCAGCGTCAGAATCACAAAGAAAAAAAAGTAGTTGGGTACACCCAAGAAGTAGTTGCACGGACTCACTTTTCGTAAGTCCATACAACCTCGAATTTTGTGAGTTGAGACAATTGCTTTTAGTTAGTTGTATAGGCTGGTTTGCAGTGACCATCTATTACGGTTGTATGCAACCCACCGGTTAGTTGGCACAACTAACTTGCCAAACAGAACACGATTTGACCCGGCTATCGGTAGAAATTGTGCGTATATATTAAAAATGCAATGAATTGACATATAGTCGATAAAATTAATGCGGTTTGACGTTATGCTTGATGAAATTGATACAGTTTGGGGATACATGTGATAACCATGTGATATGTGATGGTTAATTCAGTTTGAGATTACAATTGATAAAATTAAGACGGTTTGAGGTTATAGTGTTCGATGTCTTATTTCATCTGTCGAAGAGTGCATTCTAAGATGAGTGTGGCATCCTGTCTATCAATAGCATTTTTTTGCAAAAAATGTGCATCGATAGCAATTCTTTGCAAAAAATGTGTATCGATAGCATTTTTTTGGAAAAAATTTCTTTTGGCAGCATTTTTTTGCAAAAAACGTCTATCGACAGCAATTGCAAAAAATGTCTATCGACAGCAATTGCAAAAAATGTCTATCGGCAGCAATTGCAAAAAAGTCTATCGATAGACAGCATTTTCTTGCAAAAAAAGTCTATCAATAGCATTTTTTTGCAAAAAAAGTCTATCGATAGCATTTTTTTGCAAAAAAAGTCTATCGATAGCATTTTTTTGCAAAACAAGTCTATCGATAGCATTTTTTTGCAAAAAAAAGTCTATCGATAGCATTTTTTTGCAAAAAATGTCTATTGATAGCATTTTTGCAAAAAATGTCTGTGTTTAATAGTGATGCGAAACTTCACGAAAATAGGCGTTCGCCACACTTCCGTTATCACGCACGCTTCGATTAAAAGAAAAATATTTGGCTGCGAGTGCTCGTTGCGTTGGTTTAAAGTGGATGCGCGGTCTCACTGATTAGTTGGGCGAACTCACTAGAGAATTGGGCGAACTCACTTTTCGATGTCACGACAACTATTCGAGATTGTTATAGGCACCGAGTAAATCGTTGTAGCAACTCATTTCTGGCCAACACATTAAAGCTGTGTTGGCCCAACTACTCTTTTTTCTCCGTGAACAGGGCCGTTTACCTTAGCAAAGGTAAAAGACACAACGACCAAGATGATCACAACACAGAAAAAAATATTGTATCAATAACTGTAAAGTGACAGCTATCAATTTCCTCATGATTATTTTTTATAGTAGCCGTAACTATGGACTAAAAATGAATAGGTGTCACTTTAAAGTTGCCAGGAATATCGGAATTCTTGCTGAGGGCATGTAAAAAGTTAATGAACCTCACCTGACGAAGGCGTAGCCCTTGTCCTTGAAAACTCGAATCTCCTGGATGGAGCCAAAAGGTGAAAAAGTCTTCTGCATGAGTTCTTCCGTGAGGCCATTTGTCAAACCACCACAATAAACGGTGCAGTTTGTTGGGCTGCTCTGATTGTAGACCTCATCGAATGTCAGAGGTTTCGCGTTCGCTGCAATTAAAGATACGATCGCATCACGCTGGTGTACAGTGATATACTTAATATAGCAGGAGTATATGGTGGCTGTGGAGTCGTAGAAGTCGTGAAGGGATTGGGGAAACAAGAGGGACAAGTTTACTGGTAATAATAGCCGTACCTAGTAATCCGTAAACCCCCCTATTCGGTGATCTCCCACGACCATCCGAAACCTCGATTTTATTGCCTTGCTATAAAAGCATCAACGATAATTACGCATTCTAGGAGTGAAATATTACTGTCGTAATAGTTGCGGAGCTAAAGACCGTATCGTTGCCGGAGTTACGGAAATAAAATGACTACCCTGCTCTCCAGCTTGAGAGCTCTTGCCGGTACGTCCTACCACGTACTTCCTCTATATCTAGACGAATATTACAGGAGGAAGAATATAGGATGAAACGGAAGCAAAAATACGAAATGGCATGGTTAAGTACGCTCAAGACGGCGTGACCACAGAGCCTTGACGAATAAATCAATTTAACGGGCCGACGATGGGCCATGTCAATTTTTTTGTGAATTTATGGTAACATTGGTTTACATCCCTTCTATCGATACATGCGTATTTTGTATTTTTCAGGCACGTCATTTCCGATGCTTGCCCAAGCTTCCAACAAGAATAATAATAATAATACAGTATGATATAATGTATATTGTATGAAATTTATATATGTCGTTAAATTTTGACATGCAACAGAATAACCGATTCGAAACGAGGTATATTCCGGACATCGGGTGGTAAAAAATATAGGAATATTTTGATTGTCGCAGCTACATCGATTTATTGCGACCCTTACTACTAGTTTGCCCTACAAAAATTGGAAGTGGACTTCAATGTTTGAGGGTCCAACCAAATTTTGAGTTATGTAGCATTTGCACTATTTATAACACTTATAGAAACGGCGAGTATTATTTTTTTTTATCATCCGAGGCTATAATAAACGTGGCACTGATTGGAATTTGTTTATAGTTACTGTCCTGACAATAAATGACGACAAATGGTTTAACAACGATAGGTAATTTCGTTACGAATGGGGTATTCCTGTTGAACTCGGTCGTGATATTTTATATTATTTTAAATGCTAAAATGCCCTCGATTTTCTTCATTACATAGTTTATTGGGAATAGTTAGTTTATGAAACATATTAATAATTCTAAATTTTATATAATTAAAATACTTTTAAGAATTCTTGGAAAATTGTGTACACAAATGATGTTAATGTTAATTTATTTATATATAAATTTCGTTCCATCGAAGATTGCTTCAGTTCGCATTTAAATATATTTTTAACAATTTAATCTTTTCAAAACCGAAGAAAATAAAATTGCACATTTTCTCGATAGACTTCAACGTTTCGTTTTTAATTTTTTTCATCGATCAAAAATTTGGTTATTTAATAATAAAAGTAAATAAAATTTCTTTTCTAAAAAAGTAAGAAAAGTGTTTTTTTAAAGTGGTTACAATTATATAAAAAGTCATGGGACTGGAATTATTTGCGAGACATATGTTGGTTCAAAGTTAAGGTTTGAAGTTCAAGGTAACATATAAATTACTGTGCTTCTCAGCCCATATTAGACGATACCAAATCTTTGATTCACACACAAGTTTAATCTACAACGACGACTTACATCACTCCTGTCTGGTTTTGAAATCTCGGGAACAGTGATCCTTCTCATTATTCAAGATTTTCCTCCGTATCACGAAAGGCAAGATGGTAGGTAA
Organism: Ephialtes manifestator; assembly: GCA_963970395.1. Lineage (NCBI taxonomy): Eukaryota > Metazoa > Arthropoda > Insecta > Hymenoptera > Ichneumonidae > Ephialtes > Ephialtes manifestator. The sequence continues at coordinate 16,575,029 of OZ019976.1, forward strand.
GATAGAGAGACTACAAATCTTATTTCTCTACCGAGTGAAGAAGGAGTAAGGAAGATCCGATTCCTACATATGTATATGTACGCGCTTATCGAACACACGTTTTACGGTCTGCTTTTACGCCTCGAAGCCGTGCAAACCTGCGTCGTACGACGAGAAACGCGTAACCGTGCATTGTTCATAACTCTTGCAACATATTCTATCCGTGAACCATAAATATGTATATATGTATACGTTAGCAGTCTCGAGAGAGGCTGTCTTCAGTCGTACGATCGCCATCCATTCTTGCAACATCTTCACAAATTTATTCGCCTTGGCGTCGCCGCGTGCAGGTCCGAGTTTTCCTATCTTATTCCGTACATTCGTGTTCGATAAAATTTCACGAATAGAAGCGATGTGTGCTTCAAGTAGAAGTAGACGAGGAGTCCGAAGTATACGTCGAGAAAGAGAATGAGGCATGAAGGAAGGGAGAGCAAAAGAGCGAGCAAGCCGCACCTGTTGAGTCCTTTTGCGTGAGAACCGTGGACGTAGTACGTACAAGGATGTAGTCGGTAAAATGAGGTGTGAGAGACCGCCGCGCAAGAATACTTCGTTCGCTCTTTCGCGCTCCAACACCTCGTTTCGATACTAATTGCACCATTTCCTCTCGTTCTTTCTATCGTCTCGTAGTCTTAACCTATAAGAATACCACGAACCTCTAGACGTATATGTACTCTCGCTCGGTTTTACGTTAAATTTTTCGAACTACACCGAAAGTGGGTTTTAAAAGAAGTAGATCGAGGGATGCAGTAGCACACACACGACACATACACAGACATAGATAGGAATGGAGACACCCGGCCCTCTCGGAGATCTAATGGGTGTGTTTGCGTCGAGTAATCGATAGCTTCTAGAAAGCTGTGGGATAGTAGCACTGCTTCCTAGCAATGCGACTGTTTCAGTAAAGGCTCCTGGAGGATCTAGTCTAGACCCCGTCGTGCCGCTGCTTTCCACGTACGTGCTTTCTACCACTCTGGGCTTCACTTCGTAGTCTCGCTCACGAGTGAGTGAGCGCTTTGCTGCTTCCCTTTTCCGCGCCATTCCTCGCTGCCTTTGCCTACTTCCATCCACGTTCAAACCCTGCTGCTGGTGCTGCTGCTGCTGCTTCTGCTTCTGCTTCTGCTTCTATTGGTGCTGGTGGGAACCCCGAGCCAAGCCAAGATTTGTAGTCGTGGCATAAATTCGAGCTTTCGCCCTTCTCTCCTTCCGGCTCGCGCGCCCTAATAGATTGGCGGCCCCAATAAAGGCGGCCAATACTCGGAGCCCGTGCTCGTGTATGCTCTGCTCTGACTCGGCTACTGCTCCGCGGGTGCCCTCGCTTCTCTCTCCTATACTCACTGCTGTTACATAAGGATTCACCCAACGCAAATTGATGACTATGATCGACCTAGTATGGTAGAAATATATATATATATATATATATATATATATATATATATATATATATAAGCTATATATATATATATATATGCAACGCTTGATACTGTAATGCATGAGAAAACGTCCTATTTGTGTTTTAAAAATGGCATATGGCTTCGGACGTATATCGAAGAGCGACAGACGGTGCCATAAGAAAAACGAGGGTATGCAACTCCTGTACAGTGTAGGAGAATGCTCGGAGTGAGTTTCGGGAAAGGGGAAAGAAAGAGTCTCAGCGAGCGTCACAGCCGATCTTGATAGAAGAGGTTGGGCAAAGGGGCATTGAGCGATTAAAACGAGCCCCGCGGAGTGATGTTCGACAACGTTTGGCACTTGCGGGCAGCAGAGGGAGTCCCACCGAGGCCAGTCAAACGGCCACACAAACCTTCCCTCGGAAACCCGAAATCGAGACCCCTCTATCCTTTTCAACTCGATTCTTTTTCTCGTCCCCGGAGTTTGCGGCTTATGTGCCTGCTTTCTCCAGTAAGGGTCCATAAGTGAATAAGGTGATATTAAAAAACGATTCTGGCATTTGTAATGGTACTGACTTTATTAATAGACTGTCAAGTACACTGAAAGTAGAAACATCATTTGTATAGAAAATATTTCTGATATTAAATAAATATAATGTTAAAAAATAAATACCGAAGCTTTTCCATAAGTATAAATGACGCCGAGTAATTATAATTTTGCAATGTATGAAAGTATTCAGTAAGCGTAATAAATTATAACAATTCAGTTAAAAAATTGAAACTTTTTTGCCGTCGAATGGTGCAATATCGTGAATGAAAGTACATCCATGGTGGAGGGATTTGAGTTAACAATTGCTATTATTTCGATGTTACATTGTGGGAAAAAATTGTTTTTAAAATTAATTATATTACAATAATTCAATCGCTGCTAATTTCGAAAAGTTTAACTGTGCTACTTCGGAAAACAGAGCAGCAAATTGGCCGGGGGTCGCGGATGGCTTGAAGGCATTTCATTTCGTGTGCGAGGCCAATTAAACGGGCGAGTTTTACACTCCTGGTGCCTTTACCTCTTGCCTTTGCTACATTACGATGGCTTCGGGCTTTCTAGCTGGCCTTCTCTATTCTACATAAACTCATGTTCCGTAGTGGTTTGGGTGCATATGCGCGTGTGTATTTATGCTCCCACCGCTGCTGGTTTCACGGAAGTCCAGGCCTTGCCAATACGTGCGAGTAAATAATATAGTGTATTTAGTGAACGTATGCAAACATCCTCGGGCACGAGAGGGTAACCGCCACCGCGAATACATGCGCGACTGTGTGGAATTTAGCAACTCTGGTCACAGCTAAAACTGGCTACAGCTACAGCGTCAGAACCACCAATGAAAAAACACTGGGTAGCAGAGTCGCGATGGTGTGCTCGGAGCTTGCATACCCGTTTGGATATTGACCGCAAAGGTGTTTCTGCTGATGATAATAATGGACGCATTCTCGTAGATGCAAGTGGAAAACGCATATATATGTTCTGATATTACATGCAGTTTACGTTGTCATGTATTACTTCCGTATATGTTCAGGGAAATCATCGTTGGTAGGTATTGTAACTTAAGCAAATTGCAACCAATTAAAAATGTTCATGGTTGGAATGAAAAAAGATGATGTAATTATAAAAAAATACCCATCGACGGGAAATTGATAGTTATTAATTAATGTACGCTAGGCTGATCTCGATTTTATACTGGGAAAAAAGTAGTTGCTTGGATATAATTCGTGTTTCCTGACTGAATTTGTAGCTAGTCAAAAATAAATGGTTAAACATATTTCGATCAAATAAGGCGAATAAATGTCGAGTAAATTAATTTTTTCGTCGGACGTCGGGAAAAGTAGGTTTAGTCAACAGATATTACTTTTTTTCTCAGTTTTTATGAGTGTAGGGTTCCGTTGATATGGTTCGCTTTACTTTGTAAATTTCTTAAATTCTGTAATTTCGTTTCATTGTAATGAAGATTGTAATTGGACAATTTGGCGGTATTGAAGTCGTGTATCGAATATAATGTAATTAAAGTAATCTATAAAACATTTGTAAATTTCCTACATTCATTTTCACATCCAATTAGAAATTAGGTGGGTCTATGGTTTGAATGGAATATAATTGTACCGAATATTGGTACATTCGAGTAGTACGATTCTATTCAATTATATTTATTTCAATTTGTAATTGTGCATTGCTTGTTAGATGGAATGATCTACAAAAGATTGATTTATCAATTTGAGAAAATTATCGTAAATGCCAAATAAATATTATTAATTCGAATGGTGTATCAAAATAAATTAAATGGCACTGAATAGTGGAATTTGCGAGTATTAGGGGAGAACCGATATCCTTGCACCAGTTGCATGAATGGACATTCGGCATTTGTCAGTAATGCAATGATAGATTGTGATGTAATCGATTTAACTTTGAGTGGTCAAAATATTAACATCTGCTTAGTGAAAGACGAATCAATACGTCGAGAAGACAAGAGTACGACATAACTCTTGTTCCCATATATAACCCATATGATTGATGTGGAAAAAAATGCTTCTTCATTAGACCTCTTAACATTTTCATATCACGGAAAGTATGAAACGCACGTTAATAAAATGTTATACAATCAAATGTACAAATGTGTACAATCAGGCATTTGTGAATGGGCCAGTTATTTGCGACCGTACGATTTGAATTTTTGCATCCTGTGATAGACAATATGAAATAAAACATTAGTGATGACTTACCAAAAATAAAAAGACGAATCTAGTAATAACGGCTCAGAAAATATCTGGTTCTGGTTACCAGGTCGCCAACACTAGCAAGAGCAAAAAACAATGTAAATGCCATTGTCTCAAGACTTAGAGGTGCGTTGAAATAACAACTTGATATTAATAGCTTGCGTAATTAGGTGATCTATTCATGACACGTGGGCGGTCCATTCATGAAGTCGGTCCCATAACGATATTAATGGCTTTCATGAATGGACCTCTCTTCTAATGTGTGTTTTTTTTTAATTTGCATTTCCCCCCGTCTGGAGGCATTACGCCTATTGCAGGGTCGGCCCGGATCAGTAGCCGGTCCCCCCTGCACGGAGAAAAAAAAGTAGTTGGGTACACCCAAGAAGTAGTTGCACGGAGTCACTTTTCGTAAGTCCATACAACCTCGAATTTTGTGAGTTGAGACAACTGCTTTTAGTTAGTTGTATAGGCTGGGTTGCAGTGACCATCTATTACGATTGTATGCAACCCACCGGTTAGTTGGCACAACTAACTTGCCAAACAGAACACGATTTGACCCGGCTATCGATAGAAATTATGCGTATTTATTAAAAATGCAATGAATTGACATATAGTCGATAAAATTAATGCGGTTTAACGTTATGCTTGATGAAATTGATGCAGTTTGGGGTTACAGTTGATATGGTTAGTTCAGTTTGAGATTATAGTTGATAAAATTAAGATGGTTTGACGTTATAGTGTTCGATGTCTTTCTTCATCTGTCGAAGAGTACATTCTATGATGAGTGTGGCATCCTATCTATCGATAGCATTTCTTTGCAAAAAATGTCTATCGATAGCTTTTTTTTTTGCAAAAAAGTCTATCGAAAGCATTTTTTTGGAAAAAATTTCTTTTGGCAGCATTTTTTTGCAAAAAAAGTCTATTGACAGCATTTGCCAAAAAGTCTATCGATAGCATTTTTTTGCAAAAAATGCCTATCAACAGCATTTGCAAAAAAAGACTATCGATAGCATTTCTTTGCAAAAAATGTGCATCGATAGCAATTCTTTGCAAAAAATGTCTATCAATAGCTTTTTTTTTGCAAAAAAGTCCATCGAAAGCATTTTTTTGGAAAAAATTTCTTTTGGCAGCATTTTTTTGCAAAAAATGTCTATCGACAGCATTTGCAAAAAAGTCCATCAATGGACAGCATTTTCTTGCAAAAAAAGTCTATTGATAGGATTTTTTTGCAAAAAATGTCTATGTCTAATAGTGATGCGAAACTTCACGAAAATAGGCGTTCGCCATACTTCCGTTATCACGCACGCTTCGATTAAAAGAAAAATATTTGGCTGCGAGTGCTCGTTGCGTTGGTTTAAAGTGGTTGGTTGCGCGGTCTCACTGATTAGTTGGGCGAACTCACTTTTCGATGTCACGACAACTATTCGAGATTGTTATAGGCACCGAGTAATTCGTTGTAGCATCTCATTTCTGGCCAACTCATTAAAGCTGTGTTGCCCCAACTACTCTTTTTTCTCCGTGTGAGAGTCTGGTCCGGATCAGTAGCCAGTCCGCCCTGAGGGTCTGGTCCAGATCAGTAGCCAGTCCCCCCTGAGGGTCTGGTCCGGATCAGTAACCAGGCCCCCATGCGGCTGCATCCGACTTCGCCCTCTATATCGCATTCGCCATAGCATTTCTGCCATGGGCATAGGGAAACTGCGGAAAACCTATGCCGATATAGCCGGTTTCGAGTTCGCCTCACGACACCGGAGCTACGTCACGTTTCGTCGAGAACGTAAACACGAACTACAGCTATATACATGTCACCTCCACAAGTAGAAATACCTGTGTGGGTCTCATGTATACATCTGGAGCTTCATTGCACCCGTATTTATATTTTCGACGAAAATCGACGGAACCGGGAATCGAACCCGCGACCTACCGATGCTCTGGGACTAGAGGCCAGTACACTGACCACTAGACCACCGCACCGGTTACTTCTCTTCTAATGTGTTTAAAAACTTCTTTTGCAATGTCAAAAATTTTTCGTTAAGTCGTCCAATGGGACAGATCTCACCTACTACTTTATTCGATCATATTTAATTCAATTCATTTTTGTATTTTTATTAACAGGCGATTAGAATTATTGGTTATAATAATCTACAACCAATAACACTATTGTATCAATTTTATTGTAGATTACTACAATCAACGATTCTAATTGTAGTATTAAGAAAAAAAATCTATGTTTACATTGCATGTATAGACTATAAATTGTACACCCCTTTACTGTGGGGATAGCCACACTGCAGATGTATTTTCATTCATCGGTCGTTGTACAGAGATCACTTAGCAACTACTCACAAGTGACGGCTACAAATGCCAGACTCCTGTCCATCTTTTTTTTTTTCTTCTTTTCTGCCACCGTCCGCGTTTCAACTACTACGCTCCCTTTTCTTTTCTATCTCCAAGCTGCTCGTTCTCGCTTTCGCCCTCTCTGCGTTTCACAATATTTCAACCGGTCGCCCTCTACTTTCTTTATTCCTTTCATCGTCTTCCTCTTCTTCTTCTATTTTATATTTCCATCTTACTCTTTCCGCACCCTCTCATTCGAGGGTTTCTCCGCAAGGCTCACTCTCGTTCCCATTTCGGTACCACCTCTCTGAAGCCACCCCTCTAGCTTCGCGATCTCGCGCTCTATCTCGATTCATTTACCTCGAAATTACAACAATTTCATGCAAAGCAGGCGGTCGCGGGGTTTGGGGAGGGCCCTCGGGGGTCTGACGTTGCCGTTGCGGCTTGAAATACTTCGAGTGCCCCGCGCGCCGACGCTCGACTCACTGTTGTATAAAATAAAAAAGACAAAGAGCGAGAGTTCTCTCTGACAGTGAGCGTCAGCCACGCGAAAGAGAGAAAAAGAGTGTCGATCGACCTGCACCAGCGGTGGAATTGCAGCGGTGGAGTAACACCCCGGCAAAGAAAGAAACGACTCGTGCTGCCAGCGCGCGCGGCTCTAAAAAACAAAAGAGGGCCTATTTCATGCAAATGCATACTGCGAGTCTCGACTACCTACTGCGCACTTCTGGACGGTTATAACTCGCGCGATATTGTACATAGTAACAAAGGTGGTGGGAATGCGAGCCAGCCAGAGTAAAATTTATATATATTTTTTTCTAAATATTGTTATGATTCGAAAACTTGAGATGCTTTGGGGATTCTTGAAAAATTCGTAAACATCACACGAAAACATATCCTTTTGCCGTTACTTACTCTCATTTTATAATTAAGTCGAAGTTATCAATTGTTCCAGTAATAAGTTCACTACGTTCGATATTTTCAAACGGAGGTTGCAATAGCCTATGAAAATCATGTTCTGATAGTTTCTTATTCCGTATCCATTTTCAATTCTGTGATGACAACAATAGTTCCAATGCAAATAACGGCCCGTGTTGAATTCCATAAAATCGTGGGTGAAAATATAGAATTATTAGGCATTTATCTCAGATTAATGCTCTGAGCGAAAATTATTTAGATGACAACTATTTCGGGGCTTATAGAAATTTTGATTACATATACTGTGACCTCCATTAACGTGCTAATAAATTTTGAAAGCCAAAAATAATGCGAATATTACGTTCGGTCTAACTTATGAGGTTGGGGTTAGATCGAAATCCCTGATATTCGCTGCAGAATTATTAACTGGTTTGCTGGTATTATCAGGGAATTATATACTGTTAATCTCTAAAACAAAGATTTTCTTTATGGCAAAAGCATCCAGCTATGTCAGCCATGCAACAACAAATTCATGTATTTTTACACTTTTTGCAGATTTACAAGAGAGCTTATGTTTCAAATATTCCGTAGTAGATTTAACTTTTTGTTTTCCTCATAATTGGTGACGATTTAATTTGTTTATGAAAAGACATTAATAAAAACATTGTTTCAGTCTGTGCTATTTCACCGATTGAAGACCACATGTTTCGGAGAAAAAACTGCACCATTCAATTATTTATTTTTATTTTGTGGATGCCACAAATTAGTAGTAACAGGATATTTATCGAAAACAAATTAAAGACTATTCAACATTTATGAATATAAATATTTTATAAGTTAGTTAACTAAGAATAGCGTCAACTGCCAACGAGCCATCGACCGAGGTCATGCAGCTGATGAGCTTATTGATGAATAAGTAATTGAATACATAATCTTAATTCCGTCCACATATAAGAGTTGCTTAAAATCTTTGTATCGCTAACAGCGCGTCAATTTCCGAAAGTACTGCGAAAACCAGCTTAATGTTTTTGCAAATATCTGATATGAATAAGAGTATCAAATTCGATTAAAATCCCAGAGAGGCAAGTGAATGTTAAACAAGACAGAATTTTCTATTACGATATCCTTCTCATTTGCAAAACTAACTCCTTGTCTGCAAGTGAGTTGATCAATAGAGTTAAAGTTTGTCACGCAAATAAAGCAGTAGAACTTCCTAATCACTTAGAATTTTCAATGAAATATATTCGACCGACTATATAAACATTATCTATAAACCTGCGAAGTTGAATCTAACCGATGGATTTATTATCGTTTTACACTATTCATAAAAATTACTATATGCGTCAGCTATTTTTAAATTCTATTTTGTTAAAAAAAGTCAAGTAATTCTATTCGAATTAACATATAAACAATGTTTAAAATGTTTTAAATTACTATTGTTACAGACAGAATTGGAAGTAAAATTGCCTAAAATCCCGTTAAACTTCTTATCACTTTTTGATACTTTATGATAATGGCAAACTGTAATACCTCCACCTCGATATATATGTGGCGGTGGTCTATCCATCATCGTGGCTGGTGTACATTGTATATAGTATTAGTATTAGCAGAAACCGCACGAAAAACGTTTCCCTCTCCTCAAATGTGGTGTACATTGCTCCGACGAACAGCCCGGACGTCCGGCTCATTAGCGCAAACAATTATTACGGCTACGGTGAATTCGTCGACATCCCTGAGGGCGTCAAATTGAGCTCATCGAATTCAGGTATAGTTAAAACAGAACTCAAATCGCGCGTAGTAAATTCTCCATTCCACAGTGACAAATAATTGTGTAAAAGTTCTATAAGTCCTATTATGTTAACTTTACCAAATTCTTTGTATTGTTCCAGATGTTATGTTAAACATTGAAAAGTTATAGAAAGTTTTCTTAAATTTGGCGAATTTATAAATATTTTATACATTATGTTCTGTTAATTTAAAAGTGACATAAAAGTTTCGTAAACTTTCGACAATTTTTCTGTAAAAATAACAATAATTTCGTCAAATGAAAATACAAAATTTTTACATAATATTTTTTTAAACTTTTTCTGTAAAATTGATAGACATTTTCTGTGGTCAGAACATGTATGTTACGTTAAAAGTACAGAAAGTTTAATTTAGTTTTTACTGTTTGTTTTTACTTTTATGTAGGTACCGTTTATTTCAATTCTAGTCAAGAAAAATTATGATTCGGTCGGGGAAAGGTCACAGATTTTGTTCATTTTTTAAAGCGACCATTATAGAAATATAATAGATTTCTGGAGTGCTACTATGAGCCAGCATCAATAGATTTCATACATGTTGCGGCGTGCCATTTGTAAAGCGATTTTTCTCATAGTACTGACAACAAATTTCAGAAGAAATAAAACGGTGATATCAAGTTCGATATTTCGATATTTCGAGAGCGTTGATAAATATCGTGACATTAACTTTTAGAGGTGGATCCGTACAGTGCGAATTTTTTTCTTTGCTGGTTTCCACGAAACTTCTGAGTTTAATGTTCGTGACCGTGGCTGTCAATTCGTTTTATGAATTTCGCGTGCCTCGCTGATTTTTTGGCAGCGAATTGGGGTATCGACGAGCGAGCAGGGACCTCGCCACGGTTACCGCTGGAAGATGAGATCGAGTGCAGACGAAAGGAATGAGTGAAGCTGGGAGTGAGAGTGAGAGTGAGCTAGGAGTGAGCGGGCACAGTGGTGAAGATAGAGATGGCCGCAGTTTCCGACGTTCGAATCGTTCTAAAGCGGCCACGTCGTCAACGGGACAAACGGGCGACGATTTGCGTGGAAAATCCGCGAAGAGCGAGAGAGGGAGAGAGAATAGTGAGGGAGATGAGAAGCCCGGCGGGGCAAAGAAGTAGAGAGGAAATTCCGGGAGGGACGGGGGACGTTTATCGACTCGATTTGTATAATAGCCAAAGTTTTTGGGGAGTGCTCGTGGGAGTGAGAGCATATAGGGGTGCCTGTGAGTGGTATAGATCGCGTGAACGCGAGAAAGAGTAAGAGGGATGAACACAGTGAGAACGATATAGAACTATGCTGGATGAATCTCGGTGTCGCAAGAGCGAGAGCGAGTTCCAGAAATCTAATTCCAGCACGAATTCTTCTCTAGTCGTTGGCATACGGTTATGCTCTACTAGTCGTTGATGTCTTCGGTGCGTGTATTAAAACCGAAGGACGATGCACGAGAGCCACCCGGTGGCTCAGCGAGGGTGTCTTCGACTAATTCTCCTAAAGTTCTCCAACTTCAATAACTTTGCGTGTCCGAACACGAGTTACTTTGCTGAATCTGCTGCTTTTATAGATCTGCTATATATATATATATAGTAACTATTACTTGGGATGTGACGACAAAAGGGTTACGACCGAAAGGAGAGACAGATGGATGATCAGTAATAAAATACTTTGCGATATCGCACCGTCGAAAGTACGAAAGGGTTGAAAAGGTTTAGCTCCTTTTTCGGCTCTCTACATTCTTTGTAATTCTCTTTATTTTACAGGGAGATGTGCAACGTGGTTTGAGTGGAGGATCGAAGCACATGCAGCAAGCGGTGCTGCAACTCGCGATCCACAAAGAGTTCGATAATGCTTTAAACGCTTCGCGGTCGGTGGTTTCCTAAGGGAATATCAATTTTCCCGGTCGCCTGTAGTCACAAGGACCGTCAGCAACAGCAAGAGTAGCTGTGCACCGACTCCGCAGTTCCAGCCAATTTGCTATGCAGACTCCTCGACGTATGTGCGGACTGCTGTGATACCGACGCAGTTAATAATAAAAAATATAAAAAATAATAAAAGAACATAACGAGTAGAGAACAGAGGAAAAAAAAAGTCGATTCAACGAGCTCGCCGTGTGCGCAACAAGCGGAACTGCGCCTGGCTGGAGAAGCACAGTGAGATTTTGTGAGAGAAACGCGGGTCGGGTGCGGCTCAACAGTATTTATTTTTATTGTTCTCTTCGACTCTTTTTTTTCTCTTTTCTCAGTCGTTGCGTTAGTCCAAGCAATTCGGTAACGTAGGCAAAATGTTCACTGTGCCTTCACTCTACAGTGCCTCTTCACCATCAGCTTCACCTTTACTCTCTCAACACTCACAATTTAACGCGTATTGACGTTTCATCGAAACTGTGTAGTCGTGGCTCAATCACAGATCTGCACGTCTCCTGCCACCTGTATACGTTCTCGCAACGTACGTTTGCGTACGTATATCAACCAACAGTATGCCTCCTCGTTGTGCCCCTAGGGGAGCACTCCCTCGATGCTAGCCCGCCAGACCCCGCAAGCAAATAATCACCTAGTCAACCGACGGATACACGAGATTTTCAAACAAATATAAAAGAAAAAGAGCAACGATTCCCGTAGGCTATAAAAGTAATTATCACTCGTACCAGTGGAGTTACGAGAACGGGGAAATCCACGAAGTACCCGAGCTATATAAACAGACCAATAGCACAGGATTTCTGCGTTGCAATTGGCGAGTGTATGATAACGTTTAACATACGCTCCCTATAAATCTACGTTATTATTTTGTCTGCATTTATCGAATGGATATGTGTATTGAGTTTGCTTCGAAGTACTGATAACATTGTAATAGGTTATAAAATTCGTGAGTAAATTGTTATGAAAAATATACATACATTATGTTCTTTTAGAAATCGTGATGATTTTGATCGAAAATGAATAGAAATGGATAACTTTTTGCTGCAAAGTGATATCTTGGTAATAGTTATTGACTAGAAGGTTTTCCTGAAGGGCGACCAGGAGGGCGACGTTTATGCGGCGAGTGACTATCGGCCATGCTTGAATCGTCGACATTCACCCTGGTGGGCGATACCAAACTTTCGACATTAACCTAAAGCACCGGAGTTGAGCCTTTTGCATGCTGGAAATTTTTGCTTCCCTTGTGTTCTCTCTCAGTAACTCTTTCTTCGTCTCTCTCGCTGCAAAGTTAACTAATTGCCTGCGGGTGCTCATAAAATATTGACCCAGTTGCCAGGGATACTGAGTGATTCGGAATCAAGCCATTTTGATGCTTCCGTTTGTAATCGGTTGTGTCAGGCGTCGAGAAACATCAAAATGTTTATATTTGGCATAATATGGGCCAAGTTAAACGTGCTTTCATTAATTTGAACCGAAATTTCAGACAACTTTACCTTTACTAAAGTGCGCATGTTGGTAAGGTTGATGTTTTTTTTCTCAGGTTGGGAATTAGTCAACAATTAAATCTTAAAAGGGAAAGAAAAAAACATTTTCCCTTGCGCCCACATTGCTTTGGAAATAGGGGGTGAAAAATCAGCGCTGCTTTTCCATGTCGGGAGTAGCTTTTTTCCCATTTCGTTGTAATATGAAAGGCCCGTGCTGAAAAATTTAGTCGAACCCGTGTCCGCAAGTGGACTTAAATATTAACCCAGACCGAGTTGCACCATGGCCTCCTAGCCCCTCGTTCCACGAAACCACAGGTTTACATTACCACGTATATAGTTACCGTACCGGCAGCTAAAGGTAAACTATTTTGAATTTTAAATTCTCCAAAGGTAAGCACGAAAAAACCCGCGAGATACATGGGGGTGATGTTGGCTACTACCATTGCAACATATAGTTATTTCGCATTTCACCAATTTCTACTTTTGACCATTCGATGTAATGTAGACAGGAAGCACAAGTTATCTCGATTCATTAGAGGTTCTACTGTACGGTTATGCCCTTCCCTTTTTTTCAATTTTATTTTGTTCTCCTTTTCATCGCTACAAACATTAAATATGCAATCAGAGAAATCATGGTAGTTCCGAAAATTGTAAGTGACAATTATTAATTGTTGGTGAAAGCGACTACTCATTTTTCATCGTATACGACGATTCTTGGTCAATTTTAATGATGGAACTTGAGATAATGGTTGCTAGACTCAAAGCGCTCGAATGAAATAGTTTTGATAACTACCTTGCAGATTGCTTACCTATTATTTTTCATATTTTACAAAATCATTTCCATCTGCTAGTCTTATCTGTAAGATGATACAAAAAAATTTCATTCGATCAATCTTAATTTGCATGAGCCAAAGCTCGTAACATTTCCCAAAATGCACGTTGCTATAAAACTTGATCACCTCAACGGATTCACACCAAATTTAATCCTGAACCATGTTCAATTGCAGATTTAAAAAATTGAAATTGGTTTTATTTCAATTTTTTTTACGGCCATTCCTTTGAACCAATGCATCTTTGTTGATCAATTATCGTATACTTGTATCGCATAGTTCAGTGGGAAAGATCAGACAGTTTATTGAAATTACAAAAAAAATAAAATCGTTATAATGTTTGGATCCCTCGACTGATTAATTCCAAATTCAATGTTAAACCGTGTTTAATGATAATCAACTTGGAAACTACATTTGAGCGGGATATTTCAGAAATTACCTGAGCTAAAGTCTTAGCAATAAATCTACAGACACACAAATCTGCAAATGTAATTATTAGGGTCGAATTTATAGTCCGACGTTTAAATTTAAGTTCGAACTTAAGTACAAATCAGAGTGAACAGTTCCAAATTAAGTACGACGTTAAGTTCAAACTTCGAACTTAAGTATAAATCAGAGTGAACAGTTCAAAATGAAGTACGACGTTAAGTTCAAACTTCGAATTATAAATTCGACTCATAACCGTATTTCTCGATGTTTTGAACCATTTGGACAAACCTGATTTAAAAATTGAAAAAAAAGGATGCAAAGTTGAACTTTGCACATTGCACTTTGCCCGAAGCTTCTTTATTTTATTTTTGGCTTCCTCATAGACGAAGCTTTGCGAAAGATCAAAATTATTGACGAGGCAATGTGCAAAGTTCAACTTTGCATCCTTATTTTAAATACAAATTTAAGAAGTACGAAAACAAAAATTTTCATAAATTCAAAATTCTAAAAAATCTAAACCGTTTTATGTATTTCGCTTAAATTCAATGCCGATCGTCATTTTTCATTGCTTTATTCGTCAAACACATTTTAAGCTGATTATCTAAAAAATTGTGGCAGCTAGAGAACATACAGAGAATTTTTGAAAAATTCAATGTCTTATAAAATCTGAACCACTTTACCAATCTTCACCAAATTCGATATCTACTACAACTGGATGCTAATTTTACCTTGCAAAAGAATTGAGCAGGTTTGGTCGAACTTAACTTGAATAAGAAGGAAAACAAAATTTTTTCGGAAATTCAAAATTTTATAAAATCTAAACCGCTTTATGGATTTCGGTCAAATTCAATACCAACCTTCATTTTTCATTTCTTTATTAATCCAGAACTATTTAGCTCATTAGCTGAAAAATTGCGGAAGCTAGAGAACATACAGACGTTTTTCGAAAAATTGAAAGACATAAAATTATAAAATTTGAATTTCTTTTTAAATTTTTTCGAAAATGTATACACAGGAAGGGGCATTGCTCCTCTACCAGCATGCTAAATTTCAGCTTGATTGTTAACGCCGTTTTCGAGATACAGCCGTTTGAATTTTGCAAGCGTGCCACACACACACACACACATCCTCTATGAAGAAGCAAAAATTACGAATACGAAAGTATTCTTAATGATGAAGCAAACTATAGTTGAGGTTTTTTTAAATCTCCTTTTATAATTTAAAACTTTGAAGGTTGAATGTATACTTAATGACATTTAACACTCTAATACGTTACATATTTAGAATTCGAATCTCTTTTCTATCCTAGAAAATCAGTATTTGCTGTGGATGGAAGTCACGCCGCACGAACAAGCTTCGGAAAAGTATGCAGAACCACGCGCACTGCTGCCAGAGGTCCCTGTAGCCACACAGCTGTCGCGTCTATGATCATTGACTTTCAGGTAAGGGCTAAGAGCTTTTCGAAGATCGCAGTCTGTCGCTCACATAGATAGAACCCGAGAGTTCCGTGTGCTGCTGTTCGGTTAGGAAGTCTCGAGAAAACGCTTGGCCAGACATATAGGCTGGTGGGCGCGCGTATTCCATGCTTTCCGGAGCAGAAGAGACCAAAGTTAATAAAAAGGAGTCGAGCGCGAGGACGCGGAGGGCGCCTCGTGGCATGCAAATTTTGGTATAAGGTACGAGGAGCCGCTCGGGTACCATGGAGAACCTGCAGAGTCGCACGGTCTTCGGGGTCCCGGTTATACTATATACATATAAGTGTCGCGTCTTGAGTTCTCTTTACCGCGGCAGCAGCAGCTCGCCTTCTTGCGCTATAGTGAAAAACTTCGGACTTCTCGCGACGAATACTAATTGAAGAGCCCGCGAAATGAAATTAGTTGGTCCAACGGTTGGGTAGAGGAGGTGAGAGAGAGTGGCACGAGACGGAGGGGGTTTGATCGTTCTGCTCGCTCCTGGGTCCACCCTAGAGCCGCTTATGATAATATAATAATAATACCTGGTCTTCGGGGGGGGGGTGGGCCAAGGCCTCGGATCTCCGGGTGCCAGCACCTTCAAAAGCTCATTATGCGTTTCGCTCGTAACTTGAATTGGATTCGCCCGGTTACCACCCTCTAACGAGGCGCGGTTGATGCCCTGCTTCGCCCTCCTACGGAACACCCGCCAAAGACTTTATACCCTCTCGGCGACCCAGCACCTGCTGCGGATCATCCCTTTCGCCGGTGCTCTCTGCCTTCTCTTACTTTCTCAGGAATGTTACCTATAGATCTCGCTTTTATCTGCGATCCTTCACTCTCTCACCTTATCACATTCCATCTAAACCCGAGCGCGAATTCACGTCGTCTTATATATACCGAGTGGCCGAGCTCTCATCACCGAAAAACTTACTCGACGGTATTACAGAAGTCGTATTCCGATCTCTCTTCCTATCTCATTCTTCGTTGTATATACTCTCGGTCTCAGAGGTCTACGACGAATCAGTAACAACGAATCTACGACCGGAGTTGAGACGTTGTCGCGTGCCTCCGCGAGCGCCACCGAATCGTCTCCCTCAATGAACTTAGCCAGAGCAAGTTCTTCGTTAAAGTTCGCCGGCAGTTATCGAGGAATCGTCGTTCTCTCTTACTCTTCGTTCAATCTTATCTATATATATGTATATACACGCTTTCGTTTGGATTTAGACCAAAAACCAACTTCTTCGAGACCGATCGCTGACTGAGAGCAATTTGTGACCAGAAGAGTACATAATTATCGCATGATGCTTTTCCACGTGAATTACGAGTGGCTATTAATTTCGGAGGTGTTGACGACACGGTCATAATAATGTTTATGTTCAAAACTCACTGTCGGTTTTCGGTGGTGGTGGTTTACGGGTTGCCCAATTCGTTCGGATGCTCCTGCTCCCGAGCCACTGACCATTCATACTGCAGATTGCACTTTCCGCTTCCTGTAACAGACAAAAGATATTTTTAATTGAATCATAAATGGCAAATTATCGATACATCAGTGAATTTAATTTGTCTTAAAATAAAGAGCGATAGAATGAAAAGAAGCGGAAGACAAAGACGATTGTTATTCACATAAAGATTATGGTATTATTGCTTGAGAAACTCCGTAAGTGAAGCCACAATTAAGCCCAAAATATTCGCTCCGTGGGGGAAATAAACAGCGCTACGCGCGGTAAAATTTCACGTTTTCAGACGAACTACATATACCTGATTGTATAGGGTTTTGGGCTATTGGAATTTTTATTATGGAACCACACGAATTTCCTTATCAAACTATTTTGTGGAAAGTTAGTACAACCAAAACGGTGAAGTTGTAATGCGTGTACCTCAATTTTCCGTTTGATTTTAGGTTATGTTTATATAAACATAACCTAATTGTCATTTTTTTTGCACTGTTCAAAGTCCGTCTGAAAGTACGAAAATTTGACACCATGGGCGCTTGTGTTTTAACTGGCACGCTATAGTACACTAACGCACGGAGCGAACAACAAAGTTAATTTTTTTTTCGCAAAACGTTCATCTTTTTACGTATTTCATATCCTCTTTTCTTTTGTTATGCTTTGTACATTATAGCTCTATTTGATTCTATGGAGAGCTTCTTTCAGCGCTTTGAAGAACCGCTATATTATTTTCTACCAGAATTTAATTAGATAGAGTTATACCGAAGCATGACGTACATATATTGCAAATTGGCCTCCAAATACCGATTACGAGATACTAAAGATTTTGAGGGCAGTTCATGGAGGTTATAAAAAAATGTCAAGGCATGTGAAACATACATCAGACGGAACGAAAGTGAAAGTAAGCTCGGTGAGGTGGAAGGTTGGGGATAGATATACTATATTTCTGTGAACTCGCCTCTGCGCCGGGTGTACATCACGTGGTGATATGTGCAAGAGCTTGACTCGCAGGGGAAAGAGGTGACATGCTAGATCGAGGTACAGAAATGCAGTCCGAAGATCCTAGAGAGCCCGTACAGATGTATACAGAAACCGTGTGAGTGAGCGCGAGAATGCATGAGATCAAGAGCGGGAAAGAGTGAGAGGGTGAGAGAGGGGTGAATCTCGCATCAAGATCGGAACTCAAAACCTGCGATGTATTACCAGTGCATCCTCGTCGTTCGCCTTGCCCGAACCCCTTCGCAGCACACACACGAGATAAAGTATTTCCGATTCGAATTTCCATTCTGGCTATGATAGGGCACATTCGCGCGCGCGGTTAGCCTACGTATATAGATATACGACATTATACTTCTGAAAAGGAGTCGGTGGTTCGAGAATGCAGCGTTGGTGCTGTGTACACCTCGAGCCAGTGCTCTAGTCACCGATTCAGAACTGGGATCGATATTCCACGCTATATGACTCGGAGGCTTGTACACGTATGTCGAAAGGTAGGTGCGATGTGTACAGATATATATATACGTACGGAGCTTATTGCACCTTCGCTCGTAGTGCGAGGTACCCTCGTCGGTCCCTCTCTGCCTGCCTCCCTCCCTCTCTCTCACTCTCTCTTAGGTGCCCAACCTTTCCATGTTCACCTTTTCACCTTACCCTACCATGAACCATCTAAGTATCTGCCTGCTCTCTCTACGTGAATATAACACTGTCCCCACGTATACACACACGAGGGTTCGCAACAGACACGTGGTGTTCACGAGAAGAAGGAGAATAGGGTGGAGGAGAGGAATAACTTATTGGAGGATCGTGCACCACTAGTTCTATCGGACTAGTAAGGCTAGCAAGCTCCTCCGTGCTGTTCCTGCTGTCCAGTCTGCCCTGCATAATACCTGCACCACTTCACCCTTCTAGGGAGCGATCGGGCGTAGCTGCCGGCCCCTCGTGCCCTGACACTTCCCTCCTTATCCTCCTCTGCGTCTTATGCGACTACTGTGCTTTACACGCATTACTAAGTCATGGCCTTCGTCGCCGATACGCAACATGCCCCATCGGGCGGCTTACGTGGCTTTCACGAAACTTTATATGTACACATGGATCGTATGTTTCGAGGCGAGTCGTGTGTGCCGCGCGACACTGGATAACCGCGTACATCGCGAGGCAAAGCAGGCCACAATTGTATCTCTCTGTCCGTCGTTGTTTTGTACTGAAGACTCATCATGGTATATATAGTTATGCATAAGCGTGTAATCTATATTAACCCAGACCAGCAAACCCGGCCACCGGTTTCGATCGACTATAGACGGTAATCCACGTATCGTTGGAAATTCAAGCTGAGCTGACACGCACACGCGACTTCTTTTCGGGTCACTTGCATAATGCGATGATGCGGGATATAGCAAAAGTTTACTTGTACAAATTGAACAGTTGAAGTTTTGACAGAGGATCTTGCGAATTTAGGATACAGACTGGTCTTGTCGACAGAGCGATAGCTCTAGGAACCGGAAATCGATCAATTCGATAACGCGGCTGCAAAGGTACTTTCCGTATAGCGATGAGAGTCGTGTCGCAGAATGGGCATCGCTGAGAAAGGGGCGCGAGGGTATAAAGTTCGTCGCGAAAGTGTGTTCGACTGTTGAGTATGTTATACCACTTTGCCGAACGCTATACACATAGTGGCATGTATAGAATGTAACCGTAGGTAACATATCGAGAAAACGTCCGAGTTTACCTGCTCCCCGGTCTCCGGAGACTCCAGGCGGTAACATTTTCATAGGTTTTCCAGACCAAGGCCGTTGGGTCCAGTGCGCCAACTTTGTGCGGCTCGTTCTTTTAAGTATGCGATGGCCAGAGGTTGGAATGAAAAGGGATGAGTGCGGGGAATGCTGTCGCTACCGGTGTTGCTACCGATGTCGCTACCGATGTCGCTACCGATGTTGCTACAATGTCGCTACTATGTCGCTACCGATGTTGCTACCGATATTGCTACCGATATTGCTACCGATGTTGCTACCGATGTTGCTATCGATGTTGCTATCGATGCTGCTACCGATGTTACTACTGCTACTGCCTTCTGGTTCTCGTACTCAGATCTATAGGACATTAAAACGCCAACTAGACCGCGCCCCCCCCCCTACTCAGTCAGGCCGTCGCGGTTTTCTAGCTGCTTCTGTACGACGATTGAGCATTGCAAGAGCACATTCCCGTATACACGATGTGGAGATCTATGTGTGTACTAATACGTACGCCTTGTATACCCCCTTTCTATCTAATGCACCGTGTTCTCCACCCTTGCAAACATTGGTCCTACGAACGTCGGAGAGCGTGGGAAAGGAAAGCCTTCTGCTTTAACCACGGCCGTACTATCTATCTTCGCAGTGATTTACGTTGCGGATTTTCGGCAACGGACTCAAACCCTGCCTCTACTGTTTCTCATGATGCTACTGCTACTACAGCCGCTGGACCACTGTTCATCCAGCTCTCGGACAGCCACGAGTTTCGTTCTTGCTCCTGGAACGCCCACCCACCATCACTAGTCTGGGGACTAGGATGAGGTAGAACTACGGGTGGCTTGCAGTCCGCAGTCGGGGTCTGGGAAATAACTAGTTCTGTGGTATATATCGGTATACATTATCCTCAGTTCTTGTTACTCTCATAAGGATATTGTTTGCCCTTTATTGGCACAGGCTACAAATGACCTTGACCATACTACTTTTCTTCACTTTATTGTAATACTTTACAGAGTTCAGATTTTGCATGTAATTATAATAAATAATTTAAATGAATTCGAATTAAATTACTTATCTTGTGTGTAACATATTTAAAAAGATATATGCCTGCTGAATTTTATAAAGAAAATATCGATATCCTGAAGTACAGGAGTTCATTCTCACGGAGAAGTTAACTTCTTTATCAACATCAGAATTCTTTTTCCAAGGCTATTCTATATTGAAGTTTCACTTTTTAAAATGAATATTGAATAAAAAGAGCATTGTTCACCGATCAATTCTAATGCAGGTACTTTCATTTTATACTATTGTTATGATTAAGATGTTGTTGAAACTTACATCTAAACTAAACGTACTTTTTGGGAAAGGAACTGAAGAAACGGAGTATGACCATGGAAAGTTTGTAGATGAAATGTATACACTAAAACTTGGGAAATGCGAATCACCAGATATCTCTTAATCGTACAACTTATATATATATATATATATATATATATATATATATATCGATGATATGCGCTCGCACCCTGCACACGAGCCAACCCCAAGTTATATTCGCGAGAGCGTGTTGCGCTATCACCATTCCAGCATGTTTTCTTTTACGATTATTACTTAATTTTCTCTAGTGACATTTTTGCGGTCTTGGCCGCTTGTACGCAATTCTTGGAAAAGAAATGAGCTTTGAGAGTTGTGGTTAGTGAGTTGGATATACTACTCGAAGAGGAGTGAGATTTTCTTATAGTTATTACGAGTGTAGGGAGGGTTATTGGATGTTATCGTTGACTTTTCGCTCATCTTCGTTGCATTCAATGATTGGTTTTTTACACCGGCTTCTGTATTCTGACTACTCTACAGATTTTATTCGCATTACATAATTAACAGAAACTTGTAGTACTTACCGTCTTTTTTACGAATGACACGAATCCATATCCTTTGGACTTAAAGGTCTGTGGATCTCTGACGACTCTGCAGTCTCTGTAACATAGAAAGGAAAGATGGTTTCAGGTCAAAAAGTCGTGCGACTGTGTGCCAGTGAATATACTCCACAAGCAAAATCGTTGGTAAAAGACGTCGTCGTTGCTTTCGTTGTCGGGGACGTCGACTCGATTTCTTTACACGTCTACAATAAATGCCCATATATAGGTGTACGTATATTTCAGTAACGTCTACAGCTTACTGGGCGAGTGAGCGAGAGCAACAAACTATAAAAGCTTCGCAGTTGAATCCGGCGGAAGAAACGAGAAGAAAACGGGAAAGCGACGAAAACGAAGACGACGTTGGAAGTATTTCTTCTTCCAGAGGGAAGGATCAGGGGACGAGTGCTTTGGTATCGTCGTGCGGGTGCAGAACCGAAGTCGACGGGATCTCCACTCTGAACGCCGAGATTGTCTCGTCAGCCATTTTGGCATGTACCCAATCAGTCGAATCGACCAGACAGTAGGTATTAACATTATAGCCGCGGCCAAATCGATCGCATTTGAGGTAAAAGTATTTAAGAGTTGGGTGGTACCTTGGTGGTAGTCAGTCAACCGCATCACTTAAGCTGAAGCGAGAGAAAATGAGAAAGTGGAAAAATAGAAAAAGGAGCATGAGAAGCTTTCGAGTTCAGTAATTCCCAGCAAATGCGATTTTACGGTGGAGAGTACAATGCACTGAATCTCACGGGCTTCGAAGACGAGAGGGGAATTGAAGATACATTTTACATCGTTAACCTTAAAAAATTGATTGATATCAAGAAAGTTGTTCAATATTATTTATTGCCACGAGTCACGTTGTACTTCCTTCAATAGTGTGACATTGAAGAAGGGTTTATTTCACTTCAGTAAATTTATATCAATGAAATACCTTCATTTTTTGGTTATTGATATTTATTGGATTCAATGTACCTTTTTTGGTTTATTTTGTAAAGACGTTGTAACGCTTATTGTGGAGTGTTTAAAGGATTCACAGGTCATTTTTAGATACTTATTTTCACCTTTCATGAATACTAAATTTATTCATGTGTGAATAAGGGTTTTCCCCCATGTGACGATCAGAAGGGAATTTTGATACTTGAAGTAACAAAATATCTATGTTACATACCAAAAATATCTACCTGGGATGGTCTACTCCTATAAGTTTATTTCAAAAATTTAGATTGATTTTTACCAATGTATCAATATATTTCAATGTGGATATCATTCTAGTACTCCCAAACCTAATATATTTAAGGTAGTTCGGTGATGAACAGCTTTTACAAAAAGTATATTATTTCATGTTTTTAATCAAAAGATCGATCTTTCCTGTATCGATTGATAGCCGAAATATTGAATTTGACCGTCCCGTTGTCAAAATATTAATTATTGAAATTACCTATTTTAACATGAGTGTGTAGAAAAAGAGTTTATATTTTGAGAATAATACGTAATTGCAAAAAAGCTGCTGCAAAAAATATATTTAAAAAACAACAATCGAAGGAGAAGATTCGGAGGAAGTATAGAATGAAACACAAACTCAATCGATCGTATAGTTTTTGAGATATCGCAAATGAAAGAAAGACTTGCTATTTGTGTCTCTTTTCCTCTCGTTTTCATCTATCCCACCTCTACCTTCATCACCGAACTACCTTAAGTATTTTAGCAAGGATGTCGTATCGTTTATGAATGACTCATTGTTTGGAGCATGTAAGATTCATAATTCTTGATATTCATTTGAGGAGGTCCTGTCGATGCATACATATTACAAATTCTGTGAATTGTTAAAAAAACAGTACATTTTTCATAAAATTATTCACTTTAAGCATGCGTATATGCATGTAGAAATTCAGTACTATAAAATTAACCGATTTGCAGAAATAGTTTTAACATATACACTCATATGATTTCAGTTATGCGTATATTTATTGGTGCAGAACATACGACGTTACAGCTTGCATAATTCGGCTTCGATTAAATTTCAATTACACTTTCAAATACCTGGTAGAGTCCTTTTATCATGGTATGAGCTGACTTTTGAATGGATAACGAATAAATTTGCTGCATACTCATTATTGCCTGAAAGTTCACTTTACGTATGATAATTTCTTATCCAAAGCCAAAATTTGGTTGAGCCCTCAGGTAATGCACCATTTCTAAGGTAAAATCTTATGAATTTAGTTAATGATGAACCTTTAACTTTTGCAATTACACCCAGAATTGCTGCAACGCTAACGTACCTAACATTCAAGTGTGTAAATGCAAAAATGTAATTCCAACTGAAACTTCGTAATCAATGTTGTAATCAACTTTTTGACATTTAAAAATAGTTTTGGTGACAAGGGAGGCAGTAATAATATATGTCACGCAGTGCGAAAAATATTGCGTTGATGAAAAATGAGTTGTAAAATAAATAGGCACTTATCAGAAATTTCCCCAATTCTGCGTTGAATTTTTTCAAGGAGAAAAATTAAACAGATTTGTAAGATTGATAAAGTAGTCGGATAGGAGAAAAGTCTTCAGAGTTGAGAAATCTGTTGTCGAGGGTTGAGAATTCTTTTTCCATCAATCGCGGCCGTCCCGCTGTGGTGTTTGAGATGGCATTGACGGCGGTGGGTAGGGTGGTGTAGAGGAAGAGCGAAAGGGACCTTGTATCGCATCGAGTCATTCAACCCTCGCGGGGCGCCAAGGCAGCCGGCACACAGCGTAGAATCCCGCACACTCGCGGATTGTCCTTTCCTCTTTAAGGGGCGCTGCCCTGTTATACTGCTGTAGGATCAGCTGACGTTGAGAATCCCCCTCGCGCGATGGAAATTCCGTTACTTTGTACGACACCAGACAGGAGGGCGCGAAAAAGATATCGCCTCGTTTACATTTGTATAGTTACGAACTATTATCACGTCTGTCAAGTACGGTTTCCGGAAATGAATTTATAAAATAGGGAAATCCCGAAGTGAGGGATGAAACATATTTATATTACATGTCGACCGCTTGTAATGTAACGATAATAATCCCGACATTGGAAATGTAAAATCTTATAACTGATTTCTGTGTCGTCACGTAGACGAATTTGCTATATGCATACGAGAAAGCTTCGCCGCGATATTTGTACGTAAAGTACACGTCGAACGGAAGTACGTTCTAGTTGAAAGCGCCGCGTCCTGCGTTCGGGACGTGAAAGCGTCTGGCGCTTCGAAAGCTGAAAGCATAACTCGTTCGCTCGCGTCCCTTTTTCAAGTTTGTTCGTTCGAGGTACGAGGCGCGAGTGAGTGAGCGCGTGGGGCTCAAAGCTTCACGATCGTTTGCGATCAAGATCCCCGCGACAGATTCCGAAGGTTGCTGCTGCTGCTGCTACTGCTGCTGCTGGTGCTCCCGTGGCTAGTGGTTCTCCTAGTGCACAAGTATAGAGAGCGCGACCAAGTGCGAGAAGAGAGAACGTGGGCGGCTCTTTGAATAGCGCGAGTACCTAGGAAGGATAGACGAGAGTGAGAAGCGGAGATGGCTTGAGAAGGGTGCTGCTGGCTGGCTTGAGTAAGTAATCGATAGTAGAGAGAAGGCAAGAAGCTGGCTGGCTCCCCGGGTTAGAGTTACAACTCTCGACTTGCGAGGGTACCCAAGTACCCATTCCTCGACCTCTTCTCCTCTGCCGCTCGTCTTACCCACCGTCATTTCCCTTTCTCGTTCATTCTCCACTTCTGAGCGCGTACCTCCCGGTTCACCATACACCGAGCAGCACAGCCATCGAGTTTCACTTTACTTTAAGCAAGTCCCGAAACAAAAGTAACGAGAAAATTTATTTACTTAATTCTTTGCCTCTCTCTTTCTCCTATATTTTTATGTACAGACTTTTGAGTAATTGGAAAATGTTCTTTGTATATACACGCTCGTAAAAACAATTGAACATGTTTGCGGATGTTACGTTCTCTTAACGGTTTATTTCTTAAGCCCAGAGGTAGCAAAGGGTACTTTGCTGAATTTTTCATTTAAAATTATATTTTCAGGAAGGAACTAAAGGAGGGAGAGGGAGCCAGATAAGAAGGACATGCAAAACGCTACCCTTCAGCAATCGTCGACCCTAATCCAGAGTGAGATCTATCTACGGAGTTTAATTCATGTATCTTTTTGAACATTTTTTCTTCCCCTAAATTCGTTGGTGTGCGTCAACACACCGGCACTTCGTCTTCATCTAGAAGTGGAGAAACCGTGGTTCTGGTAATTAGTGCGATCAATCAAAACATTACAGGAAGGTCGTGTTGCGAAGAGAGAAGCAAAAGAGGGACATGGACATATATAGATCGAAAGCTGAAGTAGGAAGAGCAAATCGGGTATGTATATAGAGGTGCCGGTAACCGGGACATACATCTATGTGTATATGAACACGGATACATGGACGGGACGCGAAACAGCGAACTAGCAGCATACAGGCCGGAGGTACGTAGAACTTGTAATGTTGAGTAATGGTCAATACAAGTTAGATGCGGAACACGCCGATGGCACATGCCACTGCCCACACCTAAAGTCACCCTCCCGCTTCACCCCTTTCACTCGCTTCCATTGGTGGCTCGAAATACCCTTGCCTCTCGGTCTCACACTGTCGGCCCCAGCCCACTTCACAGTCTTCTCGATTCTCATTGCTATGTCTGTTTTACTCTCTCTTTCAACGATTCCAACGGAATCGTCTGTAACAACACTTCTACAACTGAAACAATGTCCTCGGAGCGTACGCTCGACTATACGGAAAGAACAATAAATAATAAATTAATAAACGGGTTATTGACGCGATAAATCTCAGAATTTAATTCAAGCTCGAGCCTCTCTCTTTCCACTTTTTCTCTCGATCTCCACTCACAGACAAGCTGTATATATATCTGTTGGATGCACGTCACCCTTCCGCTTCTTTCAATTTTCTATCTGTTCGCGCTGGACCGTTTTTTCTCCTCGCTCATTAAATGATTCTCCCTTTCCTACTACATTTGTCTGTCCTGCATGTTCTGACTGCGGATGAAAGGCATCAATAATCCCTCGATTCTGCTGTACAGCAAACGTTATTGGCAGGTTTGTATCTCTGTTAACTGTTTCTTTATATAATGTTAATTGTTGTACTGTTAACATTGTGTATCATGAACAATCAGATCAATCGAAAACAAAACCAATGTTTGTTGAGTGCTTTGAAACGTGATTTCCATTTGCACCTTGATCAAATATCGTACAGTTCCTTTAGTACGAAAGTCTCGAATCCTACTTATCCATACGTACTATAATATCAACATAGAGAAGGGATAGACACGAGCGGCTATGAAGGATGTTATGCTGATGAATGGCATAAATATACATTTACGAATTTCCGATTCCATCTTCGTCATAATTTCGTTCCCTGTACAATATCTACACTAACCGAATTTATAATTTATTTCTTGTCAGTTATACAGAATCAGGTTAGCATATGAATAAGAATAATTCATGCTGGAGACGGTAAAAGTCTGATGATATACAGTAGAGGGTAGTAGGCGAGAGTGTTGGCCGAAGTACTCATGGGACTCGAATGACAAGACGCCGTTTCGTTCCCTTGTAGTACCCGCAGAAAGAAAGGAAGGAACTGAGATAACAACGACGCTGGGCAAGACCAGGTAGAACGGGAGGAAAGAGGAGAAAGAGTATCAAAGCGCAGACTCGCGAGAGGAACTTTTTCGCGTCCTAAGGGGATTGTCGAGGGGATCAAAGGGAGAGGAGAGGAGAGATGTCTACATGGAGGAGAGTGAAGCAGGTATTCTGCAAAACGTTCGAGAGCCTCGAACCTTCGAGCCTTAGGACTTGGTCGTCGAGTCGATAGGACGTCGTGAATCAGAGAGAGAAGCTTTGGAGAAGAAGGAGGGAGGGGACGATGGAGTGTGCCAAGCCTGGGCCCGAATTGGCAAAATCGCGTATCGTCATGCCCGCATCCGCTCGGTCTTCCAGACGGCAAGTGAGTATCGGGAATACACGAGGTTGCAAAGCTACCGCGTATATATACTGTTGGTTGTTTCTCACTTTATATAACTATGTATTTGTCCTACTACGGTGGGTTCACTTTTCAAGCTAAAGCTGCTCACAATCTCGTTCATCTTCTACTTCTATTTAAGAAAGGATGGGTTACTTCAACTTCTTCTCTTACCTCTCCTTCTTCTGGCAGATTCAGACCTCCCTTGGCTTCACCCTCACACTGTTCCTCATCATCGCCGCATCGATGCACCCTTTTTTCAGCACTCTTTTTTTTCAGCTTCACAGCTCAGCTTTCGTTCCTTCCTTACACTCCGTGACCTCATCTTCACGGTATAACAACTGAGCGACTGTGGCCATTGAGCCACGGATGCCCGGGATAGCCAAAACTCATTAATTATGTCTGCGGTTGGGTGGGGTTGAGTGGAGAAAAGCGAGAATGAGAAATAGAGAGAGAGAGAAAGAGAGAGGGAGAGTCGTCGAGCAGAAATAAAAAAGAAACGCTCGTCAGCGGTAAAATCTTTGTGCTGAAAAATCTCTAGTGGTTGGATCAGATAAGCGCATGAACTCGATGAGGCAGAGGAATGAGTCGAGAAAGTAGAGCTGTATGGACGGTATAGCGGAAAGTTGCAAACGCGCTTTATGAAACGACGAAAACGTGAGCGAAGCGAGTGAACCTCGATGACAACGGGGAGAACGCTGCTAGAGCGTTCGTTCAGCAGCTTCGAAGAATATAGTATATCCGAGCGAAGCCAGTGAGCTAGCTAGTTAGATAGATAGATAGAAAAGCAGCCTCCGGGTACTCGTCGGGACTAGGGTTGCGCGAGAAACGCCGAGCAGTAGGATGGGGGCTTCATCAATCTGCTCTCTAATAACGCCTCCATGATGTCACTCAACGCTGGCCACGGCGCGCTCGCCTCGACACGTTCGCGATGCTGGTTAGGGCCAACGACGAGGTCCCTGAAAAATCTGCGATCTAGCCTCCCCAAAACCGAGTCAGCTGGAAACAGACAGTAGATAAAGGTTTTCTCCGAGGAGCCTATTCCGTATTTTTCTTTCAGCTCCATCCTTTCTTGCAGTCTAAAGGAAATTTGCTATCTATTGATCCTCGGAAAATGTTTTTGTGTGGGCGACAATGATGGATCATTCTTAGTGATCGATATCTCATTCGTTCGTTCTCATGATATTTGTAATTGAAAAGAAAATTAAAGCTTACAGCTTAGAGTGACATTCTAGTTCATTTTCGTCTCCCTAAAGTTTCTGTCGAGTCAATTTGTCTTTGCATTGGGTAGAATGAACTAAAAGCGGGTACTTGAAGCAACAAACACAAAGTTCAGTCTCAACGTGAATAATAGTAAAAGAGTTGTCCCAACCGTACTCTTTTTGAAATAACAAACTAAGACTATGTACGAAAGAGCATGCTGGATATAGAGCGAAAGTAGCAGTGTGAAGATAGAGAATAGCCAGAACAATCGTTGAGGCGAGATTCAAACACTTTCTTGAAATTTGTATACTTTTTGTCGAGTGCAGAAAGCAACACTCCATTGCGAGCTTCGCGGAGTCAGCTAATTGTTAGAACGACTGCACTGAGCAATCTGGTTCCCTGTCGGGCTCATAAAGCCGCCGCCAGCTGTATCGACTGGACTTCAAAGGGCGTCCAAAGTTATAGTTATATAAGTTGCTGCTTCGGCTGCTGTTTACTTTACTTCTTGACATCTATATCTCGATTGATTCTCGTAACATTTGAGCTGGTACGGCTTATGTCATATCTATGCGCACGATATCACATAAAATAATATATTTTCACATCACAGACACATAGACAGCGCACCATTTATTGCAAACTCGATGGCGTTATAATATAACGCTAACGATTCCCTCGCACTTCATCCCGATTCATATTTTTCTCGTGCAAGCAGCTTATATTCACGCCTGCCTCTTCTGCACCTTCACAGTTCCTCTCTCGCACCTCATTCCAAAGCTTCGACGAGCACCCAACCCCATATCCCATTCCCTCTCGCTCGTTCTCTCCTATCTGAAAGGGTTAACTGCCCCAGGCGTAAACGAGATTATTACCAAGATAACCGGAAAATTAACTGCAAAATGCTCCGTTTTACTGCTCCCTGTTATGGTAATTTTAATAACATATTTATTGCTCCCCGACTGGCCACGCTGGTGCGCACAAAGACAACGCAGCTTCGCGCACGAGAGCAAGCGCATCCGATAACGCTACCAGTCGGGCTCTATACTGGTAAGCTATACGGCAGTATAGTTAGTGAGCTTTAGTATAGCATAGTGCTACGCCGCAGTGGCCACATTACCGTGTTCTCTATCGTTTCACACGCTACTCCAATCGCTCGAGCTTTATCTCTTGCACTCGCAAACAGCTTCGCCAAACTTCGACGATTTAACGCCTACGTATACTATAATTGTATCTCGAGACAATCTCATTGTCTTTCGCACGGTTGTAGCCCAAAGAGAAGCAAGCTGCGTTGAGTACACGGCAAGTAGCAAAATCGAATTCCATTCAAGATTCGCGGAAGCGTTATGTTTGAAATTTTCGAATATAAATTTATCGTTTGCTGAGCATCCGAGCATGATGTTGGTTCTGATCGTCCTTCCATATGTCCTCGATAATAGCAGTAGTGGCCGTAGCTACAACAGCAGCAACATCAGAAGCGGCGCAGCTGCTTTACCTTCTTCGTCGTCAAGTTAACGGGAACCTACTGAACATCGATCTTCTTCGGTAGCCGATAATCGAGAGAAAGCCTCAGCGCTGTACGGGAGGTGCGTCATTTCCTTGTGATTTCCTCGATCTCAGAGCGCGGTTGATCCATCGTTCCACTTTGCATGAATCCAACATTTTCTACGGGGCTTTCGCGTGCCTACATCACGAACAGTGGGCGACTCTTGGCGCCACATTAGGATAGACCAAGCTCGAGTGGAGGAACGAGGAAACTGGAGAATAGGCGGTACGGCATGAGGAAGACGGGAAAGTAGTGAAGAGTCGCAAAGACAACGACGACTACGACGACGTGAACAAGAAGTGGGTGCAGAAGAAGACGAAGAGAACTGAATGAAAGACGAAAATAAGACGAAGACAGACGATGAGAGTAAGTGAAGACTCGAGGTAGAGCAGTTTCTTCCTCGCTTGCGACCGAGAATAAAACTACGATGTCCTCAATGTCGTGGCTGGGTGGAAGAAGGGAGGTTAGAGGAGGAAGAGCACCGAGTAAAAACATATGATAATAAAGCACCGTGGCGGCGGTGCTGTCGGGGTTATGCGCGTGGTGTGGCAGATGCAAGGGGGATGCTGGAAAGCGAAGAGGTGGTTTTTGTATCTTCGTCTCTCCTCGAATGCATCGAGTGTACGAATGTAAGACAGAAAGAGAGAGAGAGAGGGGAAGAGAGATACACTCCGCTGCGGGTATAACAAAACTTTCCACCCCCAACCTCCTTTGGTTGTAAATGCTGATTGCACTTCTAACCACTCCGGCGTTAGCTAAGCTCTCGAGATCCGGCCCCGTTTCTTTATACGGCTTACCAAGAACACAGTCATCTCTTCTTGGTCGTCTTTGCCTCTCCGACACAACCGCGAGCAAGCTCAGATGTGCTTACACACCTGCTCGACTGCAGCTGTGAGTTTATAAGACGTCCAGGAGAAAGAGAGACAGAGAGAGAGAGAGAGAGAGGGGCAAGGCTTGAAGAGGGAGCAAAGGAAAGAGGGGTTCCACGATTGCCTTGTCTCGTTATTATTTACTTTTACACTCAGTCCTACTATGGGTGTGTATAACACGAGTACGTCGTACCTGTGACCACCTATGCACCTCGCTCTGGCTAGAGTATCTCTTAAAATCCACGAAAGTGCTTGTTATACGCCAGGATAAGAACGTCCGAGTAGATTCGGTGCTGTTATACTCAGACGCGTTACGACGTGCCTTCCTCTACCTGCAAAAACATCGGCGCAAGAGTATACTGTGCATATAGCATAGAGCGGGATTCAGAGAGTTTCTGCAAGCGCGCTAGTCGTGCATTTTCGGGGGGTAGCAGCGATAGTTGCGAGATTATGCTCAGCCGGCAGGTCATTTTGGCCACGTTCATCGACAGCTTTTAGTCGAGCAACGAGCAATGCCACCGACCGCGCCACTATGCGGCAATGCAGCAACGGTAATCCGCGTTACGGTGGACCATAATGACTAGCACTCGTAGCGCGTTACTTTTGAATCACATCAGCTATATCTCCCCATCTCTTTTTTTCCCTCTTTTCCTCTCACGGGCTCAGACCATTAAACATACACGGGCACTTCGAGGGAACGCTATAAAAGCACGCAATTTATTTACACGCCTCTGTGGTCTCGAACTTTTTTTTTCTCTTGCACACGCGCAACCGTATTATTTCGCTGATTTTCAAAAATATATATATATATGCCATTTCGCGTTCCGGTATGCTTCGCTGAGGCTAACGTGCCTTGACACGATCGTGAGTATGCCTACCTAATACTATTCCCCCAGAAGCAGAGTACAGTGGTACCGCCATTCGTGTAGTATACGTACAGCGGTGTATCGTGCGCTCTAGCTATCCGCGCCAGGCTGCTGCTCCTGCTGTCGCGTTGAGCTAGAAACGTGCTGCACGTTTTTAACGCTTGCAATATCCATGTCGGTGGTGCCGAATGGCCGGGTACTGAAACCACCGCGTCCTCGCTTCCACCTCACTCCTCTTCCGCTCTCTCTCTCTCTCTCTTTCCCTCTCTGCACCCTCTGGCTATCGGCACCGTCGGTCATTTTGTTTGGAGTTACGAGGCGCTTCTCTGCGCTATCGCGTTTCAACGGTGCTGCATCGGTGCGAGAGACACGGGCTCTCGGTGGTACCTCACCTCACCGCTTCCCAGCAACATAGCATTATCTATATTTGTGCGGGAGAGTTGTATAGTGCAGTTAAACAAACGCGTTTGTGTACTCGCGATATTATATTTCTGCTTTACCTGTGCTAAACCTATGTACCTATGTACCTACGTACAATGTATGTACATATTGCGCGCAGAGTCTCGCGACGAGGTAACTCGGTTGCAGAGAGCGCGAGATTGAGCTTTGGGAAGAGTGGGCCTCACAACCTTGTAGCCTGAGGCATTTGCGAGCATTTCGGGGCTAAGGCTTCTGGGGAGAGATTAATGGCCCGAGATAAAGGACACTCATTATGGACTGGATGAGTCGATACAATCTACAAAATATTGAAAATAACGGCGTCGAAAGTACCGCCGTTTCCAAGAGTTTTTTTAGAATCATTCGGTGAGTACACGTTTTGATGAGTATACGTTTTTCTGATGGAAAAATACCATTAATAAGAATGTACTTGTGTACGATAATGAAATAAAAAATGTTGGTCTCATGATAGAAACTCCTGTATGGCATACTCAAAGCTGCTAGACGAATATGTATTGTGGATTGACTACTTTTACATTGTGACATATTGTGAAATAACAATAATCTGCACTGCGTTTATTGTCGTAATCTGATGTGCAAAAATTTCAAAGTGTGGTCTATATGAAAGGTAAGATTTGGTGCAAGTATTAGTGAGAAAAATGGTGACATTCGACAATATATTTGGCATTTTGAAGTCATAAATTTCCATACATGTATATTGCTCGTATGGATAGAGTACAGTATTGTTTGCAATTCAATACTCTGACCATATATCTGAGATCATGTCTGATACTAAAGTGAGTCTAACGGTAGAATTCCGGTCATTATTCTCCGATCCCATACCGATGCCACATCTGACCTTGAAGTCGTTTATTCTTTGCTATTTTTTACCCTTATTGTAAGTTTGAACACACTTGCTGATACCTCGTATCCTACAAAAAGTAAAAGTGTAGAAAAAAAGAGAGGAAAACGAGCCACAGTTCTATTACAGCTGTAGGTCCTTATATCCTCGTTGCACCGTTTCTTCTGACTCTTTCTTCAAACTCATTCTCGGTTACTCGGGTCCTTCTCGTTGCTACCGATAGCGAGTAGTCTCAGTCTCGGATCGCTTCTGTTCCCGTTGAAATAGAAAAATATTGATTTTTTTATTGCTGAATGTGGGGGTTGGTGTCGGGGGTTGCTAGTGCTGCTGGAGAGCCGACGCTGCACCCAGGCGTGACGACGCCTTACCCTACACAAGCGGCATCACCTCCACGCGATCGACCTATGAGAAAAAGCATAACTGTAGCTGCTTTTTCGTTCACCG
This sequence comes from Ephialtes manifestator, assembly GCA_963970395.1. NCBI lineage: Eukaryota > Metazoa > Arthropoda > Insecta > Hymenoptera > Ichneumonidae > Ephialtes > Ephialtes manifestator. The sequence goes on from OZ019976.1 coordinate 16,608,693, forward strand.
TCAGCTATTCTCCGTTCAATCGACGCGAGCCAATTTTTAAGGGAACATCATCGATTTCTCCCGTCCTCTCGCTTAATGTTTTTTTTTTGCTTTTTTCTTTCCTCTTTTTGTTGCTTACCTCCTATTCTTCACGCCAATTTTTCTCCTTCAAAACCCCGAAGAAGAGATCGCATAAACTAAGACCTCGTTGAGTTCAACCACTATGAAACTAGTCCCCGTGCACGCCGTCTCCTATTCCATGGATAATCCGGTCATCAATAACAATTTCTTTCCTATGGGATATGCAGCTCGCGAGCTCACCTGACTCTGAATTAAGAATTAAGAACCGACATATATTCGGGGCGGATGCGGAGCTGATGCACTTTCGGCTATTTTCTCCCGCCAACCACTAAATTATTCATCATCGCTCGAGATGTAACTCTTTCTCCCCCCTTTACCGGCTGCCCCATCGTCTCATTGCTTTCCGTGCACGTAGGTGCTCACTTCCCTCCCCACCACTAACTTTCCTTAGTCGAGTCGTAGTACCAACTACCCCCAGCTTACTCTATACCCTCGGTGAATTATGCGTTCGGTTCGAGTTGCCAGGGCGCGATTGAAATAGTTTTAGTTGGCAAATTTCACTCCGGATTAGGTAGACGAACGCTTTGTTGGGGTGAGCGAGAAAGTGAGTTGGTACCGGTGTTTTCTATAGGATAAGAAAGCGCGGTTGGGTACACCAGAGCTCAAGGGAACTACAGACAGATAAATGAATAAATCGCGGAGGAAGGTAAAGGGTGAAGAGGAGAAACAGCAGGAACTGTGTTGAGCATTCGTGATACCAGGAGAAGCAGCAGGTTCGAGCGAAACCAAATGCAAGCGGTGGAAGTGAGACGTGAGTTTCGTAAACAAAAAAAAGTAAAATAAAAAAAAGGAGAAAGCGAATGAGACGGAAGAATAGTAGTGCCGTGGAAGAAAGCTTCTAGAGTGTACGAGGTGGTCTGGTAGCGTGCTGTTGGTAGTATTACGCCGGTCTCTCGCTCTTGTATTCCCCGCGGGATACAACTTTGCTCGCGGCTTCGAATGCATTTATTTGAATCTTGATACAAGAATTTATTCCCTGCTCTCGCTCGACTCACCTCGCTTTCTCTCTTCACTCGTTTGCCGCCCGCGCGGCCCGCATGGACGAGCCCTGCACGCGTCCCGCGTTTCTGTTTCTATTGGAGCACACGGAGGCGGTGGCATGCCTGCCTTTGCGATCCTGTAGACTCTACCACGATACGTATATATATATATACATATATGTATATATATTTATATAAAGTACAGTACAGAGAAGAGAGCGAAGCAACGTGCCACATTGCCACCGGTATGTATGAAGATATATATACATATATATATATATATATATTATACGTGGTATGTACAGCCGACGTTGGAACTCATGTCTTCATACCGAAATACCGCGAATTATCAGGCTGCCGGAAAGCGGAAGCGCCTTCAACCCCCGAGGGTAGTATGCGAGGTCGAGTAAAAGAGATCTTTTATTTCTTGCTGCTACAGGACAGCACTACGGTTGCTCCCTGACCAGACTTTCTGTCTCTCTATCTCTATCTCTCTTTTTCTAGGTCTCTGTTCGTCCCGGTCGACTTTCCGGTACCATTTGTCCGGCTCGCAAGAGAGCGGAAAGTTCGATGGTCCGCACGGATCTCCGAGCTCGTGACACGGATGTCCCCCGATGTGTCCGACCATAACTTCGATGCAGTTGTACACATGTTTGCTTTTTTTTATATTCTTTCTCGATTTATTTTATGATCGAGCGTTTTCTGAGCCCACAATGCGATGACCCAATGGTTGGACATGAGTATGTATTCGTTTATGCGACATGATGTAAGTATCTGTAGTCACATATAAATTTGAATTACGTTAACGCGAGACAAAATCATGTAAATCCGAGTCACGAAGCACATCGACCACTTCTAGTACGTATATGCAGATATGGGTATATGCACCATAATAAATGCCCTCTCGGCTTACTCGTGGCTACACGAACTTGCTTCTCGAAGGGTGCATCGCGAAAAATGTATAGTTACAACTATGTTTTTATACTTATCACAACAATGAATAACGACGCGTATAAGGAAATAATGGAATAAGTAACTATTTGTACAAGAGAACGGACTACGTCTGGATATTACTGTCTGAATTTTTCTCAGTGTGACAGCCCCCGTTCTCTCGGACTCATGTCGTTATATATTCCGTTATTCGATAAAATGTCCGGCATCCAAATCGGTGGCAGCTGAGCGCGCGAAGCCGCTGCTGGAGCCTTGAACACACCACATCGTCCGTATTACGAGGCCAACGCGGGACAGCTCGCGCATTCTTGATTTAACGCGTTATTTTATTAGAAATCTATAAAGCGATTGAGATTACGCGAGGAAAGGTTTATGGCCACCTCGCCAACCGCACACCAGTGACTCCTCTCTCGACCCTCGGCTCGGCGATGCGTCGCTGCATCTGCGCCTCGGAAATCCGCGCTCCCATCATCCTATTTTGCTATCGCTCTCATTCGTTCACTCTGCGTTTTATTCCTTTTATTTTTTTTATACCATCTCTCAAAATAGTCTCTGAACTGTAAAAGGCTTGTCTTTTCCGGTGAATTCTAGTTTGTCGTATGACCAGGTTCGTATTCAATATAATTTTACGATTGGAGCGTGACTGTCGTTGGATAAAGAGAGACAATATGGTGCCACATAGACCTCGGGATTCGGAAACAGTCAATCCACTCCTGCAATCGCTATTGTAAATATCTGCCGTGGATTGCCGGCAGACGATGAAGCCACCGGAACGCTGTTGGTTTGTGGAGAAGATTATTAAAATGCATCCACGCCTGACACTGGTGTAGTGTCTCGGATTATAGAACAGTAAAGCCTTCAACAACTCGAAGGCACCCTCGCGCTTTCCTTGCTGCTGGTGAGCTGCAACATCCGACATCACCGCAGCCACACAGCATTCGCCAATCTTGGATATTAAAACTGCAAAACAATCGCGAGAGCACGAAGACTGAATAGACCGAGAGAGGCAGACGGCTCCGTGGGTACATACTATGTCATTCTTATAGGTACAGGCATCTCTTTCATTCTTTATCATGCCACATTGTATTCAGGAACGATATCGTTCTTAGACCTCATCCGTACACCTCTTTCCCTTCTCTCGATCGAACATTATTCATTAAAAGAGAAGACAAAATAAAGAAAATAAAACAAACTGAGGTCGGTATTATTTTTGTTGGCTCAAGAATATTTATATCGCTTCACGAAAGAAATTGCAGCTGTGGCGAGCTGTCTTCTGTTTCGAGAGATCCTCTTTTTTTTTTCTTCCCTTTTCATCTTTTTTTCAGACAATCCAACCAAAGCGAGTAGCGCACAGTGCAGTGGGACGGATGAAGACGCGTATAGACGAAAGTGCACATGTATATACAGCGCACTCTTCATGCATAGGCAAGTGTAGCTTGGGTGGAGAACATATATAGCTAGAGCAGTGTATGGTAACACCCTACGCGCGTTCATCTAGCGCAAGTGACACCTCACTAGATGTGGTGGCTCTGGAGGCAGCAGTGTCAGTTGCACTACCTCGGAACTCGAAGCCTCCACACACAGTACAGGACGCAGCTATTCTACATGCTACATGTGCATGTGTGGACGAGAAAGCCTGAAGGCATCGTGAGGCAAAGCACCGGTGTTGCGCAGGGAAACGCTCGAAAGTAATTTCGATGAAAGAGAGCACTTTGGGGTTTGGTATGTTCACTGGGAGTGTTAGCGATCGTCATGGCGCTGTTGCGAGTACTATAAGTAAATGCAACGTCGTGTGTATGGTCGGAAAGGCTGACTGTACCAGTGTTGACTATTCAATTGCATGACGCTATAGTGAGATCTCGTGAGGGAGCATCCTCATTAAAAAATAATCAATATCGCGCTATCGTACGTGTGTACCTTATATAATGCGGTACACAGCATGTTGTATAATATTACAACGGGCTGCGCGCTATCTCAGCGCCTAGGGGAATCCTGGCTAAAGGAAAATGTAAAACTGTAGGTAAACAAACGAAGGGGAAGAAGCGCAAGAGTGAAGAAAAAACGAAGCGAAGGCGAGTTGAGCCAGGGAGACCGGGGTAAAAATGAAGAGAGTCGAGCTTCTCGGCTCTTGTATTCGGAAAGAGTATAGAAGAGAACACGGCAAAGTTTGGTAAACTTTGTACGGTGCCTTCGCGTGTACCGAGGGAAGAGTCAGAGACCGCCCTCACCGCGCGCGCCCTTGATGCTTCACTCGCCACGCTCGACACAGTCTCTTGTCGCTCCCTCTCTACCGTTATATACTATGACACACGCCTCTCTTCTTCTTTTTCCTTTTTCTCTTTTATCTCGCCTCCCTCCCTTTCGGCGCTTTCGACCGAGCGTATGGTACCCAGAAGACCATATATACTTATTCTACACGATGAAATTGAACGGCTTACTACAGTTTTCTCTGTAAAAACACGCCGACAGCTATTGTAGCCAGCTAGTCAGATTCACCGTGCGAAAAAGGTGTACGAACTTTGCGCGAAAGAGGTCGAGACGACGCGAAAGGGGGCGACGAGGACCGACGGGTGGCAGAGAGAACGAAGTAGGAAGCAACCCAGCTGTAAGTGTGTCGCACCACTTTCTCTGTGACTCACTCTACGCGAACGCGGTTACGCGGACAGCGTTTCCGAGTCGAACTGAGGAAAAGCTTGCACTAGATACGCGTATCTGTGTTTGTGTTCGTGCGACTTTTGAAACAGCCGATGTAGTAGAAGTTGACTTTTACGAACGAAGAATTTGAAACAAGTATCAACAGGTATTGACTGACCCTTGTTTCCCTTTGCTTGTTTCGCCTTCTTTCTCCCTTTCGCTTTTCTTCTATCTCCTTTTCTTTCACCCTTCATCCTCACAGCGGATCGAAGCTAAAGCGTGATAGCTGGCTTCACCCTCTTGTCCGCAACAGCATGTTCACACCTTATACCGATCTTCAACCTTTTCTTCCTCAAGGCCTACTTGAGGATCGACGTCCCGAGGTGTCCCTATCTCCCGCGCGCTGAATGTATCACCCTTCAGTCTCACCTAGCACATTGTACCCTCCGCTCACGGGACTCTTTACAAATTAACGACGCCCTTGCGGACGGTGTCTTGGTCAATATGAAGATAGTGGAGCTATCTTCTATTTTCGTTCATCCAGCCGTTATTTGCACGCGCGTTAGCGTCGTCAAGTGCCTCTAAGCATGTGCGCGCGGCAACCCTCGCTTGTATAGCTTATTGTAGCCACGATGACAACGAAGACAGCGGGCTACCCATCTACGAGAGTAAGCGAACGATCCGAGCTACCACACCCTTCTCTTCTCTATTCTCGACACTCGTGTCGCACACCGTTATAGTCGCTCGAGTTTTGAGCTTATTCTTTCATCGTTCTTCTTTCCAAGTCATGTCGGTCTCTCTCGCGCATGCTTCTTCGGTGCTCGTTTTTCGATCGTTTTTTACTCCCGTTCTCCTCGTTCTTTTTCACCCTCAAAGTCAACGACGACGCTGACGACAACGGCATGGAAGAAGTGAAGGGTAGAGTCCTAATTAATTTTCTCGATAAAATTGAAACTCGTTGAGGAAGGATCGTTCTGGTACATCTCCGTAGAATGCTGATAGTTATAAGGCGCGTTAAACGGCATTCACGAATGTAGATCCTTATTATAGTGGTTTAAAGAAAGAGGGACTCGACGACTTTACCGAAGACTTTGAAATCAATGTCTGTATTAAAGACGTGTTGACGTTCTGGGGTGATCATTAAATCTGGTATCCGAAGTCCGGAACATAGCATTGAAAGAGGTGTGAGAGGACGATTTGCCGGTAACCCGCGTATTCGCTTCATCACCCTTCGTAACTGTCGAGTCGTTGTCTGGGCTCTGAACTCTGCAAAGAGTCGCGAAGCCTGTGCTAGGAGAAGCAGACCACGCTCAGGGGGTAATCCACCGGATTATTCTCACTGATCCCAACCCAAATATGTGTTCAACGAACGGCCGGCAGTCTGACTCGTCTGTTTTTTCGCTTGTGAGAATATGACAACGGGGAAGCGAAATAGGATATTAGCATTGCTTTTCCAAGTCAGACTAACGTCCGCTAATTTTATTACGATTGAATTTGAATAAGGGATCCCAATTTTGGGATTGACATTACACGAGTAATGTAAAACTACTCTGCCTTGCAGTATTTAAATTTTCAATTAATTTAAATTGGTTTAAGTATGTACCACTGCATTCCTTTTTTATGGCGGTCCGATTAGAGAGAGATGCTCTGACCTAACGAGGCGTCGTCGGGTCACAGGATTGTCATAATGTTTTATAATTACTACTAGAAATTATTAAAGATTATCATTTAATTGATATAAAAGTTATCAATTAAAAAAATAACGAAAATGGTAATTAAAATAAAAATTCAAATCTTTTATGCTTGAAACAGCCAGATGCGTACAGTAGGAAAAATGTATTTAAACCAGAGTTGTAAATGCCTAATACTAATAGAAATAATGATGATGATACAATCAGCTCTATAATTAAGATTTTATAATAATAACATGTAGCGATTGTAATACGATGATTAAACTTTGGAATGGCTGCAAAAATTATTATTTTTCAATAAAAATTCATGGTAATCCTTTTGAAAAAATGGAAAAAAATAAGTAATACATTAAGAAAGTAATGCATTACTTATTTCTTCCATTTTTTCCACTATTTCTTGCAATATTGAAGCGAAAATTAGTATTTTTTTCAGCTATTCAAATGTTTACACTCAATTTTATAATCAATACATATTATTATTATGAAATCATAATTACAAAACAAATTGTACTGTAAACTATATCTCATGAATTAATGGGGATTTACAACTCTGATTTAAACCGTTAGACATATGCTGGGGGTGGTGTTCATACACCTCCTAACCGTTGACCAGTGACAATGGCTGGTGTTGATCATCTGAAGTCAATTTGTATTATGATCTCAAAACTTTAAATGCATTGTTCCTGAATCACCGCGAATAAAATTTGATGATGTTTTCAGATTAAATTCGTGTCATAACTCTGCGTTAATTTCTACCAATTTATTGCTTTTCATCTATTTATCCTGGATATAAAAGTAAAAAAAAAGTTGGGGTTGAGATTGAATAATTCAAAACAACAGTGCCAATTTTTAACTGTTAAAAGAGGTACTTTTGACAGTAAATGGGTAACAGCCAAAAGTTCACAGCAATCGCTTTTACCACGCTGGATTTTGAACAGTGTACTGTCAATTTCAACACAGTATCGGTCTTTCAGTAATTCACAGAGTACGAGCGAGTTATGTTCGGCCTAGTAGGAGTGACATTTCGATAGGGCTGACTGGGTGGATGATAGGTCCACGAGAATCTTCTGCCCCAGATACAAAAAGTAGCGAAACGGAGGAAGCTCGCGCGCAAGCTTTCCCTGTGTAAAAATCCGAGGATGAGAAACGACGCTTGTGAAACACGCTTGACAGATTCGAGCGCTGGCATGCGTTTCACTTGCGCGCGAGAGAACCGAGTGGCAGGGATCGATACCACCCCCGTACTTTCCTTGTTCCCGCGTTTTCTCACTCTCTCATTCTCTCGTACACTCGTCTTGTTGCTGACGCCTCCGCCGTCCCGGAACATTCTTTATCCGAAGTCTTCCATCATGTCTGGGAAGCAGAGTCTCGTTATAATAATGCATCCATCCATCTGCGGTATTCCTTTCCAGAGTCTGGTGTCCCTCTCATCCGCCGTCTCACTTGCTCTTGTTACACATGATTATGTTTAAGGCTTGTAGAAGTAAATAAAAAAAAACGAGCCCCCAAGTCCAGCCCCTTATTTACTGTTTGACACAACAGTCTTACTTACTTTCTGGCACGGTGTTTTGTTTGAAGAAATAAGCAGAGAAGGCGTTGCTTGTTACTTGAGTATCTGTGTAACGGTGAAGTTGCCTAAAACTTCGCCCGCCAACGGCGCTATGATCACTTTTTTTATGTCGAAGGTGATTTTATAGCTATTTATATAGAGACCTCTAAAGACGATAAGAAGCCATTAATCTACCAGATGATTATTTTAATCGTGCTTGTTATTGACAAGGTATTGACCAAACATCAAGTGTATGAGACTCCAAATGTTACTGTATCAGTCGACACGATGCGTAATGCGAAATTTTCTTATATGCTCAAATGGCACCAAGATTAAGTCGATAAAATCGAGGAAACATAAGTTATTTCGTATCTCCGTTGCCCGTTGTCTTTTATTATGTATACTGTTTCCCGGGTAGAAATCTGTCAGGGCTTGTCTTATCTTATTATGCAATGCCTTGCTTGGCCCTGATCAGGCAATGCCACGGCTAGCTCTATTATGGGAAAACTGATCAGGGCGTGATCCGGCGCAATCCGGAACCGCCGTATTAGGTGTAAGATCAGGCAACCGTGAAATTGCGCTAATTAGGCTTGCCTTAGAGTGCCTCATTTCCTACTTCATTCCGTGTGAAGGGGGGAGAGTCAGGTCAAAAGTAAAAAAAATCGATTTTTTTTCTTTCTATGAAAACATTCATTTCCATGTCATCTATCTATTAGTAAAGTTATAAGCCGGAATTCGCAAAAATGGCCAAGTTTCTACGGTACCATTCATATTTAATTTTCTCAAAAGTCGTAAAAAATTACCAAAATATTATATTTGAATTTTAAATTGTTTTATTTATTTAATATTGTTATATGCAGACATTATGGCCGATTTTTTGTTCACACAAAATAATTAAGGGTGTTGAAAAAAAATATATATATATATATTTTTTTTTCTCTTCGGCAGTTTCGTTTAGTTAAGTATAACCTCTGAACCTGCAAAATCTTAGATATGATGCCGAAAAAATGGCCGATTTCTGCAATATGCCTGCTTTTTTATGATTTTTTCTATATAATAAAAATTTTATTACGTATTTGTAAATAAATTTTTCTTTGTTTACCATTTTTTAAATCAGTTAGAGAAACGCGATATAAATGACGCGATGACAGTGTGATGTCGCCAACGCAATACGTAACACTTACATTATATTCGAATTCGCGCGAATAATGGGACATGCGCTGTGATATCTTAGCGCGTATCGCATGCGCAGCGTGTTACTGTCGCAAAAAGTTACTTCTGCTACATTCGAGATGCATAACCTCGAATTGATGTTTTTATTTTTCGTTCATATTATGCTATTAGTTTGGTTCCGTTGGCCATTTACGGTTTTTTTTCAATCAATAGTGTTTAAAACAGAATCAACAATCATCAGAAGTGGTCAGATATGTATCATTTGTTATCAAGTCGTGATTTAATGTTTGTGCAGCACATTTGTGAATGTGTCAACGACGTATAAATTTTCAGTGATGTTGTCAATAAAAGTGATTATCCCCATATTATTTACAGATGTTTTTCAAATTATGCATTCATTTAATTTTTTATTTGTAAAAAAAAACATTTATTAATAACATTATTAATAATATTCTGTAATTTCACTTGCAATTTATATTTTTATTTTGTTCATTAAAGGTACTAAGGTGCCCCAAAGATGAAAGCAGCATAAACATTTTTATTTGAGTGGTAAACTTTAGATGCCATTTGCCGAAACTTGGTTTTAAACCTATTCTGCGCGTGATTGAGACCAAACTACTAGGCAGATTGGGCTGGTTGACGTCTTATTTTCTTCTTCATGAAAAGATACACCGGCTAAATGGAGCAAATGTTAATTAAAGGTAATATTTTTGAAGTGACATAATTATTACTAAATAAATGTTATGCTATTTTCTAAATCAGTGATTAACTTTGCTTTCAGAATGAAAAAAAAAGTTTGCTCCATTTAGCCGGTGTATCTTTTTACGAAGAAGAAAATGAGACGTCAACTAGCCCAATCTGCCTAGCAGTTTGGTCTGAATCACGCGCAGAGTGAAAAACCTAAGAACGTTGCTTAAGATAATATTGAAAGGCATACGCAAGTCGGATGGCAGTAAAAAATCCTTTCATCGAGTACCAACAACATAGTTCATTGGTCATTTTTATATGCAAGAGAATTTGGATGATATTGAATTTACAAATTTAATTATTTTGACCTGACACCCTCCCTTAAAGTAGAATTCAGGCAGGTATCATATTCCATACCTATTATACTTATGGATTTTTACTGTGGAAATAAATTATGACGTCTGGTTCCAAATAATCTTTTGAATCGAAATTGTTCGTCGGCAGTCGAATTGACAATACTCGCAGCGTTCGGTGCCACGGGTACGCCGATGTCAAAACATAACCTTACTTTCGCATTCTTGGAATACTAGTGTCAGATTAGTCAAATCAACTGTTTGACTTTTAATCTTTTCAAATATTGTTTGTCCGCAATCTTGATGTTATAAGTTTAAAGTTAAAATTCATAATAAAACTAAGATTGTTCATTTTCGTCCGACATTATTGTACCCACCATATTAGCTTTACGAATGAAAAATTCAAATTCGCAATCGTCAAATTAAAAATATCATTTATAAACTCGAAATATCACATTCAAGGTGGCGGACAAAGATGCTTTTTGCAATAAATGAATTTTATGCAAATAAAGTCAGTTTTTGCTTTTTCGACCTGCACATTAAATCTATTTTGATTTTACGAATTTTGAGTTAACGTCACTTCTGTGCCAGAGAGATGTCTTATAACGTTGGCGAATTTCAATCCGAAGTTTTTGGCAGGATCACCTTTAAATATTGGTTCCATATATCACCCTCTCGCATCACTCTCTTTACTATTACCCTAAAATGAACTATTATGTAATTACAGTATGATATATCCACATAGTTGGTTTGGTCTAGTGGTTAGCGTGCTCGGTTAGGTAGTTAGGTAAATAGGTGGGTCCCGTAGGTCTTGAGTTTAAATCCCACGTGCATCACTTCTCGAATAGTGTTAGGAAAAACCGTCTCCGAAGACGATTCGCTTTTTTTTGTTTGCTATATTAATGGAATGTTATTGTCCATATTACTACATAATACCCTGGAATCAATAATTATTTCTAATATCATTTATAATGCACATAATTACAGCCTTTGGAAGTTATTAGGCATTCTCAGCGCAGCCTTATAAGGCCTGTTCGGGCAGCCTGATCAGGCCATATGTGACACAGCATTACAGTTCGATTTAGAGCGCTATCAGGTTGCCATAAAAGCGCCCTACCAGCGCAGTCAGGCGGCCTGATAACGCCCTGACTAGGGACCGAAGATAATTTCTACCCGGGTTAGTCTGTACTGCGAATAATAAACACATTTTTTATTTTTAATTATCTACTGTGTAGGAGCCCACTTGTAATTAGCCTAGTAATTTTTAGCTCCACAGTACGACATAAACGTCTCCCCCTTCCTCATTGTAATCGTGAGCCGGCAAAGTTTTCCTCGTCGAAATTGTCTTTTGGATACAAATGGATTGGAGCTTTTGTCCACTCACGTCCAGTCACACAACCTAACGACTTTCATCCGCGTAGTTCCATGAGCACCGAGAGAGGCACTGAGTACTTTCATGCTGCAAGAAACATGAGCGAATGCCTCGACTTCGGTAACCACCAGCAGCACGAAAATGCCCCTGGAGTTCTGGTTCTGCCGGTGGGCCGTTGATGTTGGATGTGAACGATGGTGAGAGTAGTCTGCACACTTCTCGGAATTACGTTCACCGCGCATAGTGTGACGTATATGTGGGAGAAAAGGAGTTGGCGTGGAGACCGAGAAGAGGTGCAGTCGTAGTAGCGGACGGTCAGGTCTGCAGCCGAGTTGAATTTCTCACCCGCCCTCATCCTGGGTTAGTGGCTGCGATCCGACGTCGCCGGCTGGCGTACGTGCGACCAGCAGCACACAACCAGGAGAAGTTACGCCATTATTTAGCGTTTGAATACGCGATAAGAGAAATCGCGGCTGTTTCGGACAGACATTGTTCGGTGTACGTACAGTATACGTGGTTCTCTCGTTACGAACGAACGAATGTTGGATGGACAGACGACGGAACGGACGGCTCGTGTACCACTGAGAACTGTTTTTACCCTACATGCTGGCAAGCAGGGAGAGAAAGTGGAAAAGGACAAGGAGCGAAAACCGTTTCATGTCGTACTATGTTGGCACACATGTATCAGAATCCATACATTCACACATGTAAAATCATAGTCGAAACCCTAGTTGTTGTTGTTAGTGTGTGCTTAGCTTTGCTTTGCAAACGTCAAACAGGCATACACACAAGGGTTTGCCGTGTGGGAGATAGGCATAGAAAGAGTGAAGCCAGTATACACATTCGTCGAACAGAGCCAGCCGCACACACATGCGTACCCTTCAGCCAAATACATACACCAACCAACCCCGCAGCCAGCGGGAACTCGACGGCAACGCGAAACGTGGGGCCTGACCAACGATATATTATAGTTTAAAACTTCATCACCGTTGGCAGGAACTCGACGTGCGTCCGCGCGTTTCTGCTGCAAACGCTCGACCGCCCGATTACTGGATCCATGCGAGTTTTCCTTCACCATTCGGTTTATACTAATTCTCTCGCTTGCGCTTGTTCGCTCAATGCATTCCCCCTCGCAATCTCGTTGCTAGTGTATACTGTTCCACCCTCGGAGTGCACCACTGACACATCCCTTTTCTCGCCTATATCGCTCAGTTATTTCTCTCACACTTTCGCTCATCGACTATATACCCAACCACTTCTGTCTTTTTCCACTGGCACGTCAGGAACGTCGAAGCTTTTGGTCCGCAAAATCGCCAACATGCAGTACACACAGATATCGGTATTATGCACGCTTGTTTGAGCCAAATTAATTTTTGATGCGCGGAATGCAAACGGAAGATTTTCGTGAATGTATTTTGCTGAGGCACTTGCGGATTCAAAGTTTCGATTGGCTCTGCGCTTTTGTGGGTAACGATCGGATTCAAAATATTCCTTTATTCGATTGCAGTATCTGCAATTTCGTACGAATATATTTACCGTAGAGTGCTCTGGATACTTGCAAATAAATCGGGTTTACCGCTGTGTTTACCGGAGCATTGAAAATTAGAGAGACACGACAGTATACATTATTTATTCAACTTTGAAACGTGCACCGAAAGAGAGAGAGAGATGAAGAGGAAGAGAGCGCACGTTTATTGAAATTGTTCGGCTAGTTATAGCATCGATGATTATACAGACCGAATTACCTCGTTGAAATGAGTTACGCCAGAATGGCGGATAATCATTAATATCTATACTGCATCGTTGTTATCAGTATGCGCATCAAGGCCTGGAGCGAGTTCCCAAGTGTATGTACACGCTCGATTTCAATAAACGTGTGCCGCTCATTTCAATGACTTCAATGAGTTTACCGCTAGAATATAACGAGAAGTGAAATTTGCGCTGGATTTTCGTTGGAAGTATCGAATCTTTATTAACGTAAATACAGTCGCATGTATACTAATAACGCATATAAAGCTCTTGGTGGTGCATACACGATATATACGCGTAATGGCCCTTTACAATATCATCACGACCGAATCTGGAAAGTAGTGAGCTGTTCAGCCGATCGAATTATCGACGAGTAAATCGCAAGCTCGTAAAGCTAAGGCGAACTGTTCCAGCTCCTATATACACACGGTGGATATACTACGCATACGCCCTTAGGCAAGACGATAGAATTCGAAGGTTAATCCACTAGGTCCACCGGACCGCGCGCTATCCCGCGGTATCTTGGAGCTCGCGGATAGTCCTGTTCGGTCTGCACGAATGCACCGCACCCGCTAGTACATTCGCTCGGCGTAGCCGCTGTCGATTAGTCAACCGATGCTACGGGACATTAGGACACTATTGGTACATTATCAGCGGGCATTAATACCGGTGTGCCACCACTGCCTCCCGCACTATCGCGTTGCACGCTAAGATAATTACAGGGTGAAATATTGTCCGGTAAGGCAACACCGCCGGTTATACGGCCACATAGAGAACGTTTCGTCCCGCTCATCCTCATTCCGCCCACTAGTATCCCTTCGTGCACTACCCTTTCCTACACGTTGTGGTCTCTCGTCCTCGTTCCATCCCTCACTACCTAGCTACTTCGTCTCACTGTCTTTGTCTGTCGATCTCCCTAACTCACGCTACCGTTTCTCCTGCTCACTCGTAACCTTTACATGTTTGATTTTTTTTATTTTTTAGAGGAAGGACACATTCTTTTGCCCACGTCTTTGGGAATATCACGTACGTGCTACCGATTTTTCTACCTCTGGCTAGCGCTTTACCTCTGCCTCGCACCCTTTTCTCACCACCGGCACTCAAACTCAAGGAATAGCTGGGTTGGGATTTTGGTGGAGTTTTCCCGGTCTGACGATTTCAATTTGTCGCCCGGAAGGAAGAAGAGCGAAGCTCGTTCGAACCACAAGAGGGTTTCAGAAAAGGGGTGAGAGTGGTGGAAACACAGTGAGAAAGGAAACGAGTGAAGACTCGATTGGCTGCTCCTTCCATTCTCGAACTCACTCGCAAGGGTGTTGCGGCGAATGGATGTATTGCTGGTGCGAACCTGGGCTGTTCCTAGCTGTAGCAGGTGAAGAGGGTAGTGGTGAAGAAGGTCGTGTTCAGGTCATAGGACAGTGTAAGAGTATGAACATAGCGGTGCCAGAGACACCACAGCAGAGCAAGGCGCGCGTGCACATGAAGTACGATGAGAAGATCGACGCCCGCTTGACTGAGACGGGACGAAACGACGGGAAATTTCGTCAGGTTGTTTCGACATCGTTGAAATAGTTGGCGGAGTACAAGGTGCGAGCTGATAGACGCGCAAGGAAGGTAGGAGCGAGGCGAAAGTGGCGCGCCGAAAGAGAATCACAAGGGGGTTGAGGGAAAGGCAAAAGAAGAGGGAAAGAATGCGCTTGAAAGACAGCCAGCGCGTCGCGGCCACCGAGGGTTGATTTACATACCACCCTATCCTTCTGTGTACATACTTTGGCATTGTGTGGTGCTGAGCTATACATGTTGATAATCACGACGGTGAACCTGGTTGGGTTTATACAGTCAACGTTGGACATTTTGCATTATGATCTATATCGGTCAGTCAGCTTTATCATGTTCTTTACAATATAGCGAAAGGGAATGGTACTTACTATCATACACTTTAGACACGACAGCAAAACTTTTCTGTTTTCAAATTTCATTCCGTGATTTTTGGCAATATTTCAAAATTCTTGACCGTTGTGAATTATGTTGGGCCCCGTTATAAAAGTACCTAGTACTCAAATTTTCAACTTTAGATTATACGAATAAATTTTTGGAATGGAGGCGATATTGTTTTCGACAATTTTTATTCTACGTATAATCATATCATACATGATTTTTTAGTTAGAAGTCTTTTAACGCAGTTGCAAATATAATTATTTTTTATATCGCAGGAAACGATTTTCCAAAGGTCAATGATATGGTGGTGACATAAGGTTCGAGATCATGATACTTCCGTTAGGAATCAGTAGTTGCTCTTCGAAATTTTTTATTGCTTTCATTCATCTTACCCTTGCCCCCATAAGACCCCGTCTCCGATGTCTGATGTTCACGCAATCCTGTTGTGGTATTAATGTGTCTCGTCTGAGTAGTAGTAGTAGTAGGTATAAAGTAGAGTATCTATATATCGCAGTGTACTATGCAGGTATTTTGCTCTACTAGCCATACGTGGACGTATACACGTCGTAGGCAGGATCGTTATACAGTGAAGTGCGAGCACAAGGCAAGAGTGGGGTCGGCGTGTAGTGTTGCTGTGGTTGGTATGTATCGAGCTCGTCAAGTTTCTGCCCCGTCGTCGCGGCGATCTCTCTCACACCAAGCAGTCGATAACTCGAGGATACGAAACTCGGGGTATTCTGGACGACAGGTAGAGGACAGTATATATACCTATGTGTCTATGTGTGTATGTATCACACTACAGCATACACGAGTAATGCAATAGCCTTTCCTCCTTCAGCCCCTCTCCCTTTCTGTCGCGTTGTCTTTGGGTTGGACGATACGTAGATATAGTTGGAGTCAAGTTGGTACGGCCAACCGGTCAGAGCGCGGGCCTCGCCTCGAAAATTCCACGTCGTACGTTCACGATAATACGTGTCCTCACAACTTATCGGCGAGACCGGACGTGTAGACCCTGTTCGCAGCGGTGTACGCTTATTCACTGGTATACCACATCTTCGCTACTGTACACTATACACTACGTATCAGTAGTCTGGTATCATAGTGTAATACATGGGCTGTAGGATGTACATGACGGAAACTGGAGTTACCGTCGGAGTGCATATAACTTGCAGAGAGGAGCTACTACAAGTTTTCACGGAACCTTAGCGGCGAAAGAGAAGGGTGAGGAAGAGGAGGACCGTACTATCCCAGTTATTCTCTCCGTTCTACTCTCGCGCAGGCAGGAGATAGTGAACAAAGGAGCTACCCAAGGCGGACAATTTACAAGGTTCATCCCCCCATGACGACCCCGGCCTTAAATAATAGATTTTTAATCCGGGCCTACGTGGAAAAATGACTGCCCTAGGCTTAGCTCTCCAGGACCATCCGTCTACCACGTGAGCGGTATCCCTCCACGACCACCACTTCTGCTTTTACCGCTGCTGTTGCCTACGTGTTAGCAAGAGCAACGGGATTACACCACACGGGTCTTGCACTCCCGGGACGTAAACGGTGGTTCTCCGGAAATCACGAGATCAGCCTTTGGGAAAGAAATCGTTACGAGAGCCATATACCAGGAAGCATACACACACATTGTATGGCTTTGAGCGTACGGTTGTATGTGTGTGTGTGTGTAGGAGGAATGAGAGTTTGGAGATACGTGTGCAGAGAAGAGAAGGAGACACAACGAGTGAGAGAATACGTGGTTCGAGTTGTAACTTAGACTCGGCTTTAACTTTTTCGACCACTGCCAAAAGTCACTCGATCTCTTTCTCATCGGTTCATGTCTCCCTCGTCGTGTTTCCTCTCGAAGGAATGACGTACGGTACGCCTTTCTCTGCCATCAAGACATTCCTGGGGACTGATACGAACTGCGAAAGCCCAATCGCAGGGACTTACGAGCTAGAGTCATAGAGATAACACACGGGCGAGAAAAAAAACCAGTGTGTCGTGCCACGTATCTATGGGTAGTAGATTTTATACATGTATATAGCTGGTGCACTGGGGTAGAGAAAAGTATTGGAGGGCGGGTTGCCCAGTGCGACAACGCGATGGAACGGGAATACGTTGTGGTTTGGAAAGGCCGCTACTGCCAGCATGGGATAGGGGTTTTGTCCACTCTCACAGCGGTTCTAGTCGTGCTCCAAGCATGGCCCTCGGTCCAGCAGGCTATCGGTTTGTTGAGCACCACTGGTTGGACCGCAGACCGTTTGGTCTCGGAGCGTTCGAGTGTTTTCGTGTGTTCTATGCTCTCGCGCGGCCATCCGAGCTACCGTTACTGCTGCTGGAATCCGCAAATGTGTTCTCGCCTGTTCCGGCCACGGCTCGGTATTGGTTCCAGTTGCAGGTAGTACGGTAGAGCGCCGATCCGCCGAGGGGAACGACGATGTTGGTACACCTATCTATATGCCGCCCTCTACTCCTCTGACCACCTACAGCTACTCTGCACCCGATGCGCCTCCGTACTGGAATAGCTCGGTGAGTGCGAAAGCGAACGGGGTTCAGCAGGATAGGCCGATGGTTGGTTGGAACAGGAGTGAAAGAGAACGAGAGATGAGGCATCGAGCGAGAATGCGCGATGTTGCGAGGAAACGGGATAACGATACGATCGGAGAGGATGGGTACAGAGAGGAAGGGTCGGGCTACCGTGAAATACACGGCTCGATACTTTGCCAGTGCAGCAGTACGCTTTGTCGCGGTCAACCCCAAACTCACCCGCGACTCTAATTGTTACACGGGGCCTCGGACGCAGCAAATGCATGTCGATATCTCCGATGAAAAAAAAAACCAACAAAAATACCCACAAACACAACCTCACGTACATCCAGAAATGCACAATCACGTGCAGTGACAGCTTGTGAGAGCAAATGCTAAATAATTCGGTATGAAGACAAATTTATTATAATGGACTACTTTTTTTTAGACACTGAGATCAAAAAACTTCATACATTCCATTCCATTGAATGAATATTTTTAGAGTACCCCATAAAAAATGTAAACTATACCTCATCATTTAGCTCTGTCCCACTTTCATCTTGACATCGATTTGACGGAGGAGATTCACAGTTTATATTTCTCAAAAAGATTACTCTCGCAAGGTGATCTGGGAGCAAGGAATGGACCATTCGAAGCAATGTGAAATACTTAGTGAGAAAATTCTCGTCGTACAGTTCGTCGGTGGCAGGTCGAGGTAAAAAAATTGGAAGTGCCGTTAGATGGGGCAAAAAGGGGACAGAGGGACATAGCGCGAGTAGAGGATATGTCTGGCAATAAATATACGAAGATTAGATCGGCAAGTCAGCGTTTTCGAAAGCCAATAATTCGCGTGAAATATCGGCTATCCTCGCGAGCCGCTGGTTAAAAGAGGAATAGCGAAAAGAGGAAGAGAGCAAGTCCATGGAACGCTGGAGGTAGTGGTCGTAGTCACCCTCTCGCACTATATGCTCATCGTCCAATATCACCGTACGACCAATAAAGCGTTAATGAAGCCAAATAATGGCCTGATTTTTACGAGCTTTACGTGAATGCCTGTGGGAAACCTAGGTCGTAAACCATTAACGTCGAGCACCCTCGAAAACTGAACGAGTCAGAATGAGAGATAAAGAGAGAGACAGAGGGAGAGAGAGATCATTCGTGTTACGTATAAAGAGACTTGAACAAAGAACGGGTATAGTCAGCGCGGCCCTTCAACGAGTACGATTCGGCATACTCTACAGAGACGAGAGCAAATCACGCCACTCTTCCAGCTTCAGCTACTTTCCGATCCATCTGGACACTATATACCTGTGGAGACGGATTCCTCGGTTCGTCTCGTAAAACAACTATCTGCACGATTCGAAGTCAATGACCTCATCTGATCATTGCATCTGTCATGACATCAATTTCCGACCACATTAAGGTTGGATACAGTGAGGAGTGAATGCATTAATGTTTCTCCGAAGCTCAGAGGCCAATGAGAAGAGAAACCATCTCAAGGATCCCTATCGCGAAAGGATTCGCATTTCGTATGTGAACTCGATGTTAGTTAAACTCACATTATATGGTATGTGTCAGAGCGTCACGTGCTCATTACCTGTATTTCAACGAAACTCAACGCGACGTACAGAGAACCGAGAGTCAACGAGAGAGCTTCACAGCTGTGCAGGAACGGGACGATGAGCTGAGACGAGAAAAAGAGCAGGCATAAGAAAGCGAGTGAAAAACGAGGTTTTCCGTTTTTAGAAGTCTTACTTTTCCAGGTTAGGTTAGTCAAGCCCATTCTAATTGTACATTAAATTAAACGTTTTTTGAATAGAGACGTGCGCCGAGCTGTCTAGCAGAGTCACCATTGCCTTCCCGTTTTAGCGCGGCACGAGGTCGTTTTATTTACCGGTGAAATTATTTTTAATGAGAGACTCTAGTTCACACGTCTGGTGGCTAGTCCTTCTCACTCACTTTCCTGTGGCCTACCACGCAGAATAAACGACGGTTCAGAGATCGTGCAATCCTGCCCTGTTAATTCGCGTTTGCTAATAGCCTCTGAGACCTCCACATTTCCGGTACAGCTGCTTCCGTAGCATTTAGGGATGTTATACAAATTTTTATTATTATTTTTTTTAATGTTTAGGATTTTCTTTCTCATGTGTGGCAAAGATTCTGCTACTAGATGATTTTTCGATGGCAGAGGTGAAAAGGCAATCGTTTTGCTGTCAAAGAAGAACATCAAGGTGGCAATTGCCATTTCTACTGAACCATCTACTATAAAGCTTTCATATCTTTTTTTAAATCATGCACTGAAAGTGCTGGGTTCCGCGTCTGTAAGGCGTCGCGAAAATGGCGTATTCTAATAATGTGTGCGAGAAAATACTATGTATGCATATAAACGATGTAGATACCTTCCCGCATGCAATCTCTGTGCGAGAAATTATCTAGATATGGGAAAATATGTAGATACTTTGTCTCACACCCTTTAGTAGCAGGAGACGCGTGACTTCGATGAAGAAATCAATTGTTAATGCACTGCATTCCGCAATACCATGGGAGAACTGAGGAATGTGAGGGCATACACTTATTTAAAACAACATTTTTGTTTTATGGCATTTCTCCTAGACGACACGTACTCGGTCGGTAGCGTGCGACGCATAGTAGATAATCTATAGCTGCACTATAGTTTTCGGTTGTTGATCGTCTTCCCCGCGGGGGTAAAGGGGAAACCTATACTTTAGCATTGCGTGACGTCATTACTACGAACTTAGTACACGTTAATGTCTTGAAAAATCGTCCTACATAATACTATTTAAGTGTCAGTAATTTATTTAACATTATTTATTGTAAATAATCCATTTCGATCCAATTCCAACGAATAAATAATCGATATTATCGTTTTGTAATGATTACATATAGTCGGGTGAGACCTGACAACGTTGCTTGGAAGTTTTGAATATTAGAGTCTGAACACGAAAAGAAATGTTTGGTTATGGCAACTACGTTTTCGATTTGCTGTACACAATGTCTACAAAATTAGTTGCCTCAACCATATCGAATAGTAACTTCATTCTATTCACGATTAGTTCTCGCGAGATTAGTTAGGCTAACTGATCCAATCGTTGGGACTACCACTCGAATAGTTGAGACTACCGTTCGAATCGTCGGTATTACCATTCGAATCGTCGGTATTACCATTCGAATCGTTGGTATTACCATTTGAGTTGTAAGGGAAATAGAATAATCGATTGGTTGTGTCTACTCATTTCTTGATTATGGCAACTAATCTTTTTTTTCCGAGAAGGTTGGAGCTCATGGTGCCGGTACGACAGAGAACAGCCGCGAATCGTCTCGGGTAACAATCTGACAGCTGATTTCTTTTTTGGTGGTTAAAGTGTCCAATTCTGAAAATACTCCCAGTGATTCAGCTTATATACCGAAAAAATATCATTGGAAAGGGCGATACGTTAGTGCTGGAGTTTACAATCAAAGGATTGGTGCATCCCGTGCAAAGAGATCGTTAAAAAAAACTCGTGTGTATAAAACATTCGTTATATATTTATTCTCATTGGTAAAACAATAGTGATTGTTGAAAGAAGTAAATGTTTGTTTAGAATGTTTTATGTAAAAGTTATAGTTTAATAAAATATTTATGTTTTATAAAAATAAAAGGTATGGCCGACGTTTGTTCAATTTAATTCTCGCGCGCTTCTTCGTTACTGCTCGTGATGCTCGCGGCTGATGCAGCGTTGTCAAATGTCACGAGCAGCCATCCCGTCTCGTATTACTTTCGTCGCGGTTCTCTTTTTGTGCGGGTTTTGCGGTAAATAACTTATAACCCTACAATTTTTTTTATCGAATATTGATCTTCGTACTTTCGTCTATATAGGGTATGTTTTTCATACGGCTGATACTGCACGTTTGGAAAATATTCTTCGGTAAATGTGATGGGCGGGACCTCGCACCATATACCGTATGCATTTTCGAGGGGATTTGTGTCAACTTTGTCTTTCTATTTCTCGAAAACGAATATTATTACCTAGGTGACTCTTTTTGCAGTCGATATAGAGACTCTTTATCTACGTGCTGGCAAAATTTGAAGGTGGTAGTACAACCTTTATTTTTCATTTCAACACCCTTACTGCTGTACATGGAGACTTAGCTGAAATTCGGTTTGGCCTACCATGGTAGAGTATGGTACGCAAGCATTTGCACATCCATATGCATGTGTAAGAAGAGAGCTGCGAGTATACCGAGATCTGCAGATCTTGCGAGTGGCAGTAGACCACGCTGGTTGGTCTATGCAAATAGCCATATGGGTCGTTCTCGTTGCCATCGTAGGCGCTCACGGAGGTAACCGGTGTTGAGATCGCGTACACGAACCAGAGACTATGTATAGGGATAAAAAATGCCGGGCTGAGTACCGGAGGTTATTCCTTTCTGCAAAGGTAATTTTCCTGAATGACTGATACATAGAGAACAAAGTTGTAATTTACATATTCATTATATCTACGCACAGTGAGAAGCAGAATTAGATTTTATGATTTCCTTCTCTTAAGGAACCAACTATAACGTACTGGGCAATTGCGATATATTCCGAACTACTTCCTAAGACGTACATAACATACCCCAACGTCGTTCAGAAATTTGATCGGACATTAGACGAGTAGTATTAGTAGGGTTATGCAGGAGATCAAAAAGCCCGTGTGCTCGAGGTTCAGCTCGAAAAAAAAATACCACTTCAGCGGACCAGAGCGAAGTGTCAAGCTTCTGGTAGGCTTTTATCGAGGTATGCCAAAGTTTTCATATGTGCAATACCATTTGATTTTTAGGTGGCGCGGTCCACTTAATGAATTTAATGAATTTGATAAATCTATATGAAACTTGTAAATTCGCCAAAATTGTAATATCTTTTTGTTACTTTAAAAATTTACAGAACAATTTGAAGAATACAAATAAAAATTGTCAAAGTAACAAAACAAGTTTATTACCAATGAGATGTTGCGTTTGACTTCACAAAATTGTTTTTTCACTCTAGAGAGCTACAGCTGCTCGAGCTTGTCGGTAAGAAGAGCTTGAGTCGTTCCTGCATACCGAAACCTCCGAAAACTCGAGCGACTCAAGCCTAGCGAAAACTCGAGCGGCTCGAGCTTACCAAAAACTGGAATGGCTCGAGCTTACCGAAAACTCGAGTGGCTCGAGCTTACTGAAAACTCGAGTGGGTCGAGCTTACCGAAAATTCGAGTGACTCGAGCTTAACGAAAACTCGGGTGGCCCGAGCTTACCGAAAAGTCGAGCGACTCAAGCTAACCGAAAACTTGAGCGGCTCGAGCCTGCTAAAAAATGGGTACTTTATTCGAGACTGCTCGAGTAAGGAAAGCGAAAACCTGCAAGAAAACACTAGCAGCGGAGTTCGATAACCATCGAACCTCGGTATTAAAATTTTTATTTGTGTATCCCGACTTTTACAGATTATCGTGGATGAGATAACTTGCATTTTCGATATAAGAACTCGTGCCTTTTTATTAGTTTCGTGAATTCTGAAGTCAGAAACGGAAAAAAGGCTGGATCTTTGAAATCATCATAAAAAGGTATATAGCCGGTACTTTCTGAGGTACGATATGCAACTTAAAAACGATAGTGAAGGTCAAAATTCAATATCTTGAAGAAAACAATTGTAGGTTCTTTAGGTTGGATTTTGCGACCATAAGTCGGATCTGTGAATTCCGAATTCAGAACCGACCAAAAGTCACTTTTTCAAAAATCATCATAAAAAGGCATCTAACCGGTACTTTCTGAGGTACAATATGCGACTTGAGAACGATAGTGAAGGTCAAAATTCGATATCTAGAAGAAAAAAACATGTAAATTGGATTTTCTGACCGAAAGTCGGACCTGTGAATTCTGAAATCAGAGTCGGAAAAAGTCACGATTTTTAAAATCATTTACAGTTGTCAAAATGAACAACATGCCTGAAGTTGTTCGCCAACGAGTATCAAGAGACGCGGTAGCGTCTTGAGACAAGTACATTTTACAAGACCTGCCGCAGTATCTTTTACTCGAAGCAACTCGTTTTAGCCACTATTTTTCAAGGTTATTTAATGATTAATATGTTATATTGATCAAATGATAGCGCTTTGAAGATTTTTTTAGATATAATAAGATACTGCAGCAAAAAATATTTCGTTTGAGATTAAAACGACCTTCGTACCTTTATTCAGTACACTGATATCGTGATTTATGTCTCGAAACTTGTCTGAAATATTTCAAAAAATTCAGTCGTTTTTCGCACAGATTTTTCGCACAAATTTTTCGCACAGACGGGATCCTAGTCGCACAGACGGGACGGTAGCTTCGCACAGACGAGATCCTGTCTTTCGCACAGACGGGATTCTATAAGATTATTAATTTTAATTTATATTTTTTTAAAACAGAAGTAATATATAAATGTGTTACTATTTTTTTTACATTCAGTGGTTATATATATTCACTTATTCACTTAGTTTCGGAGGTTATATCAGTCTTTTCTAGTATTGGCACCAGTGAATCATTTGATGTGAAAAGTGATAGAAAAGTGATTTTGTATCTTCTGATGTGAAAAGTGATGATATTATTATTATATGCAGTGTTGGTTTTTAACTGTTTCAATAAATTCAGTCGTTCTTTATTATTTGTAAGCTTTCTTGACTAGTCAATCATCTTGTTTTGTATCCTAACCTTATAATATCATGTAACATAATACCCGATTTTTAATGAGACTATTTTGTCATTCATGAATAAAAGAAGGATTTTGTTATTCCTATACGTGATAATTCTTATAGTGTAATAAGGTTTATTAAAGTTTTTTTATTTTTTGCTACTTTGTGAATGACTTTCAAGCTCCCAATGACATGCAGTGAAATAATGTGCCTCTTGGTGAAATTAAATATCAAAACTAATACAGAAATACTTATAATAGAGTGTTCTTCAATTTATATGCATAGCAAGTTTTATTTTTTTAATAACCTTAATAAAATCAGTGGTTTTTCAGTCATTAACTGAGATTTGCGTAATCCAGTTTTTTAATGGAACCTCATAATGACACTTAACATCATCTAGCCATATTGTCTGTTTATGTACTAAATTCAGTGACTTTCTATGTTTGTTGGTTGATTGTTTACTCTTAAGCTTCTAATGTTATCTGGTAAAATTTAGTGGTTTCTATTTGTTTAAGCATAATTCAATCATACGCAATCTCCCAAAGTCATTTGGTATGATGCTGAGTCGCTTGGTTTGACAAGTTATCACAACTGATACAGGAATAATAAAGTGTTTTTCAATTTCTATGTGTAACAAGTTTTATTAATTTATATATGTACCAAGTTTCATTGTTTAATATATTTATAAAAATCAGTGGTTATTCAGTAATTAAATGAAATTTGTGTACTATAGTTTGTTCGAACCTGCAACCAACACCATACAGCAAAAAAGATGATTTATATTTGGTGATTTCTGTGAGTTTTATTTGTTGCTTCATGATTGACTCTGAGCTCACAATGTCATTCGATGAAATACTCGATTTTTTTATAAGAGAAGTTATGAGAACTGAGAAAAAATTAATTAATATAGTGTAGTAAATTTATATGTATAACAAGCTTCATTTTTAAATAAATTTGGTAAAGTTAGTGTCTATTCGGGTTTAACTTGGATTTGTGGATTAATGTTTTTCGCAATCTGCTCTTTCTTAACATTGTCCAGGAAAAAGTCAATTTTTATTAAGATAAATTATTGGAACAAACAGAGGCAGTGTGACCTTTATAATATACATTTTTTTTCTAAATTTAAATAGAGTAACAAAGTCACCTAGAAAAGACATGAAAGATGTCAGTCTTAATTATATACAGGTCCTGAAATAATAACGATAGCACACATCACATGACATTAATCAAAATGATCTGTATTGTTCATTTTGTAGTTCTCCATGAAAAAAAACCTACAATTTTCATCTTGTTATTTATACCATTTTTTAATGTGGCAGTGTTTTTAGGATTCTGACTGTGATTTTGAGGATGTTATGAGGATTTTGAGGAGACTTATAGTCTCAATTCTATAAATGTACTAATATGGAAAGATCGTTGTAGTTTATAGTAGAAAACTTAAACTAAATCAATGCTTTATTATTATTAATTATTTGAAAAACACATTACTTTTATAAAATGTTATCCTCTTTTATTCTCTTTGGATGAACCAAGGATTGATGATTCAATATAGACTTTGCAAAAAGTGTTGAAATCCCCCCAAAAGACACAATGTGTAAAAAAATTGAGACAAGAACATTTACGTGAGTGGTATCAACACCCCAATAAAAAACAGTGTTTCAAAAACTTGAGCCATAAAAAATGTATCAGCACAAAAAGTTGTGAAATAAACTACAAATATCTGCAGCAAGTCAAGTACATGTTGTTCAACATATATATATATATATGTATATAGACAGTATTTTTTAAGTAACCTAAAGAACCTTAAATAAGTAACTCAAAGAACCTAAATCAACTAAAAAGAAATTCTCGCATTTAAAGGTGAAAAAATCAGTAACAAAACAAAATCTTGGATTTTGAAGAAAAAAATGCAGATTACAAAAATCGAGAAAAGAAATTAGTGAAAAATAAATTTCAACATCTCAAAAAATTAAATGCAGTACTTGGCGAGTTTCTACGGTTAATATGAACATTCAATAATGATAAACTATATAGGATACTTGGCAAACTCGCCAAGTACTGCCGTTTAATTTTTTGAGATGTTGAAATTTATTTTTCACTAATTTCTTTTCTCGATTTTTGTAATCTGCATTTTTTTCTTCAAAATCCAAGTTTTTGTTTTGTTACTGATTTTTTCACCTTTAAATGCGAGAATTTCTTTTTAGTTGATTTAGGTTCTTTAGGTTCTTTGAGTTATTTATTTAAGGTTCTTTAGGTTACTTAAAAAATACTGTCTATAGACAGTATTTTTTAAGTAATATATATGTATACTAGGATTTTATTGTGGCTCGCGCGCTGCGCGCGCTCGCAATCGCCCCCTACCCAAGGGTGCCCCCCGTAGGGTGCCCCCTCCCCTCCCCCCTCCCCACCCCCTTCCGCCAAGCCCTGAGCCCGAATTATTCTAAGTCCCTCGATTCTTGACACGGCGGCGGCGGCGGCGGCGAGATCTTTTTATAATATAGAGAGATATACATATATATATATATATATATACTAGGATTTTATTGTGGCTCGCGCGCTGCGCGCGCTCGCAATCGCCCCCTACCCAAGGGTGCCCCCCGTAGGGTGCCCCCTCCCCTCCCCCCTCCCCCTCCCCTCCCCCTTCCGCCAAGCCCTGAGCCCGAATTATTCTAAGTCCCTCGATTCTTGACACGGCGGCGGCGGCGGCGGCGAGATCTTTTTATAATATAGAGATATATATATATATATATATATATATATATATATGTTGAACAACATGTACTTGACTTGCTGCAGATATTTTTAGTTTATTTCACAACTTTTTGTGCTGATACATTTTTTATGGCTCAAGTTTTTGAAACACTGTTTTTTATTGGGGTGTTGATACCACTCACGTAAATGTTCTTGTCTCAATTTTTTTACACATTGTGTTTTTTGGGGGGATCAACTTCACGCTGGCACGATAACCATTTACGGAACGAATAAAATGACAACAATACTTATATCGAAAATGTGAGATATTGCATCCACTGATTTTTTGAAGAGGGATTTTCATGAGAAAATATTGTATAGTTGAATGTTTATACTACATTGACCTTCCAGATTTTGAAAATGAAAGGGAATGATGTCCAGTGTATTTTGAAGTTCTGTAAAATTTATAATACACACCAGATCTGGGAGAAACTTGATGCCGGATGAATAGTTTGAATATACCGATGATAGTTTTCCACGCGTTCATGCTATGTTTGACTCGACCACCGGTAGCCATAACCAGCCGAGCTGGCACCATCGTCCTACATGTAGCGAGAAAGCTGGAGTGGTGCAAGCTCGCGTACATTCGAATAGCTGGCTTTCCGGCAAGAACAATGAGGAATTAAAATAACAATGCAGGTGCTACCGACGGCGGCCGCCTCGACAGCCTAGAACTTCACACTCGAAGTCGAGCGTAAAAACACCAACCCTCATCGAGCTCCGCAAGCTCTCTCGTTTCAGCCCGCCTGGTTTGTACCCGCAACTGAATATAACTAGTACACCGTCGACGTTCGACGCTCTTCTCCTTTGAAAGCTCGATTCTGAGGCTAAAATTCTGGACCACCGTTGTACCTCGAACGCCTCCAATATTTGCACGGAGTCTGTTAGGATAAATGCAAGCTATTACGCAATAACATTAAAAACAAAGTTGACCCTACCAGATTCAAATTGCAGTAAATTGACATTCCGTGTCAATGAATACAGTATTTAGACCCTAGGTTAGGTCTGTTATGGGACGGTTAATCAAACAGCTGCACGGTCAAGATATTGAGTACGTCAGCGGAACGATTGCGGCCATTTTGGTGATAAATATTTGTGTCGATTGAAGTAACATGAGTATTTCTTGTGAACATTTCCTGGCGAATGAGATCCGTAATTTTGACTCTTAACGTCAGTCACTATACAAGCGTATAAAAATTACTGTGCTTTTATATAAAAATGATTGGTATTCTAGCAAATTTTGCATTTCGTAAAACGATTAAAAAACGCGTACATATGCGCTCATTAGTTTGCATACCCGCTCGTCCATAGCTATCGTGCATACTTTTCGGTACTCGCTCTCGAAATACCGGTGTTATTGCTGTAATGTATATAAAATTTCCCGTGTTTCCATTTCGGAACACACGTTTAATGGGAATACCGATGTAGCGTATACTGGGAAATGGCTGAATTATTGCATTTTTTGTTTCTCCGTGTATAATATTCAGTAGTATTAATATATGGACATTAATTATCAATTTCAGGAAGTGTCTTTCATAACGGGCCGTACAATGATATTAATCATTTTATTGTATTATTATTGAAAAAACGGAAAACTGTCAACAGCGATATTCAAAACCCCTGAGCACTAATTATAATGCACATGGGCATAAATTTATGATTTCGCCAGCCGCCGCTTGATCTATCATTATGAATTGTTTAAGTTTTATTTGATATTTATACTGAAAGGAGAGGCTATTTTGTCGGTGTACAACATCAATTTAGATGAATTTGTAGGTTTAACAGAGGTTTTACAAAAATTTAGAAATATAGAATGGCTCTCCAACCTAGGATTTCTGAAGGTCGAAGTAGTAGTCATTTTACAATCACTGATACTAGATTTTTTCTGTGTGTACTGTCGTGAATGACAGTAATAGTGGTTACTTTGATCGCTTGTTAGTGAGTCGTCGTTCATTCTCTTTCTATTTAAAATAAAATTTATCGAAGCGGAAGATGTTGACGTTGCTCCAGTAGACCCAACAAAGAGAATGATAACAAGCAACCATTTTTTAATTAATTTCAGCCATTATAGAGATATGAATCTGGCATAAAAAAGTACTTCCAATGAAATTGTCAGAGTGAAGTTTTCGGTGGTTTTGCTGTTATCAAGACGAGTGTGAGCAGAACGAGCCAAACGCAAGTGTTGCAATTACGAAAAAGTTTTTCCAACGAGTATTGGACAAAGTTTTACATTAGAAGGTGTGAAAACGAGGATTATACACACACACGAAACATGCGTAAATCATCCATTATCGCACTGAGTGAAGTAAAAGACATTTTGTATGGGGATCAGGAGTTAGCGGTCCTTGTGAAATTTAAGCATAATCAACACCCGATTCTCTGGAATAACTACATTGGTAGAATCCATTCAAGGATGGAAGATACGCCGTCTAGGGTGAGATGGACGAAAACACGGTCGGAAAAGAAAGCAATAAAAAGACACAAGCATGCAGAGAATAGGAGGGTAATAAACGAAACCCCGAGTCGGTTAATATCCTGGATTCTTCACTTCCATTTCCGGGACTTTGACTGCCTCACATCGTTTTTCTGGCTCCTCTCTCGCACCAGCAGGTCGATCCCTCGCCTTTAACCTACTTTTTTTTTCTATCCTCTCCCTGCCGTAACCACTCTTTTTCTATTTTCAGGAACAAGAGAGAACGAAAAAGAGCTTTAAGGAGAGGAGAGCAGCGCGGGAGAGGAGTACCAGCTAGCCAGAGCGAAGCCGTCACTGTAACCACTGTGAAGGAAAGAGAGTTCGAGACGTACTGTATAGCAGCTATATACTCGGTGCGAGACCCTCTACCCTGAGCCTGAAGCTGTGGCTAGCTAGAGGAGCCTTTTCAAATCCCTCGGCCTTTAAATATTCGTACGAATCTCTAGACGGGTGCAGAACGGCTTCCAGTTACTGGCCAGCACACCGCTCTTTCGGTCAGCAGTGAGCAGACGCGAATCGCGGTTGCATTCAAAGGGCTCCCTTCCAGCGCCTCTTTCCCCTCTAGCCAGTGCATCTTCACTTCCTATACTTTCCGCTGGACGAACGGAAGAGCGCACTACAGTTCTGTATCTCCTCTTCTTCCATTCTCCGTCTCTTTACCAAATGCTCGATCTGCTGTACATTTCCACCGTTTTACCAATACCACACCAGTGGAGGGCCAGATACCGTAGAACGTGTTGCACGTTGGTACACTCGGTATAGTACTTGTGTTACACCGGTTTCGCCCAGGCGTCAGTGTGCTACCTACGTTCGTGAGCTTAGCACATTATAGACGAAGCGGAAAGGCACTCTCGGTACTAGTATGGTACTGCTTTTGGTGCTCCTACTTCTGTTGCCTAACAGAAAGGCCCACCTGCTCGTTTCTACGAGTTGTGTACGAGTTCACCGTTTTACGTGTTGCACACCGAACAACCGATGGACTTCTCGCTCTTTCGCCGATCGTGAATACCGCATGAACGCTCTAGCGTCTCGACCGTCAGCAGTACCATCTACCTCGCCTCATCTCTTAGTTGCGTTTCTGTACACTGCAGTGGAGAGGACTTTTGTTCACATAAATGTTTATAGTTCATCTATCGATGTAATGAAGAGTGTAGAACTAGCAATATCGGTGAATACAATTACACTCACAACATTTTTCGGCCGTGTTAGTTTAAGAGCTTTTGTAACATTTGTTAAAAAACGGCGCATTTTGAGTAGGCTCCGCAGTAAATGTAATTGTTTTATTCATGGTAGATTTATATCAACTATAAAATAATTTAGAAAAATAAAAAAACAATCGCTAAACAATGTTAGGGTCAAAGAATATCTATATTCTACACTATGGAATTCAGTATTTATAGATGCAATGAAGTCATGTCGTGAAGTAATACTATAGCATGTAACGAAAGAATTATGGTTTTACAGTACATGAAATTGAATACAAATATTAAAAATGATAAGATCTTTCATGAGGTCGAATACTTTATTATAATGCTCGATGTTGTGAGAATGAAGTTTTCTTGACAACAAGACGATCCTGTGAAACAACGCGATTGGTACTAAAACGACAATTTTCTATCATTGTTAACTTCTTTTACTTCTTCCAGTGTTTCTGAAGGGGAGTACATGGTTGTGTGTCTTCTTCCGGGATAAAATAACGGGCTGGCCACCCGCCGCGACTCTTGAAGATGCTGTAGAGTGAGAGCAGATAAAGAAAGAGCTACAGTAGCAACAGAGGAAACTGAAGACCGGAAGGTAGGAGGAAGGCACATATCATTGTGCCGTCGAGTGGCTTGAATATTTCAGTCAGACAACAAGAGACCGGGCCGTGGACTCGGCACGCTGGCTCCACTTTCTCCTCAGCTTTCCTCTCCTATCCTCAGCTGAGGTAAGCTCGGAGAAGAGGAAGTTCTTTCCGTCCGTTCGTCGGTCCTTCGTCCTCTCAAGGCATACAGTAGTAGGCTCCACAAGTGCGCTCGCGCTCACTCTTTTCCCTGACATTGTGTTCAGGCTTTCCCTCCGAGTTGCTGGCCTACGGATGGATCCAGGGGCGGACCAAGAAACACGGTTGTGAGAAACCTTGTGAGGGCACTGAGAGCGAGATTACCTAGACTGCATGAAGTCACTGTTCTAAGTATGAAAAAGAGTCGGGAAACTGCTGGGTCTCGCCGTCTGAAGACTAGAGGGAAGTGTATGCGTGATGAAAGCTGGAAGTACTTCAGCAAAAGGGTCGGGTTGGGTGAGCACTCCTTGTTCCCGCTCTTATTACCTAATGAGCAAAATACTACCTCTTTACTCGTTGTCTGTACTCAAGAAAAGTAAAGTTTTTCGTATACCTGAAAATCCTTTTTGCAGTTTATCTTGTGAATAAAGGAGGATCAGCGAGAGTGCTGAAAATCCCAACGTGACTCGACAATATATACTGATTCACGTGTGTTCTCCTCATACCTATATTCTCTGGGAATTCTCTGAATACCCAAGAGTCGAAGGGAATAGAAGAATTTCTAGTACGTAGATAAGAGTAGAAAAGTGGTCGGTCTCGTCAGTCGGCTCGTCGTCACGTGACGCTGATTTCTCTATGTTTGATTTCTGGCGGGACATCAAGAGATATCGTTCAACTCAAAGCGTCCACCCTCTCTACTCCTCGTGCTATTCCACCTCCGCACGCGAAAGGACTTTTCTCCAACTTTCTATACCCGTGCTACCTCTCCCTCGACGTTCTATCTAGATATCCTTTCACCTTTTTTTTCTCCTGTCTCTCGCTTTTTCTCCTTTATCGTTGTGGAGTCGTATGGGCCAGCGGGAGAAAACTAGGACCAGGTTTACCTGCTAGCACTGCTGAACGTTCTTCCTTCCTTCTCATTCCCCCTCTTTCACTTACTTTCCCACTCTTTTGCCCGGAGAGATCCCTTGGCCCAGCTACAAAGGGAATACGCGATGGGCCCTCATCTCCGCAGATCTCTCGCTCTTCCAGCTCGATATTTCAAGCTGTAAGGCATAATTCCTGGTGGGCCACTCCACTCTCTCTCCCTCTCTCTCGTTCACTCCACATCTCGCCTCGAACGTTGAAACTTTCCTAACCTTTCTGCCTCTGGTGACCCGGGACGTGTCGGCCATAGAGTTCTGCACATGAAGATGGAAAGAGATGGAAGAAGCGGAGACCTCGCGTTCATACTAGCCTCATTGAAATTTCATACCCGTTGACCTAGCTACCTATGCCGGGAGCTACGACGAACAGAAGAAAATTGTGGACTATATGCTTTCAGTTGCAGTCTGTTAGGCGCTGCGAGCGATTTGCGCAAATGGGTAAACAGGCAAAACTTCCGGCACCACTGATTACGAGGGACGCATACTTCAGGAAATTATCGTGATGGCTCGGATCCAATGAAAATAGACTTTGGGGGTTCATTGGGTTTTGATGTGACGTTCAGAGTTGAAAATCGTACGTTTAGGATGACAGGTTGTTATCACAATCTCTTATCTCCCCCAGTGTT
This sequence comes from Ephialtes manifestator, assembly GCA_963970395.1. Taxonomy (NCBI): domain Eukaryota; kingdom Metazoa; phylum Arthropoda; class Insecta; order Hymenoptera; family Ichneumonidae; genus Ephialtes; species Ephialtes manifestator. The sequence continues at coordinate 16,641,844 of OZ019976.1, forward strand.
AAATGAATATTATACGAAACTTAACAATATTTAGAGTGTAAATCCATATAATGAATAGATAATATTATTCATTTCTACGTGACCGCAAATTGTGCAATGTAATTGTTAATAGTTGAAAACTAAATCTTCAGAAATACTACAATGGATAGATGAAATAATGACTACAGATCGTTTGGAAACAAACAATTAATAAGTTGAAAAAATGTAGGTAACAACAGCGTTTATAATTAAGAACAGAAACGATTAGAGCTTTGATAATGTGAAGGCGTGTAATTGCGGGAATGATAGATTTCGAGTTGAAAGGAACTTCAAATAACTAATTTCGTAAAGTATCCACAAGCATTGTTTTTGAAAATCTAGTTACCATAATTCGATGCACTTCAGCTTAGTATTTAACGAATCGGGGAATTCCACGTAGAACAAGGTATAGCAGTTAATTTTCGAAGAGGAGACGCACCGAAATACCTTTTCCGAGAAATAGAGCGTCGATAAAATTCGCAAAGGTGACGAGAGGCAGGAGTAAGGAAACTTATCTAAAACCTCCAGTGATGCTAAGGGTTCGGAGATGGGCTAAGTTCTCGGTATATACTTGATATAGAACACGAATCCGATATAGAGTGGCACACTTGAGTATATATACCACAGAGGATGGTACACATGGGAATCGTAATACGTGCATTACGATATGTATATGTACACAAGGCTATACCAGGATATACTACACCGTAGACGATATACTACAACGTATATAGTATAGTATACGTTTAAAGCGGTCATAACTATGTCACAGCTCCGTTGGACCGAATTCTCTTGGGCTATTTGCTGCTGGGCGAAAGCGAGAAAGGGTACACCAACCACCAAGCATAGAAAGTGGGTGTAGGAGTGAGACAGAGAAAAGCAGCGCAGGCGAGGCCAGACTGGGATGGGTGAACTAAGTTTACGGGGTCAGTTTGTCGAGAGGCGGTTCAGCTTGGGGGTAGAAGAGAGCCGCGAGGATTCGAGTGAGCGAACGAACGGGTAAGGCAACGAACGTGCGTGGGTGCAAGCAAGGAAGTAGAGGGTGCTGGCTGGCTCTCGGCCGGCTAGAGCTCTGCGCGCTCTAACTCTGACGGTATAGGTTGCCATGACCGTCGGAGACTATAGCATAGTCCAGTCGCTCTCCGATAGGTACAGACGCGGAGGGAAGAAGAAGACGAAGTGGAGGTAGAGGCGAAGGCTAAGATTTAAGCCCTGACAACGTCTCAAGCCCGAGTGCAGCGGCGGACGCGCAGAGGGTTTGCTGGCTCTCTTGCATCAGGGGTTTTCCAGGTAGACGGGTTAGGAGTTAGGTGGGAGTGAGAAAACCTCCAGCACCGTCTAGGGTCTAGATGCGCTGTTTCCCCGCACCGCGTTCGCGTCTCCTTCCTAGCAGTTGTAGAATCGTGGTTCCTACACGCTACGAGGTGGAGGTACCAAATATAGTCTCTCTGCCCCTTCTACATTCCACTTGCACTTGGTCCTTCCTATAGCTTGATTCTAGATTCTCCTCGCGTGGTTTACTGCTTCAGCCAGCGAACAAGCGAGAGAACGAAGCAGGCAGTTGGATAACGGAAAGGGAGTCTCTTTTCGAGGATAACCAACCATTGCTGTATAAAGTTACGTGTATCGATGCTATCGATCAAGCTGTTTCGCAAACGATACTTTCCGTACAGGAAAACAGAGGAGAAAGATGTATTGTTTCCTGGATCTTACTAAGAACTTTTTGTTGGATTTGTCCATAGCTTATAAAACAAATACGGAATGATTCTAAAATTTTATTGCACCACATTGCAGACCTTGATGCATAAAAGTAAAAGGTCGTGACATTTGAACTAAGGATTACTAAAACAATAAATTATAATGAATTCCGATATTCATATTTATATTTTCGTTCTGTAATAGTGAAATGATCAAATCGGCTGCTTCTCGCAAATGGACCATGTAAAAATTCCGATTCGTGAATGATGCTTCTTAAGGTGAAATTGATTGCTAAATATGAGCCCATCCTATTTTCACCTAATGTGGCTCAATGATTTCTCTGTCACTGACAATGATAAAGGAAGTGATCCAGCATACAAGCAGGCCATTATTTTAGCAGTATCACATTAGCTTGACATTGCGCATACTAGACGAAAACGATGTCCCTGAACGCACTGCGCGCGTTATGGCATCATGAAGGAGAATCGCCGGTAGCGGGCGATATCTGAAGAGCCCATAAGTCATGTGACCACACATCGGAATCTCCCCGATATTCCTTCATGTATATACGTTCCTAACGGTGCCTTACGTGGTATCTATACGTGCCGCATAATACGCTGGACGCGGTAACGCTCGTTCAGTGAAATACGGTTACCATAGGCGCACGTGAGAGTAGTCTCGGAATGGCCACATTGCAGCATGAGATTTGAATCCCACCAGTTTCTGCGCTTCCAACCTCTTGGTTCCACAACTCTACCACGATGCTCGGTGCTCAAGAGCTCTTCCCGCCGGAGGCTGGTTAACGTGACGCTCATTCCAGCTCTAGTCATCTCATCTCAGCTCTCTTACCCCGCTACCTCCATTTCGCTCGCTTCCCTCGAATGAGGAATAATTATCTTGGTTCAGAGATCACTCCCGACTCCTTCGTCCGTGGTCTGCAGCTCAGTTTCACTTTTCCCACGTCTTTTTCTCATTCGTTAATTCACATAACTTATTAGTTCAATTGTCTGTAAATAAGATCGAAGATCTTGGTGTTTTTTTATTGGTTTATTGTAGCAGGATGTAGAGTGAAAAGAGAGTAACGGGCACGGCGAGGATGGCAAGTACTTAGGAGAAGCACGAGATGAGACTCCTTGAGCAAGTTCTGGTGTTCTACCGTACACGATGCGAAAGAGAAAAAAGAGGGTATAGTGAAGGCAACAAGGAAAAGAGTAACGGAGAAAGAAACGATCGAGACGAGAGAGAGAGAGAGAGAGAAGCGAAATCAACGACAAAAGCACGGAGAGAGCTGAATTATTATGTCCGGACATTACAATCGGACGAGCGGTACTTTTCCTCCCCCTTTATATCTTCCTTCTCCTCCTCCTTCTCGTGCTCTCACCATTCGCCCTGTGTCTCTTACGCCGTGGCATCGGCACAGGGTAAAAGTTGCCCGTACTTTTATACGGATAAAGATCTCGGGGGAAAAGTTACGGTCGTTTGCAAACTAATCGAGCCGTCGCTTTTCTACGGGGTGTCGAAACTTTCGGGGGCTGTCAACTTTTCTGCGCTTGAGTGCCCCGCCGCACCCCCTTCAGTCTTCGCTCTTGCCCGAGCAATGACTGTTCTACGCCAACCTTTTGCTTTACTCAAAGATCCTTATCCGAACCAGATCTCCTACCTCATCCCACGACGGTGATCCGCGAAACCCGCGAATAATTGCTCCTTTTATCTCCTCGTTCCTCTTCTACGCACTTCCAGTCTTAGGGTTCCACCAAAGCCTGTCGAAGAACTGTAGTATCTGTCTCTGTCTGAGGTAACTCTTGGGCTCGTAAAGTGACCTGAAAGGAGGCCCCGAGGCCTATTACTCAGGGCAGTGACTTTGTCCAGATTCCCTTTTATGGTTCATCCAGAACGATTATCGCGTAGCTCTACGTATATAAGACATAGAAGAATCCAGGATCGGCCAAATGATTTAGAAAATTCTTGAAATTAAGGAAATCTTGCGACCTTTTATACACCAAAAGATTTTAGACGTCAATCGAGAGGGCTATATAACATAATTTGCAGTGCATTGGTCGTGAGCCTTCTGTCGAATATACAGTCGAAGGAAGAGCGATTGACCGTGGAAAGACGAGAAGGGTGGTTGCATTAAGATGCTTGAGACCACTGCTACCGCCTTTCGAACGAAAAGGGGTACACCGAATTTTAATTCGCGTCTGGCAGGGTATCAGGGTACGATAGAGGGAGACAGCGAGAGAGTTTTCCTCTCGGCCCCATGTACTACCTCCCCACTGGTTCTCACTTCCCTGTACTACCCCGGTGGGTATATTAAAATTCCGGAAACTTTTTAATCTTTCCGCCGTAGTTAAATATTAATAACGAATTCTCGGATAGCGCCGCTGCGTCTACGTGGAGACACGAAGAATATATAGTACATTATGAAGCGAAAGATCGTTCTTGGTACCCCTTCATTCGGGGGTGGGTCGTTCGAAGCAACCCAAGAGTAGTGTATCAGCTCATAGAGTTTTTCTGCTTTCATGACCTCCACGCTTTAAGAGGCACAGAGAATGTATAAGGGGCCTTCTACACTCGCTTCTTGCCTGGCAACGACGCCTTGGTGAGTCATAATTTACAAGTTGCTCCGGAGTTTTGGCCGTCAGGTCAACCTGGGTCGGGTGACAGTAGGATGGTAGGCGCCGGAATTCAGCCACATACTCTAATCGTTGTAATCCCATGTATAGACTGGGAACATGAGCCGTTTACGCCAGATTCTGTACGCGACTATATCCATGCATGTTGAGTGATATAGGTGAAGCGGATGAGGAAGAAGCTTTTGCGGGACGAAAGCTTTGCTTAGCCAACGAACCAACCTGAATGGGTCGAGAGCTTTACTCAAGCGGACGAGATTGTGTCGCGATACCGGCTAGGCGATAGAACTCGATGGAAACGTGATGACGTGGCTTTCGCACTGTTTGCCAAAAGTCGAAGAGTTCGTGAAATAGATCAAAGAAGAAAGCATGTGCCCTTGCTTATTGCCTATTTAAAGCAAAAGTTCCTTCAATCGTCTAGTGCTATCAAAGAAATAAATGCTTGCCATTGGATGCATGCTTTAATACTCGGCCGTCGGAAAGTCATAAAACTATGCATCAAACTACTTCATAAATTATAAAGACGCGCCATAATCTTTACGTATGGATTTCTGTTTCATCTTCTACTATTTTTATATGCAGATATATTTAATTCCAAATAGGTAAACTGGGACTTTTTACGTTGATAAAACTACACATTTATGATGCGTATAAATATACTCCCGAAGTAATTAAGAGTTTTCAATGTATGTTCTAAACGGATATAAAACAAAGACGAGAAGTGGTGGTACGGCGGTAAAAGAAAAAACGACCACCATGATACTCCGATAATTCTCCATCCCTAAATTCTTGCCGATCGAGTAACGATCGAACGTTTATTTAGCGGGCATGTTGAAGGAGGTTGGGTAGCTTGCTACTGGGAGAGTAGAGCGTTGGCGTTATACACACACATAATTAATCTCGAGTGTTTACCACGCGCGAGCGCTCGTCGGCCTGCGAGAGAAGAAAGGTGTATGTAAGCAGGCGGGGTGGCTGTTTCCGAGGGAATGATCGCGCGGCGCTCATGGTTCGCGAGAGTCACGCTTTGCAAGGGCTTTGAAGAGCGGGAGAACGATAGAACGGGAGGATGGTGGTCTGAGGGATCGAAGCGGAGGGAGGGCCACGAGGAACGCGTGAATGTACCAAGAGAAAGGAAGAGCAAGAGAGAAAGGTGACTGTGGTGGGCGGACGCCGGGAAAACAAAATAGATAGAAAACCACCGGCAATTTTTCACGAGCTTTTTAAAGCAAGAAAGAGAGAGCAGGCTGGTAACTCGCGCGGCGGATGCCGCAGAGAGTTTGAATCGATTTTCCTACGGGGCTCTTTTGCCCGTGAGCTCTATCTCTATATCACCCTCACACTCTAAAGCATTCACTGCTGCACACCCTCGCCGTTCGTTTCTGTCCTTTTCTCTGGGTTTCCTCTTGCTCTTACACTCTCTCAATTTTTCTGGGCTGCTTTCACGGGTTTTGTGCCTCGTGCCGGAGCTATTCCCACTTCGAACGGTTGCTACTGCTTCCGATTCTGTACTCACACCGAACGTACAGACCCACTGTGCCAATCTATTCTTCTAGCGATTCCGTCATTCCCTCGTTCGCGATATACATTTGTCTCTTTCTGTCTTTGAGTCTAGATGTGAATGGCCCCACGCAAAGAGTGCATTTTACTTGGAGTACCGAAAGCAAGAGTGACCGACGCATATCCGACGGCTGAACGGATGTCGACGGACGTCGTTATCCACGGCTGGGAAGCGAAACAATATTTATCCAGTGCACTTGCATCGTTATATGGTCTCAGCTGCAGCAGTGAAGCGGCTGTGGTCCAGGTCTACCAGAATGATATCCGTCGCCCGTCGCCTCGGCCACAGCTAGGCCACGCTGCAGCTCGCCTCGTTTATATCTTGGCGCGCAAGCGGTAAGTCGGCTTTAATGAGGTAGCTTAGAGGGGACTTACGAGATCTCGCCGTACGGAGCGAAGGCGTCCCTCAGGGTCTGTGTCTCGATCTCCGGGCTCAGGTCCCCCACGAATATGTGGTAGTGCTCTGTAACAGAAAATAAGAAGATACGCTGATATTAGATTAAAGAAAATGGAAGCTAGAGAGATTGTCTCCGTATCATGTTCATTTAAGCAAGCACAATTTAGTACAACGACTATGTAAGGATAGTATATCGAATGGAAATTGAAAAGGATTTTGCAGTCATTACATATACACGCGCAAGGACTTTCTGACATTTTTTCTAAATGTGCATTCTGGAAATTCAAGCACATTTTATCTACTTTGAAATTATGAGCAGAATTGTTTAGGAATATCTTTTTAAGAGTCTAAATACACAGATAAAACAACATGAATAAGCCCTATGAGCATGTTCAAATTGACAAAATTGTCATACAGTTAGAAAATATGTTATAAATATGAATAATGTTTTTTGCGAATTGGATTACAAGATATACAATGTTAATGACGGAAGTAGACAATGTTTTGGTGGATATACGTGCCGTAAAAAAAGTAGTATGTGAGGTTGAATAATTCGTACAATTTTTCTATACAGACTTTTTTGTATCGAACATAGTATCCCAATTAAAATGCACGTTGTACATCAAATAATGATGAACCCAATGCACAAAACCAATATATTCTCGAATACAGTTTTCTAAAATTCAATGGTTAGGCAAAAAATGCGCTTGTGGAAGAGGGCGAATCGACCGGTAACACAGGGTTCAGGTTGAGCTGGGGTTTGGCTTCGCCGTGCTCTCTTCTCTGGTAACAGGCGGTGCTGCTGGTGGTGTCGGTGGCTGATGGCCGAGGGGCGTAAAATCAGAGGCGAGCGGACAACCCTCGCTTTCAGCGGCCCCATTAAAATTGCAACCGTTAATTTACCATCGCCGGCCGGCTAGTCAGCAGCCGTGAGCCCGAGTGCCTCCACTGCCAAGCCAGCCGGTAGTTCGTGTAGGTACAGCTGGTTCTGTTATTGGTGGGTGCGCGATGGTATGCCTTACGTAACTCTCCACGCACCCTATATTTATTCAGGGGGTGGGCTTTGTTTGTCTTCACTTCGGCATAAAGGCTGCGCTCGCGTGGAACTCACAGTTCGTGTATATACTGTTACGGCACTACGTTTGGGTGTTCTCTATCAATGCACCAAGAGCAGAGCGATCGCGGTGCGCCTAGATCCCGAGAGTAGACTGGTGTACGTTGGCATTTGCACTCAGTGTTCGGGGTCATCGTAAACATAGTGATACGTGCGAGTGTCGAAATTAAACGAATTTACTGCAAAACCGCAAGACCACGCTTTATACTCGGATATTGTTGAATTGCTCGTAAATTCGTGCGTTTGCAACTGGTTCGCCACTACGTATAAGCGAGGAAGAAACATTAAATACACGGATATATATTATGTAAAGTAAAACGCCGGATACGACGAAAAGTATATACATGCCAAACTCGAAAGTCTTCCGACCTAGATAAAAGTGTGTGATGTAAATATGAAAGGCAATAACTGCGCAGCATGTACACCTATACAGTCATGAAAGAATTTTCGCTGTAGTGACCAAAGTACCGGATGACTACAGAGATGCTTTCGCGGCTTCCGTGTGTAAGCATAAAAGACCAGTAGTGCCGAAAGAAGGGCGTGAAGAAAAGCGAAATGGAGAGAGGATAGACGAGAGTATTTGCTCTAAGGAAGCGTGAGCCGAGAACTTCTTACGAACTAAAGGAGTCTCTTTATTTTCGTAGAAAGAAAAAAAGAGCAAATCATCCAAACGCTTCAAAAGCGCTGCGGCACAGTTAGATGAACCACTGCTGAGTGTTTGTAGACTCTTGCCACGAATTCAAGGAGATTTGATAGAAAATTTCCGGAGCCTGACGTGGCTACAATGAGCGATGTCTTTTGGCCACGATATATAGTACATAAAAGAAGATTAATATTCAGTACGAAAAACTATTGTACAACTTTTACACATCCCGTTGCCCTGAGCCGTTCTGTCGTCCACTCCCTCGTCACTCGTATTCTCGATTATACAAATTCATGTCCTTTTGGAAGGGGGATAATTTCCTCGCATACGAAATATCCTGCCTCGGCAAATTCCTTTGCGCTATCTACTCTTGTAAATCTTCTCCGACTTCACTCAGACACTTTCTAGTTGAACGCGAGAGCCCTTAGAATGCAACTCTCCCGTGCTCCTGTCATTTTTTACCATCCTCATCCGCGTTCACTGGACAACGCGCACCACCAACGATTTGCATTACAATACCCCACAGTAGCGTTTGTCCTCGACGCCTCGAGATTGGTGCGTATATATCTATAGACCGTCTACTCTATGCGCACTCGTTCAATGATTTATCCGAACGTATAATTTCACGTTCAGCGTCCCTTTCGTTAACTGCACGCTTTCCACAACCCTCTTCCGTTACAATTTTTATACAAGTACCCGACGAAACTTCATTCCACTTCTCTCAGCAATTCGTTCGTTTCGAGCATGGAGAAGAAAAAACCAATCCCAGACTGTCGATGTTCGGTTCTCTTATTCCTTTGGAGGTTCCTTAATTATTAATCCCTGTCGAGGTCTCTATTTTTCGCCTTTCTCCATTTCGTTCTTCGCTCCTATTTCTCAGGCTCATACACTCTTTTGCCCAGAGTCTCATCCCTTTCCGCACCAGGGTTTCCTCGGTGTAATTCGGAGATTTGCGGTCCGGCTTTGGATCTGTCCGCTCTCCTTTCTCCATCCAACTTTCACCACTCTCCGCTATCCCGCGCACTCTATTCTACACCACTTTGGTATTCTCCACTTGCTCCGTTTCTGTCTATCCTAGTCGATTGCACAGTCGTTTCATCGTTTCCTGCAATCGTAGAGTGTACGCTCACTTGCTCAGCTTCGCTTAGGAGCGAAGAGTGAGAGAAAGAGAAAACGTTGGAGTCGGGCGAACAGACAGTCGAAAATCGAGTTATCCAGGAGCTATCCTTCCCTTATCCAGTTTGCTCACTCAGTCACTCCTTCGCTGTTACTTTCACTCGGATGTCTGCTCGCTTCAACTCACTGAGGAGTATCCACTGGTAGGTAGCGGGACTCCCTCGAGCGAGACAAGCCAACTAGTCCGTCTGCACTCATCGTCAGTTAGTCCGATCGGAATATGCCTCGAGGCGAACGGCTAGGTAGGTGAGCAACCCCCTCCGAGAGCTCTACTGCGACCGGAACCCGCGGTCGAGGGCGGTCTGATTACAATCGGTTTGATGGTATATCTACGCTGGTCGGAGGTTCCGCACTTGGAACACATGGTCGCCCATTCCTGCGAATTAGTTCGATCGTCGTACTTCCTTTACCACCTGGAACATCACCATCATTGTATGCTACTGGTTGCGTTGATATTCATATTGTCGAAGCAATCGACTTCCATTGTCCCTCTTTTCTTTAATTTTTTAAAAATCTCACATGGAAAATACGAATTAATATTTCCGATGATTATTTATAATAAATTTGAAGTGTTATCAATTCTCGGGTAACAACTCCAGGAACGTACAATGAAGTGCCGATTGTATTGAATCTTCATTATGCGTTTGGCAGTAATTTCATTAAATTAATTTAATTAGTCTATCGCTCCATTTTTATTCAATTAGTTCTTTCGCCCAATTGACTGAGCAAAAAATTCCGTCCAAGTCCGGAAAATCCAACCTATTGAAGAAGACATTCGAATCTCAATACGTCTCTCACTTTTTTCCGTAAGGTGTCATTCGTTTTTTTTATTCATCTCGTTTGGCATTGAGGAAATTTGCCGAACGGTTTATCTTCCGATATGGAGGATTGGAAAAGTTCTAGCTCCCTTCAATGTGAGAGAGAGATATGCGAGCAGGTACTAGATTCTGTGCGAGGCAGGCTGCTACGCGGTCGAAGGGTCCTTCGTGAGGAGATTTAAGCGTCAGGCGGGCGAAAGGGTCGAAGCATAAGGGATGAAAAAGCAGGCTGTGGCACGAGAGGATTGGGTGCGCTATCGGATATAGTCAGGACGAGATTTTTCGCAGAATTTTCGAGGCGAAAAAGGGTTGGAGGTAGGCAAAGCTCGCACGGATATGAGCCCTCCACCTCTCCACGCGTTAGGATTTATTCCGCGATCGGGAGCGCCATTCGCTTGGTTGCTGCCCGAATGGGAATCCTCTTGGTTGGAGACTCATCGAATCTTTCTCATTCGCTGTCGGGTCGAGCAGAGCCGTTTAACCTTCGACCCAGCAAGTTCGTGCGTATACTACCGTTCGTTTCTGTAAGCCAAGAACTTGGTAGATCCGAGGATTCTATTCTGAGTACAAACCGCAAAGAGGTCGAGAGCAAACAATATTAGTTACGAGAATCTCTGCGAACAGACTTGCTATACTGAAAAAGCTGGGTGGATTCAACTACATCCACGGGCGTAAGCTGATAAATAAGTGTTTATTCAGAGCAATGAAATCGGTGGTTACCGGTTATTCAGTACCCATACGAAATGATAATGATAATGAAGTCGAATGCCTTTGTCATATTAATTTACTTTTTGTCTGCGTGCACAATTACTACAGTGGATCTGTAATCTTGATGTTGAAGATAATTAGTAAAGAGGGCGTTGAAGGACTTCGGTCGATGGCCTATTGCCCATGCATGCACAGACACACACTTAAATACATACCTATTCATGCGTAATAAAAAAAAATATATAAAACGTGACGCAATGAAAAACTTACTAAAATTGAAGAAAATTCAATATATTGCATACGCTATTTTTCTAACGATACTTAACAAACAAGATTCGGTCGTATTGAATTAATGTTCCTACGGCAGAATTCTAAACGTATGAGTGTGATACGCCAATAATATTTTAAAAGCACGAGATCATAGTACGTTTTAGAGCCACCTGCATATTTTATATTTATTACAGTTATTGCACTAGGATATAAAATATTTGGATCGATATGAAATAACGGTTGTACCGCACAAGATAGATATCGCACGCGAGCGAGAGGCTAGCTAGCCAGCTAGCGGGGCCATGAGTACTTTCGTGATAGTGCGGCAATCCGTCCTCTCCCTCGCTCACACGCTACCGTAATAGTTTTGAATTGGATGAAGCGATTCGCTATCGAAGAAATGGCGTCACACTGACGCGAACAACGGTGGAGCAAATGTGAGCGCAAAATTGCCTTACATCGAAAGAGTAACGAGGCCAGAATCGTTACAAAGAGTAAGAAGAAGTGTCGCAAAGTTTTCAGTGAGAGAATCAAAAAGGGCGAGGAAATGCGGGAGTCTTGATGTCTGCGCTAGAGAGAGCCATTGAATTTTTGACAATAGTGAAAAAGGTACTAAGAAGGGTCGTCGTCGTCGTATTAGTCGTAGGATGGTCTCGCGGGGAATAAGAAGCGATACGAAAGGAAGGGGATAGGAGGAATAGGATGAAGAAGTGAAGAATTGGAAGAAGACGCCGCCGGTTGTGCAAAGGATCAGGCCTTTTGGGTCCTAGCAGTATACTGTACTACTATAAGGGGTCGCGAGGGTGTCGTAGATCAAGGACTTCTTCAATTTCGCGGGACATCGGCGGAAAGTTGATTTACAGCCGCAAACAAGCTCCTTCCTGTGTGCTTTTGCACAGAACGAGAGAGAATGAGGGAAAAGCGAGGGGAAAGAGAAGTTGCAGGAACTGTGAGCGAGTTTCTTCTTCTATCTCTCTCTCGAGCTTTCCCTCTCTCCTGGCTGCCTTTCCTCTTCTCTGCTACTCCATTTCTAGTTCTCTCTGCTGCTTCTCTACATTCCTCTCCCGTAGCATTGCTCTGGCCAGCCCCTTCGAGGTAGCGACGAGGTTCGGCCGAGCTCGTGGAGTCGAGACCTCTATTAATTCTCCGGCTGGAGTAACGGAGGCACACCGGCCCACCGTCGGCGAAAGTCTAGCGGCGCGAACACAATCGAATTTCGGCTCGGTCGGTCGCGCTTTGGCCTCGACGTTGCTCCTGCTGCTATTGGTACTGGTTCACGTACACGCGAACCAAACACAGACACACACAAACACGGACACATGAGGTGGTGTTCCCATGAGCCTTCGTTGAATCCGGATAGTTTCGACGTTCGTAGTTTAACGTTAAATTCAGGTCACGGGAAGTGACGGGCTGAGCAAAGGACCTCGTCGATTTCTACCAGAGAATTTCTTTTTCTCTAAGTTTCTTTTACGAGGTAAAATTATATTGTGAATTTATTTAATTTACGTATAAATACGTGCTCTGTTGCGATTGTATGGCAGTTTTCGTTAAATCAATTATGTTACCTTTGAACCCAGAAAGTCATATACTGAAAAGGGTGCGCAGAGGAGAAGAGAGCAGGTGATGTATTGTATATCCTCAGGGAATGGTAGATATCCATGTAGAGAGATATCCATTCCCTCCTTCTCCTTTTCGACCGAGCACACTGTTTTCTTTGATGATTAATTGTATTTGTCTGCATGCTGGTAATTGGAAAACAGCCCGTATACATTTTTTTTCCGGGAATATAAGAACTACCTATGATAAGAATGCATGCAATCGTCACTTTACTTATTACATTTTTCACTTTTAGTGATAGGATGGTAACACGTTTTGATAATGTTGTAAATGGCTCTTCGCTAATTGAAAGAGCGAGCGGATGACTTGGTGGTGCATGGAAGTAAATGCATGAGTCTCAGATTCGGCAAAGTGAGAAGTATAGTGAGTCGAGGAGTCATGTTAATTTGCATTCGGATCAAAGTCTGACTAACCGATCGGTTCATTTAATGTAGGATCTGTACGTTCCGCCTAGGACGGGCAATCAGCGCCTCTAACTCATTCCATTGGTATTCAACCCCTGATTTCCAGCCCAACTAGACTCTGATAGCTGTTCTACGTCTCTTTAACTTTTTCCCTTTTTAAATTGATTTCTCTCCCTCCTTGCCAATATATCTGTATCTACTGCAGATTCCTAGTGGCGGCCCAGAAATCGGGCAGGCTCCCCAGCTGCTGACCGAACCAGCGGTCACGCGTCTCATCCCCGTTTGATTTTAACGGGATTGATTTCCGTCGCGGTGGAACCTCTTTTGCTCTCATTCGTTATCCCGCGGGCGAGACCGCAGTGTCCGTCGGTGTGCCGCAATCGAACGATATCGCGCTGAGCGAGCTAGCAGGCCTGACGAGGAATAAAGCCACAGGAGAGGATCGACGCCGCCAGGGTTACTTTTAATCGAGGCAACCGATGCGAAGTTAACTCAGCGGTTTTTCTCGCGGTTTCGTTTTCACACGAATCGCCAAACTCTCTTCCGATCCAAACCCACATGCCTTTCGTATGCCGACTTCAATCTACTATGATACCACAGCGCATTCTACTCTCCTTTTGGCCTCCCAACTCTCGCACTTTCATATCGATGAATGATTAATCCGTCGAGGCTAATTATCTTCTTTGTTGCCGCTTGCCAGCCAGTGTTGGGTGGGCGAGGATATGGGTACGGGAGGGGGGGAGGGGGTCGGATTCGCGAGCCAACATCGATAATGGCCTCTCGCTGTAATGTTATTCCGCTGCGCACACTACAACCAACCTCCACCGCCACCCTCGTTCTAGTGTCGATGCTGCTTGCTGGCCCACCCTCGTACACTCCTACCACCTGTCCTACCCTGCTGTTCCTTCCTCTGCCCTGTTAACAATGCCGCTCGATCGGGGCCGTATTATCGAGCCCATAATGGAAACACTCGACGACAAATTGGTTGTTTCGCGGGTAACCGATACGAGCGGGACGCGGGGAGCCGGGAACTTCGTCGACGCTGTCATACGTCGAAATTGAGCTCCATTTATTTTTCCCCTTTGCACCTCGTGTGTGTTCCACACTCGTTTATCCACTGGTACACAGAGCATCAATGTACCACACTCACTTCGGTCAATTATTATTCGCTCGCTACCAAATCTACCTCACACGTTACTATGCCAACCGCACATTTATGTTTTTCATGTCTTTATTTTAACTTTTTATTTCTTCAAATTACAAGTTACCTGTCATATACAAGATTTTCACTGGCTTCATGAACAAATGTAATTTCTGGGTAGATGTGAGTAGAATATGTTTCGCAGATACCAGTATGCTGATACCACGATGTCTGCAACTGACTCGAGCTTTTGTGGCGATTTGCTGGTTATAGGGAAACACACGGAAGGTAGATGGTTCAAGAGTAGAGAGCGGTGACAGGGTAGCGTTCTGCTCGGTATATGCGGCCAAGCGGGCGTCGATAGTGGCCTCGCACGCGGTCGTAAATCCCCGTGATTTAGAGGATGACCGACATATTGGTTGAGGCTCTCTCGGCTCGCGGACACACCGGGGTTGGAACCAACAGGGGTGCTTGCTGCGCTGGTAGCTGCAACCGCGTACATCCGTATAGTATTAGCTATGTACGCGTATGCCACCAACGGATCGTCGAGCAGGTACGCGAGTGAGCGAGGAAGCGAGCAACCGAACGGGTATGCATGCATCATCATCTCGGAACCAGCAGATAGAGCGGACAGTGACGCTCGGTCCACCTGTCGGTCCCATCGGATCTTCCTTATCGTCGCACGTGCCCGCGTTACCGTCCGTCCTCGTTCTCTTCGGTGTACAGTATACTACAGTCATGCCCCTGTAAGTCAACACACAACGTATTGGCACAATGCAACGCAATACACTATGCCGTGCCGTATAACCCACGCACGGCTGCCATACACCACTTTGCCAAAGTACCTCCCTACGTGAATTTCAAGAACTGCTACGTACCATACGCCTATCCATTTTGTTCATTATTGTTATTGCAACGGTCCATTCACGCTCCAGCAAGAATATGTGCCATCTGGCAATCTCGACTGTTTCAACTATTAAAGAATCATCTACACTATAAGAAAAAAAGGGACGCATAACCGATTCGTACAAATTTGTGTTGGGTATTATATACACAACGTACATAAACGTCACCATGGGCGCATATACAAACATTCACGCACACACACACACGAAGACACCACCAAATTGGCTTAATTAAATCGTCCTCGCGTACAGAGACTGGTCGCTCCTAGCGCGGAGGATATCCAGAGTATACGTATCGCGAGGGACATCGACGATGCGCTCGCGCTCTCTATTCCTCTGTCCTTCTTCCTCGCCTCTATGCCGAGCCCTAGATCTATATGTGTATGTAGCCTCTCGTCGGCGTATCAGTCGTGTATCCATCAGCGTGCGTGGTGGCGCCATGCCAAATTGATGCTGTTTGCCGTCGCCCTAAGCCTCAATCTGCCCGCCTGCTGTCGCCCTCCTTCTCTCCTCCACATCCTCTACCACTACTACCGTATACTCCCTGTCCCAGCACGTTACGTACAGAGACGCCGTGTCCCTATAACACGCGCAGCGCTAAGCTCGCCGCATTATGGATACGACGCAGAGCACCTAGCTATACGTACACCAGCATCAACTACCTCTAAACCATCACAGAGACACACCGATTCGGTGCACGAATTGTAACCAGCGAATAATGTTGGTATATATACTCTTGGAGTGAAGTTCTCTCGAGCGTCGCGACGCTCCCGCTCCTCTATCGTTCCGAACACAAACCAGCCGCGCTCACTTATACATCGTACATACATTTGCACAGCTACCCACACCGCGTTTTCGTGCGGATAATGCCTCGCGAGGCTTGCATCGCGAGACCATTGCACTTCTCGAGAGGGTAAGTCAGACTCCGCAGATTCAGGTTTCTCTCAGCTCTTCTCTTCTCCCTTTCTCCATCTCGCCGCTACCCCAAAAACTTTTGATCCACGATGACGCTATGTGTATATACTCGTGTCTGGTTCTCATCGTTATGCCTGCATGCGCCAGTGAAGCGTAGCCTTGTTTCACGTGTGATAACACATAGGAAATTATGATTTGGGATAATAATTCAAATTCTGGCTACTCGAGTTTTTAGGCAATATTTGATCAGTGTTTCTTCATTCTGTATTTGTGTTTGATTTCATTCTGTATTATTGTGTTTGAGTCAATTTACAGATATTCATTATTTGCGTAGTTAAAACCTGATCAATAAAAACAAGTTTTGAACCCAAAATTCGACGTCATTTTAGCTTTATTTTGTATCCCACTTAACGAGTATTGAATGGAGCGACGTTTATAGTTACCCCAGTTTCATTAGTAATGTCAGCTAATTTTTACCCAGGTCAATTCGATTGGAACAATTCGTGTCAATCTTAAGTATTAATGATTCGTTTGAACAAAGATATCGTTTTAACGGCTTGCCCTACATTCATTCCAGATACACTAAACGGTATCGATATTTTTTAACTACAGATACGTTCAATCACGTCAAGCCAGACTTAATATTTTCATTCTTTTCGGATGGGAATAGTTTCGGAATCAATTAGTGATGATACGTCCTGCAAAAACACGACCCAATGATTCCGACATGGCGATGCCCGAGACCGACAGGTGAAGGAGGAAGCGTGCAAATGGAAACGGAATTAATAAAGTAGCCGGCCGCGCGAGCAAGCTTTCTGTGGAGGCAGAGGCGGCTGTTTGCTCCTGCCGAAGAATTAGCCTTATCTTGCGGCTGCCCCGCCGTTCGTATGCCGAGCGCGGATCGATCGACGATTACTCGGCAAATGTTTGCCGGGCCCTGCCGGACTAGAGGTGTCGAGTATCGACCATCGCTTGACCCTGCCCGAAGTCGAGCTTGCTGCTGCTGCTGCTCCGCCAACGAAAGGGGTGACCCTCTCACTCACTGAGTTACTACACTATACAAGTATGTGTAATATATATCTGTGAGGATAATGTATCCGAGGAATAGGACGAGAAAGGGTTAGAGTGAGGAAATAACGGGATCGGGGCGAGTGGGTGTTCCCATTTGTGGTTGTGGGCATGAGGGGGTGACTCGAGGATGCCTTTTATGATTATCAGGAAGGAGAGCTTCGCGAAATTAGCGTTCTGCCCACAGTTGTGCACGATGCAAGCACATTCCCCTAGCCACACACAAACAGCGAAGGCTTATGGGTGCAGTATAGATATGGTAGTAGAGCATACAGCATATCTGTGAGTTTATACTACTGTACTATTACCCTGCACGCGGGAATAACCATCCCGTAGCATTGTACATGAGCCGGCATAATCGCAGGGGAATCGTATCTGGGATACTCATTGAATCCCAGTACTTGATAAATCCTATTGCCTCTTCGCAACATGGGAGTATCTCTGGTTTCCTCTGTTTTAATATCGGTACTGAAAACAAGGTTGATTTAAAAATATAATAATCTGCTCGTTTTACTGAAAACCGATAATGAGCTGGAATAGAATAATAATAAAGATTGCTGGCTTTGTAAAATGCTGAAGCTGCTATATTTTTTTCTGGTCAGTTTTCGAACGTGACGAATTTTTGTCGGACCAGCAAGCGGTGAGGGCGCCGGACGCTTTAGCTGTAACTACTGTGAGGCGAGGCTTTTCTAGTAGAGAAAGGCCAGCACAGCCGCGGACTGGGGGATACAAATTCGTGTCGATGCAGCACAAAGTGGCGTCTGCCCACTTCTCGACCCTTTCTCTGCCCGCTGGCTTGCCCCATCGGCCTTCCTGGTGCTCGAGCGTCCAGATAGAACTGCCACCCTGTCACAGCTGCCACCCCCTTCGACTCCGAGGCGTCGGAATAAACCTCTACTCTCTCCCTCTCTCTTGTCCTATCGATCTACACGGAGGGGTGGCTGTAAAAACTCTTGGTTCATGACAGACCGCCGTCCGCTTTTGCAGAAAGACGCCCCTTAGCGTCCCGTCCAGTACCACTACTCTGCCATCAACTTGTAACCTCACCACCTCCACGCTACCAGGGGATAAGCCAGGCTCAGGACACGCCACTTCGGACGATCGAGAAAACGTAGAATATATATTGGCAAGTGTAAGATCCCTCGACATTTTCTCTCACGAGATTGAAAAGGGGATTTCTCATCCAAAATCTGAAAAGATGAATCGCATCACCAGGTTCCCCCATGGGAAAGGTATCCAAATCCGATCAAGCTTTTGAAAGTTTACCTGAATTATGAATAATTTTGTGTATCCCGGAAAAGGTATTGCGACCTTGTTTCTTCTACATGGAAAGTATCTCATCACTTCTTATTATATTTATTTTCTTTTCATAAGCCGATATTGTTTAGGTTTCTGAGTAGGAGCAGGCAGATACTAGGCAAAAGTTTTCTCGTGACCGTCCGTAGAGTAAGGGCTTTATGAGGCAACCCTCTCGACCTACTCCTATCTTACGGTAAACGAGTCTACTCGATATAGTGGGCATACAAGAGTGAACAGGAGGGTGTTTCATGTTAAAGGCACATATTTTTCTCTTCATATAATCCACCCCACTATTATCCGCGGAATTTTCTGAGAGCTTATTCGACAATAGAGCTGGAAAGAAAAGTGGATTAACGAGGAACGTTTAAACTGGCTGCCCACCGCAAATCCATTCTCAGGAGAAGATAATGGTATTTTTTGCACATCGGAACAGCCTCTCAACATTGAACAGTATACTCAACTTTGAAGCTGCAGAATTATGTCCTTTTAATTGTATGCTCAGGTTTCTCACAACTTTATCTATTATACTTTACACTTGTTTGTTAGGTCTAGATTTTTTTAAATTGCATATCTGCCAATGTATGATCGGCGGAACCAGATGCACATAAAGTTAAAATTGATTAGAGCTTTGTTATTATGGAGCAGAAAATAAATCTTATAATCTTTAAAAAATCATTGAACATTCTGTGAAGATTAATTTCGGGTTATCATAAGAGTTGTTGAAAGTTATTAATTCATCAGTTAAAGTGTTTATTTCATTTTTACAGACCTTTATGTCTTTAGACAATTTAAATAATGGTTTAGAGAACTTGATAACATTATTAACATTTTTTTTTGTTTCTATTAGCAATGGTTGAAAAGTCTCAAATTTTGCATACCTTACATAAAAGTGGTTCCAATCTTATTGAAAGAACAGTCTCATTGCAAAAAAAGTCTCCACAAATTTTTTTAAACGAGAAATTCAAAAACGTAATAACCTTTTCTAAAAATTCATATATTATTTGAAAAAAAAAAAACATTTTACATAATTACAAAGCTAAGTCGTTGAATTCATGAGAAAAAATAAACAATGGATTAATTATTTTGTAAATTATTCCGAATCAATATTCTTTACAATGTCAATATTATTGATTTTCTACAAATTATTATCATTTCGCAAACAACGAAATATCCTCATACATGTGGCATTGGATCTCGCTCTTGGCAGTGAATGTGATATATACTTAACCTTGCCATCGCCAATGATTAATAGCTCATTATGTTAATGTTTCAGAGGGACGACGGGCGTTCATTTAAGGGGATGATCAAAAGCTGTAATGCTTTATTCGCGACTAGTCTGAAAACGTATGAGGGCGAATTAAGGGTGAACGTCATAATACCGTAATAATCCTTGTCACAACCATCAACTCCATAAGTTTCGCTTCATCAAAACGTTTACTTAAACAGGATTTCAAAACGAGAGTTGCCCTGATTAATTATTTCTCAGAGACAGTTCTAAAAAACTCTGGTGACGATTAAACTTGAACTTGGGCACAAATATTCCAAATTGCTTCCAAATATCTTATCTTAATAGCATCAGGCGAAATTAGACATAAAACCAACTGTCGGTAACAGTAAAATGTGCACGATAGGTAGAATGCTTGCTCTTCAGGGAATAAGGTCTGAATTTCTCTGTCGTCGTTAATAAGTTCCGGGTCCATAAATGAGGTGACAACATACAGACTGATGACAAAGTGTAGGGTGTCTCAATGTCTCTGGACTAGATGCTACGTGGTACAGTAGTGCTGGCCATCTAAGGGAGTTATCGTGTGCCTTTCTTGCCTTTTCTCACCCACTATTCCGCGTCCTCGTCGAGGCTCATTCGGTCTGCACGATCGTAGGAGAGTCGATCGAGACAGTCGTAAAGGACCCTGTGTGCTTGCAATCTACTCTCTTTCTCCGGCTATACTCTCCATCGTTTTATCCTCCAGACGAGGATCGATTCGAGCGTCTCAGAGAAACGACTACGTGTGCGGTAGAAGAAAACGTCGAGTTATATATTACAGGGAGAAGGGGTAAATGAGAGAGAAAGAGAATACGACAAGGACGGAGCGAAAGGGGGATACAGCACCCCGGTTGAGATGCAAGTGAGTGAGTCGTTCTTTCTCTCCGGCTCCGGATGAATAAGAGAAAGAGTGAGGTAGAAAGGATCGAAACGTGTGCTTAGAGAGAGTATAGCTGGTACTCTGAGGCTGGTCTGGTAGAAGAAACGAGAAGGAGAAAGATAGCGAGGATGAACGAAAGGAAGGAGCAGCGTGGTCCTGGGTGAAAAATTGGCCGTCAATTTGTGAGTGGCAGTAGTAGGCACGGTTAGACTCAGAGAGCAGTTGAGCGCGTTGAACTGAGAAAGAGAAAGAAATAAAGCCAGAGCACAAGTGCAGAATGCAGACTGCGATGAAAATAGTCAGGGTGAGCAGTAAGAAGAGAGTGTGTGTGCAGTAGAACGAGTGAACGCGTCGGTTGGCAAAAGTAGAAGATAGAAGGAGGAGAAGACGTGGAAGAGGAAGAGAGCGAAGGCATGTGCGCTGTGTGTGGCCCTGGGAAGCCAGCATGGTGGGTTACCCTCCACCCCATCGGTGCGGCCAAGAGTGCACATTCAGCAGCTTTACCCGTTCGCCTTTGGAATATAAATTTGCAACATTATCGCCTCGGAGAAGACGCCAGTCACCGCCTCTATCGTCTCCCTCTTCCTCTTTCTCCAGTTCCTCTCCACGTATCACATATATATGACATGCTTCTACTGACATACAGTACACGCGGTATACATATTACACATACTAGCTTTATCCCTGCTCTGCTTATTGACGTCCCACTAGGTATGAACTTTCTCCCCATCAACTCTTTTGACGATTACCAACCCATGAGAGATGAGGCCTTATGTACTGTTTCTCTCTCTTTCTCTCATGCCTTCCGCGCCCTATTTTCAACTGCACTGTAACCAAGCAGTATACAGAAACCGCGAACTATAAATATTCCAGCTCTTTATCGCGTCCCTGGCATAATTAAAAATAACTAAAGATGTTATCAGCTGGTGAGAGAGAGTACGGTAAGCGATACATTAGTTGAGTAAGTAGGCTGCTGATGGTTACCGCAAGGCCGCAACAGCCGCGCGTTCGCGCGTCAAAAATGCGATCGTATAGTTACAATATGGGTCATTCCATATCAAACCAGGCGAAAATGATGCACATCATGGATTAATTTGTAAATTCGTCAGAATATAGACTGCAGGGCGTAGAAGAAAGTAGTCTTCTACATTTCATTTCAATAATTTCAAACACGCTTTGTTGAACCAAAACAAATAAAATACGACACTTTTAAACTTCATACACCTGTCTAAGAACCTCATCTCACTCTGTAGAACCTAATTAGAGGGAGAGACATACAAATTTTGGTTCAAGGTTTTCGTCGTTCATTCGAAGTCTGCCTAATTCTGTCTAATATCTGCCATTTCCGGACGTTCTGCGGAGGTTCATGACCCTCGATTAACTCGGCGCGACTGCCACATTTAGGTTTCGAAAAGGGTCTAAATTTTAGATGTGAAACTTTCGAATCGGTGTTATGTCATATTTCGTAAAAAAACGTAAATATTTTTCTTTTCGGAAACCTATTTTTTTCTTAAATTTTGCGTGTAGTTTGTGCCTTCTCTACACCTCACATTCGATACTATGACCAAATTTGAAACCGATCCATGATATGCATTGTTTTCGTCTGGTTGAATTGGTATGAAATGACCCATATTTATTCTCGGACGAATATAACAGCAATTTCTTCCTCGTCTTTCTCTTGCTTTCATTCCTACTCCATCTCGCTGACGTTTCCTCGTCGCATATTGTCGACTCCACGGGCACCAACCCTTAAAATGGTGGAAATCCGAGAACTGCAAATGGCCACCCAACCTAACGACTTGCCCCTAACGATAGAGAACCTCGCTTAACGAGCGTGGGTATGTATATCCTGGATAACGGGGATACTTGTTGGCAGAGGTATGTGTGGGTTCGTAGGTAGAGTGAAGGGTGCAAGGGCAAAAGACTAGAAGGAGGATGAGGTCCGTTGAGACAGGCAGCTAGGGGTGAGATATCGAGAGGGCGAGAGTGCCGCCCCGTCATGTTGGGGTTTTCACGACAAGACGGATCGCTTGCATTGATCAGGGGCTGTTCCGCGAGCGCGTATGTAGGGGTTGTCAAACTTACCCTTAGTTGAACCATGAATTCAACCGGGACCCTGGAGTCTTGTCTAGTACAACGAATGAAATATAGAAGAGGAAAGGAGACAACTAACGTATCTTCTAACATCTAGCGATGGAGATTTTTTACGAAACGGTAGACAGGGAGGGAGAGTATTTGAGAATGATTGGGCTACGCAGTCGATTCCGAAAACTACAATTAACTAATGGTTGGACTAATCTCACCGTGTCGGAAGATACGATGTCCCCAGGGAAGCAAAGAGTGACCCCTCCTCACTCTAGAGGAATCGTTGCGTGACTGATAAATAGAGTGTCCGGTTCTCGGATCGTTAACGCCCCCTCAAAGGTACTTGTCCGCGGGGAATACTTACACAAATGTCATGGGATTTTCGGGGTTTAAACAAAAAATAATACAAAAATAATGCAGTACATGGAATGTACAATAATTAGCTTATGAGACGCGATAAAAATTATTATTGCCATAATGTGTTTATTCCATTATCAATGTCATACAAATTATCAAATGTCCATATCATAGCCATTGAGTTTTCGTCCGTGAGAATTGCGATTACTCCACAAATCGCTATTCTCGTCTAGAAGTTTAAGATGTTACATGCCCACAACGGGTGAGGTACGTAGCCATTTGGGGTTGCAGGATGGATAGAGCCAAGTTGACGAGTGATTTCTAATGGGAATAATAATGGAAAGTAGGTTGGCTCTCTTCAACTGTGGCGAGGAAACTGAAGGAAGGCGGGGAGTGGTGCAGTGGAGGTGACGGAGGGTGGCGAAGCGAGAGAGAACCACAGCGATAGAGAATGCGCTGGCTGGTTGGCAGGCATAGCGGGAAGAGAGGTAGAACGGGCTCGTTTGTTAGTGAGCTCGCTTGCGCGAACCCCCTTTACCACTGTACGCGCGGCCGGCGGTAGGTTCACGGCCCAACAGAGTTGTAATTAATTACCAAAGTAATTATCTGATGATTTAGGAACCCGGTCGCGGCGCGGCGTGTTGGCGGAGGATGGGATGGGACAACCAGCAGAGGGGAAGAGGAGTCGATGGTAGTGCTCAAGCCCACTGGAGGCCAGAGCTCGCGCGCCACAGAACCGAAACTGAAACGAATTACTATTATCCCTTGGTACCCCCAGCGTCGCCGCCACCCGTATCTGAAAACTAACCACCGGTCTGCTACTACTGGCCTGCCTAGACGCTATCCCGCCGTAACGGCGACGGCAAGGCGTGACCGTCGACGGCGGTGCCTCGGCGTCGGGACGCGTTGCTCGGGGGGCGGGAGGGGGGGGGGAGGAGAGATCGGAGGGATGAATTTTGGCTCGACCCGAATAAAGCTGGTTTCGGGAGTTCGTCGGGAGTTTGTCTCTCTCTCTGTTCTCTTGTGCTCGTTGTTCGCCTGAGTTCTATCTACTGTTCTCTTCACTATAGGAAGCATCCTGAGAATCGAGACGATCCCGTGGCCTACACCGAATGCACCGACTTTCTGTCGTAACTCTGCGGCGGAAAATCTGTAGGTTCCCCGGTGTGCGAGTTAGCGGCTTAGCTATCTCCTGACAGGCGGTCGCACTAGCAACTGATCAATGATGTATATGACCCATACGTACTGGTTATGTGTTAGAAAACTAAACTACTTTCTAATCTCAACTGAATTCAATTTAAATTAATCAAATTTATTTAGCTCAAAGTAAATCTAATTGAGCTAATTAATATAGCATTATCCAAATGCGCAATATGATTGGCCTGAAATTGCCGTGAGTTTCGTCATGTTCAACTTAAGTAAGAAACTATATTTAGATAACTCAATTCAATTTACTTTGAACTATTCGAATTTACCTGATTCAAACTAGATTCAGTTGTCTCCAACTACATACTTTTTTTTATCAGTTTGGGTACTACTCAATGGCAACAGACAACAAGCTTGGTCGTGGTTCGGTTTCCTCGGTTTCCCGAAACTCGGGTTACCAGAGATCCATAATTGGGTGCCGTGTAGTGGTCTTGTTATACCCAGAGCACGGTACCAATGCCGTTGGCCATGGTAACGGGAGCGACCTCCTCAACAACCCCCTGACTTCTCTGTGTGCTTCCAGGCACGATACGCACATCTGCTATTATGAAATCCATCCGTTAACTCCCAACACAGGTGTATTCTACATCAGTTTCGCTCTCGCTCTATTGTCATCTGTTTCCTCGCTATATCGAATCTCCTGTTCCGATCTACAGTATTCCCCAATGTTTCGCGACAAGCAAACTCTCATCTCGTCCGTCACCGAGATATCCCGTAGCAGGTATTGAGGCGTGACCCTTCCAGCACAGAGTACGCTTATCCAACAAACCCTATACTATATCGCGCGTACTCCAGCGGGAGTTGCCGAGCTCGCCCAGAACATTGTCCGTAGTCAATTCTCGAAGGAATTCCGGATGGAATCCTTGGTGCTGCCGATGTGCTGTCGACACTAACGCTCCAGTGCTTGCTATTCCAGCCTTCTTACTAGTTCTCTATTCCTCTGACTGCTCTCGACGGCCATTGAGGTTCTTCAAGCCTCGAGGTGAAGATGAGGAGAAGATGATCTAGTTCGCTTAGCGTTATCTTACTATCAAGCATCTCTCTTCTCTTTTCCAACTCCCAATTGCTGCTCCCTCAGCGCTGGAGCTGTGCGTTTTTTTTTTCTTACCACTCGACAGTTTTTTTCCTCGTTGTCCCAAACGGACTCGTTATCGCTTAGAATGCAACTACGAGGCGGAGACTGAGTACGAAAATCCCGTCTAAGTCGAGATCATTAGCAGTAAAAACCGCAACGGCGACGACCGTGGAGTCGACGACGACAAATGCGATGGCTGAAAAAAGAAAAGAGTACGAGAGACAGAGGAACGGACGCCGATCGAAAGGAAAACAAAGCTCGGAGAGTCAACCATACGAAACGAATGGAGTGGACCAAAAAGGGAGTAGCAGCCACGTCATCCGGGTCTCGTATCGTACTCCATTGTGTGCATAATCGCAACCGGACTCGCATATCCTCGTCGACAAACCATAGTATATTAAACCTCAACTTGCTAACTCCTCCGCAGACCACACAATCGCAATTAACTCCTGCAGGATTGAAGTTTAACTCGAGCAGACTAGAAATTACACCGCGATACCAAGGTGGAACGAAATTCCAGGCAAATAAGCGCGCGCATCCCCCGGCAGCGATGTTCGTTTCCTCTCAACTAACAAGGCTGTTTATCTCTCTAAGGTTTACATCCACGCTTTTATAGTGTACCGTTTCCTAAAGATATAGTTTCTCAGAAATTAGTGTTTTCACATAATCTTGTCATTCAAGGAATAGCGGTGATAGAAAAATAAAGGTGTAACAAAATTGGACAAAGTGAACTATGGGGTGTGAAACACTTTTTTTCTGTACTCGAGGTCAATTCTTTGTCGGTACGTTTGGCATTCTGTTGTACGTGTATGAAACATTCAAAAGAGCAATTTTTATTTCGTTGCGTTTCAATGCATTCTTTAGTAAATCGGGGTGAGTATAGAAGAGCGAAAGAGATGCAGAGTCGAGGCACATTCAGTTACCTGCGTGTGGGCTCGTTCCTCCTCCCGTCGAGAAGAGAACGCTTCGCTCTATGAATGCAGGTGCAGTCGTTGGCGCTGTTCACTCTCCACCTGCGTTTTAAATTGATGGATTTACTCTGCTACGAATTTCGCCCTCTCCCAATTCTAGGGGTGAAGGCTGTGGCGTAAAAAAGCGATAAAAGCAAAAAATCGTGACGAAGCGGAAAAACATATGAGAAAAAGGAGAATACGTCTGGCTCAGCAGATAGAACGAGAATCGGGGAGGTAACGAAGTCCGAAGCAGCACGTACATAACGCTCCGCGCGTGTATGGTCAGCTGGCGCCCTGGCTATTTAAATAGTTCTGAATAATTTGCTCTCTCCTCGTCAATAGGCTCTATAGGCTCACTGAGAGGGCAAGGGTGTTTTCGGAACGCCAATGTGTCGATAAACTCACATGCTAGCTTCGCTCGTGCGCACTGTCGGGATTAATTCACTATCTGGAAATTGGTCAGTATTTTTCATAGTGACGAAGATATAAAAGTCTCGGTTTCCACGCAGTTTTTAAATATAGAAAATTCGTTGCACCTAACAATATTTTTTTCATATTTCAATATCTTTGCACCTCATGCTTCTTGTCGTTCTTGATAGGACAATCGTGCTATCACAAGTAGCAAAGCCGACGCTGACGGATATAACGTTAAATCTTGTGGTCACTTCAGCTTCGGACAAAGCACACCATACCGGGCGCATCCTCTTGCAGTGGTACAACGTCCCTATTCTGGCTGTGGCATCAGCACCGCTCTCGCCCATCTCGGTCGCCCTCCTGCCCGCTTTGCAGGGGTTAATAATGGAATTATGAATCGCGCCGCGGCTGAACTTAATGCGATTACTCTGTAAAACCGGGAGTAAGCGTCTCTCCCGATCAATGCTGCGTTACATGACTCAGGATATAGTGCTTTCCAGAGGCTTCCATCGCATATATCCATTCTCGCGGATCAGAAGGCTCGAAAGTGAAAGGGATTGGAGAATTAAAGAGAGGAAAGAAAGATGAGCGAGGGCTCGAATGATGATGCGATAAAACAAACGATCACGCTTTTTTGTTTTATCGCCGAGAAAGAGATGACTTGACTAACCTTAGGAAAGAAAGGTTTTCCGTTCCACATATTAATAATCACAAACATGAGTGATGTGCTTTTTCGCGCTCGCAGTATCAGGTCGTAATGCTGCCGTTAACGCGATAATTTTCAATGTTTCTGTCAAGAAGATCGGATATAATTTATATGAGGGTTTGACATTTTTTAAGCTCACCTAATTACTGATATGCTGTGATGCCATGCATAATAGTACGGGTTCGGAGAGGTATTCAGAAGAGATAGGGGAGAACGAGTGTTCAACCACAAATAAACACCGGATTTCGAACCAGCGAGCGAGCTGCAAACATAATATATACGTAATACATAATCCCGTGTGCATACACGTATTTGCACCCGTAGTAACATACACCTGTCTGTAGGCGTAAGCGTGGAACGGTCGTATGCATCAACCGCGGCTATACTACTCCTATGATAACTAAAGCACGCATATACACTTCTAGTTTCACGGTATGCGCGTGAATTCCGTCTCTTTCCCTTTCGCTCTCGCTCGCATCCCCGTTCAGCCGGGAGCTGTGGCTGCAGCAGCACTAACACCCTTTGCACTTCATACTCCACCGTCGAGCGAGCTGGCTGGTTGTCTGGCGTTATTACCCCCGTCGCACAAAGCTTTGATTTTCTGTGCCAATGCACCGCGCTCGATTATTTCCCTCAATTAATCTATAATTTGATAAATACCGCCCAGCGATGGCCATCAATTTACCTATAGCGATGTGCAGCGTACCCTTCGTGTATTGTATATGTATATATCCGAGAACAGTGGTGACGCGCGTTGCTGGGGTAACCGACGATACAATAATTTATTTTTTTGCTTTACTCTTCATCGGTGCCCATCGCCTAATTTTTTTGTGATAGGAAACAGAGTTATCAATATCTGATAAACTTTTTAAGTTGTTTTTGTAGTAACTATTTATCTGGACAACTGAAAAAATATTGTCTTTTATTTTGACATGATAAAACAATTATAACACGTCTTTATCTATTGCAATCATGGTTAAAATATATACGAATTTTAAGATTTTCAGCGATTCAAATTTTTACAATGTCGAAACTCTTTAATATCCTAAGACTTTAATCTCAAGTTTTTTTTAAAATGTACAAGAACTTCCAACGGACTAAAAAAGAAACGTGCAAGGGTCTATTTTGCAACTTTTTAATAGTTGCATTATCCATCGTTTTATCTTACCATTTGAATCCACGGTAGTTGAGTACTTGTTTGTAGCTGCATAGTTAGAAGCAAACGAGATACGGTACTCCTGCTAATCTATTGGCCGTTACTACTGCTGGCCTCATTGTGGGTTTACTTACGTCGATGGTAACGTTCGGTTGGGCTATTCGTGACCGCTGCAGTGGACAAACTCACTATGTGGCTCGCTAGCTCTCAGCCAGGACGTAACTGAGCCCCGGTCACATTTCCAAGTTTGTTTCCCCCAAGGGCTATACGATTACAAGCTCGACCGCGGGGTCTGATGTAAGTTAATATCGGTCGCCGCTGTAATACGGTGGAAAGAGGGAGGACAACCAATTTCCTGAGATTCGTGCGCATTGAAACGCTCACACAATTTCAAGTAAAACGGCAAATACGATGACAGCAACGAGAATTGCATTTGTACTACCAAAACCTTATACCATGTACACTGCTGAATCCCTTTTTCTGAGTATTATAACACGGGGCTCTATGAGACTCGTTTTTAGTCTCCTTTCTTCTATTCATCTCTTACTATATTTATCTTATTCCTCTCTAGCTCTATCTACGTTTCTCTGTGCTCTTTCCCGCGCAGTCTCTGCCCGCTTCCCGGTAATCGTTGAAATAGTACAGTCGTATTCTTCAGTGGAGAGTTTCACAGCGTAAACAAGCAAGCGTACGGCGTCGCTTTCCACAGCTCGCTGATCTCGAGTTTCGTGCTCCATAGCGGAGAAACGGCATGGCAGCTACGTCTTCGTGAAGAAGAGGAAAGCGATCGAGCCGAAAAATTCCAGTGGAAAGCCCGAGAACAAGGGAAGTGGGACGAACGACGGCAGACAACGGTTGAAGAAAAGGAGAGGAGCTGTCGACGACACTCTAGAGATGCACTGGGACTGATATTGCGATTTCGGGGACCGTTTCTAGACGCTAGACTCCCACTCGTGCTGTGGAAATCACTATCTGCTGAATTTTCTCGACATTGCGCGAGAATATGGCTAGAACCATATCCTATCCCTTAGCCTTACCCTTGTCGGCGTCGTCGCCCAGTTCTTCCGGAAAGGGACGGTTGACGGTGAAATGAGTGTCATAGATGCTCCGTGGGGTCAGACACTGGAATCCTCTTCTTTGTTACACCCTGAGTATAGCTTCTCGCCAGGCGTATCAAATCGGCTATGGAAGTGGATGGAGCATCTACTATGGGCGAAATCCCCACGGGAGGTTGGCCAGCGAAAGATTCTCGTCTTTTTCTCATAGTCTCTTTCTCCGCACGACGATCGTTTCGTGAATGTGTGGGTGAATGCTGGCGACTGTTTTTTCGGCGAGAAAACAAATTCGCCTCCGGGACAAATGTGCTCGAATCACTGTATGTGCCAGAGCCATCCCTTCCTCTGACTCTCCTCCTCGGTTCTTCGTTGTTCTCGTTCCTAGATCGTAACTCTTCTCTCTTTCTCTTCCACTACTCGCATTTCACTTCTACTTCTCTCATCCACCGCTTTCCTTTCTCTCCAGTTCTGTTGAGAGTGTCCCTGGGCTCTCGTCAACCTCGACCTCTTGCAGCATTCGTCAAACCGTCTTCAACTCTCTTCCGGTAGTTCTCTCTTTCGCTTGCCCGAGGCGAACTCAGCGATTCCGGGGGCAGACTCGCCCCTAGTTTTTCGTGATCCGTACTCGAAAATATAGCGGTCTAGATACCTCTATTTTTTGCATAAGCCGCGGGATAAAGTAGAAAATCAAAAAGCTACGGATGAAATCCACGAAGTCAGGAATCAAAAAAATGTTGCGATAGAACGCGCTTAAAAAAATTGTGATTTATTATATCAATTTTTAATTGCCTCATAAACGCAATGTATGCATATATATTAACGTTGTTATTTGATGAGCTTCTTAGCGCAAATTGGAATAGTAAGCGAAATCTGAACGGTAAATATTGGAGTTGATTTGTCCATTTAAGAATACACTATTATTGTATTTTTATATTTCGTTAACGTCTTGTTAAATATCGCAATTCTGAGCCCCTCGACCACCAACTGACACGTTAGTGTGAAAGAGTTAATAACAATTTTTTAATTATCGATTTTTGAAGCTTATCAACTTTCAAAAAAGCCCTTTAGAACCCATAAATTCGAATGACGTATAGGTAAAAGCCTTGTTTTGCAAAATATTTACCGGCACCAATCTAATAATTCTTGCAACCTCTGCTAAAAATATTAGCTTTTTCTCTTGCTAATTATGCGTGCATGTTATGTGGTGTGTGTTTTCACCGTTAATTGAGATCTGAATCGGCAAGGCACGTTACTTGTGCCTCACCCCCTTTCCTGATTACCATCCTTTATTCACCAACCTGGTATCAATATTTGCCTAAATCTTTTGGCTTATCAAGATTGGGGGTGAGGGCACAGCAATCCCCGAGGAACATTGGAGCAATTGCGCCAAACCAAAGAGGCCCTGGGTATTAGCTCTGGTGTTCCGCAGTCTTGGTAGACCGTCGAGGAAGCTCCACGGCCATGCAGTGCTCTCGGTTAAGTTAGTCTGATTTGTGCAAACTCCGCGAACAACTCTCTCCTCCACCTCCTCGAACAGTGTAAGGCTTGCCGTGCAACGCGGACGTCACTTCCTAATACTACCCTCGTAGACCCGCCTGTAGCCGAATCTCTGTCGTGGCTGACTTGGTCGTCCAACCCCCTAGAGGCTGAGGGGCAACCAGGAGCCCGGATTTCATATTCATCGACTTACAGTTAATTACGGTATTGGCCCCAAGACGTTGATGGCTTGCTGGTCGTGCTACACCCCGTCTCCTAGCGACCTCTCCGTTGCCGCTGTCTCGCTACATGTCGCCCGTTCCCCAAGCTGCTGGTTTGCTCACACTGCCGTACCTCGACGTCTCTCTATTATATACATAGTTATATATCTTAGCTGTATACCCTACACAACCAAAGGTAGCTTTGCATCAAATCTGTACACGATCGAAACTGCATCACCTACACCGCACTAAGCATAATGGGGCATCTATGCGAATTACAATTGTCAGTAAAGGAATATTGCACAACTTGAACAGTATCGCAGTTCCATTTACTCAGTTCTTCATTGCTTTCCCAAAAGAAAGCCTGCAAAAAGCGAGTGGTCATCGTCGTGGACGTCGTTATCACGACGACAAAAAGGATGTAAACTTTGATGCGAATTGCTACTATAACTAGTTAGCGTACAACTATACATATATATAAACCTTAACTCGAATTCATGTGCTGAAGTGTGAGTCCGCGGATTCGGCTAGCCAATAATACCTTTCAGTAAGTCTGCTGAGTAAGACGTAATGTGTCGACCGATTTCTACTCTAGCATTGATAGAGGGCACCGGCTTCGGAAATAGGAAAGTGCCAAGCGTCAGGTACCTTAAGGCCGTTAAGGCCCGGTGAGAAATCGGTTTACCGTCGATGAGGTAACGATCGTTCACCTCTCGTCCCCGCGCATCAACCGCCGGTGAGTGAGTACATAGAATAAGTGTGTACGTGTCTGTGTGAAAACTTAGAGGATCGACCCGTTCGCAAACTGGACACTCTGAACGCTACCACTGAGTTTACTAGTTTTAGTACGTCGTTGAGGAAATAAAAAGCGAGATTGGGGTGTCGAGGGTCTTTTACGCCGATAGAAACAGAAGGAACTGAAGATGATCTCGTGTGTTCTAGATTTAGGTAATTGTCTTCAAGGTACAGTTCTTTCAGTCTCACTTCGCTTATCCGAATTTTTAAACGCGGTACTTCCTAGTCAAGCTTCGTCTCATCTTTTGTGCTAGATCTTTTTTTTATACATGCAAAAAGTAGCTCCTACTATATTATACAATCGTTAACCATCCGATAGCGGCAAACGAGGGTTCCTTCTGCGTAATCTAATCTTCCGCCTAAGCGGGTTAGGAAAAACATGTTGATCTTTTGCGATCTGTACGCACAATAAATAGTCGCACATGCCAGAGAATATACCCTATGCATATTCACGGGGAAAGGGGACTATAGTATGTATAGATTGCCCAAGCCGTTGCACCCCACTCGCTGTCGCACGGCATGTACAAGCGATCGTGAGCCCGACGCGGTACCAACAGTGGTACTAAGCAGACATTTAAATTCAACGACACGTAGCGACCGTGCACACTTTTTTTTTGTAGTCAACCGTATACTAGTAGCAACATCACCTTTTTTCGTTAGCAGGAGGTATAGGACATACGGGAACAGCATGGAAAAATCGGAAGAGAAGCTCGCTGGCAACACTACGGTGCCCGGTCGATCGTATACGTATAGTATTCCTACTTTACCAAACATATATATACACTCCACGCCCTCATCTCTTTCCTTTTTCTGATTCTCTATGGTTCCGCTTAGCTCGAAAGCCAGAATCCCCGACGACCGAACGCCCAGCCGTCAAACCTTCCCCACACCGACCCGGTTTAATGACCCGCAAAATCGTGGCCCAATATGCGATAAGTCGATGCGCTCGGCAGCAACCGCGAAGGGTAGAACGAGGTACGAGTGAATACTGAGATACGACCAAGAGGAAACGAAACGGGGTAGAACTGGAAAAAGCTCTCTGCTGTGAACGTTTTTCGGGAAAAACGCGGCCACCTACAGGTTTCAACAGAAAATAAATTTGACATTTCTTCACTTTCTCATTACGTACGTGTGCAATGTGAGTGATTATTGTACAGCGAACATTGTTTTTTCCATTACATTAGACAAACACGACTGTAATTAGTAACTTCTTCCCAGATTCGTGACAAAATGAACCTACATGCATAATTTGAAGGTCTGATTCAGAGCAAGCCGGGAACAATTTGCTGGGAGTAATTACTTGTAATATATTTGTTTCATCAAATCAAACGTTTGCTTGAACATTACTAAAATTTTACATCCTATGACATTTTGTCGTAATTTTTACGACAATTTCGATTCTTGTTACGGAAATTCTGTCACGTACATCGTTAATTGCCGCCACGCAACTTCGTTAATTGCATCAATAACAATTTAACGATTGACAGCATTGAAAAGTTTAAATCAAATTATAATTTTTCAATTTTCGTTTAAGTGCCGTTCATGTCGTTCATGTTCTTTTCCTTTTACATATGATTTGGTAAATTTAATACGGACGAACATGAAAAGTGAAAAGTAGTTTGCAAAAGAGAATAACTACTGAAGAATAAAATCTTTCTCATGGAGAAGGGAACACATTTTAAAATAAACCATCAATAAAATCTGACGTAGTTCAAGCTGTATATGAAAAGATTGGCTCGTTCTTCTACCGGGCGTTGTAACTTTAAAAATTCTACGGGAGGGCTCTCTCGATAAGACCTTTTTGAATTTCGAGAGGGCTTGTCGCTCCATCTCTCCACTTTCCCTGCGCACTTTCATCTGTAACCAAATGACGAAGTTGCGAACCCCTGCGTAGTTAAATCTCGAAATGGGAGGATGGGAGATCTCGGTAGAGTTGGAACGGGGTTGTGGGGATGGAAAAACGGTAGCGGCGGGTGTGGAGGCCACGGGGCGGAAACGGTCGCCATTTCCTGGTGACGCGAAGACGCTTGCCGACCGGCTCGTCGTTCCTTTAGCTCCCTAGCTTCGCTCGGCTCTTTCCCTTCGTTCTTCAGGACTACTCTTCTCTACTTTTCTCGTTCCCCAGCATTTTCTCGCTCATCTCCCGTTCTCATCATCCATACGACCTACCCGAAATCTCACGCGTTCGTGCGGGAATGCTTACGCTCGCGAGGACCTCTGCTATATACCCCTTGAATATTTCGGCAGCATAGTGGTGTGGCTACGGCAATAGAGGTGATGAAAGCAACGGGTATGGGCCACCGAAGTAAAGAGCTCGGCGATAACGGCAGTCGTCAAACGGACCACGAGACCTCCATCTTTTTATGTTATAACCTCACCTATTCTCGTTGGATCCCTCGGCAGCCTCTCGGCTCGGCAATAAAAAGAAATAGTAATCGTAAACGCGCTGGAATGAAGATGATGACATTTTTCTGACATTAGCTGACACGGAGTGGAACGTGCGACAAGTGTTGCAATGAACCATCATACAGAAAAGTGGCGGAATCTCGACTGCGGTCATCCACTGAAAAGTGTGAGTTGACATGAATGGTGCAGTGAGACGGATACTACTCGTATACTATAATAGTGCAGTCGCTGGTGGTGGTAGATACACGAGTGCAGCCGACGAGACCAGGACCTTTCCCGCTAGTTTCTCGTCCCCCACTCTCCTGCCCCCAAAACCATTACACAGGAATAATATCGTTCTGGATTCAATGGCACGAATTTATCTGGCGCTGTGTTGTAAACGATAGAGCAGCAGCAGTAACAGCAGTAAAGGGGAGGGGGCAGGGTATGAGCCTGGGCTACGAGAGCTCGCGGATGAAATAAATTATGCACGCGCGTCGCGTACGAGTGCGCACGGATGCTCGCTGCTTTTCACGGGTAACGGCTTAATCGGCGATGCCGCTCGAGAGAGCGAGTGAGAGAGAATACTGCAAGGGTGACCGTCGCGAGTGAGTGCGAGAGAAAAACGGACGGAACAAGCGAATAGATATAGATAGAGGCGGGGTGCAGAGAGTAAACGGGCAGAAAACTGAAACGTGGCCAAATCGAAATTAACTCGCGCGTAACAAAGCCGCGGCTGAAATATTAATTACTTGAAAATGAGTCGAATATAGGTCACAGCCGGCGAGTCCTGTGGCTGGCTAGTGAGCGCAACCAGTGCACCGCACAGCACAGTGCATGTGCATTTGGAGGGGACGCAATTCATGGAACTACGGGTACTAGAGGCTCTACCTGGGGATAATGCGTAAAGTGCACTGTGTTCTACACAGAGAGCAAGCTAGCGTGCCCCCAACTCCATCGAGGACGTAGCGACCACGCATCCACCACCGCATCGACTCATATTTAGCTCCGCAACTACCGGATTATCGCTACGCATTGGAACTGCAGAGAGATTTTTTTGGTTTTGTTTGAAGTTTGCACATTTGTTGCTCATAATGAGATGCTAATATGATACTGTCAATTCACTGCAAAAATGCACTGCTTATCAAAACTATATATCTCCAAGAAAATCTATATTCAATAAATCTATAATTGGTTCATCCTCAACGATGTTTAAGTTTTGAGCAGATCAATTCATTTAACGGTGTATCAACATTATATAGTACATCAATTATGAGCAGTCTTTACTTAAAATATGTGCATCTCAAATTTGACCGTTATTTATAATTCGTAGTTGAAAGTATGGAACAATGACAGTACAAGTGACATAAGTTAGTGATGAAAATGGCACACACCTGTGTCGGGAAAACTCTAGCATTTAGTGCAGCAGTATTACGAGTTCGTATACACCGCAGCGGTGAGCAGGCCTTCCTTTCTCATCTCCATCGACCATCACCACTCTCTTTCCCTGTTTGTTTGATTGTTTGCCGAAAGCCCGCAAATATTGGTCGATCCATTTGCTATGCGCGACGGTGAATACCCGTTCACCTCCCTCTCTCACATCCTTGCTGGGTTCGATCTCGCTAGTATCCACCATCGCCCAAATGCATTACACAACGCATACCAGCAGAAAGCAACTGTGCTGACTTTACCCTGCGGTGGACCGACGGCCTAAAAATATTTGAGTTTCATTACTGCATTGTTCTGGTGTCTAACGTAACTGCAGCAGCTAACGCAAATGTAAGGGAGTGCCAGTCGATCATGCTGTCAATTCCATAAATCAATCATATCGGTATTCCTAGATTAATAGACACAGTAAGGAAATAACTTTCTAAAATCGTAGTGCTAATGCTTGTAAGTAATAAATTTGTTTTGTTAATTTAGTCCATTTTATTTCTGTATGTCACGATTACTTTTTGTTAAATTTGAAATGTTAAGAAATGATTTTGTAAATTTAAAGAATCTACAAATATTTTTCTTGTAAGAATGACAAAAACTAATTTCTTAAAACGATAATACCAAATTTTTATTAAATAGTTTCTGTACTTTTTTGTAATATTGTTAAATGGGAATATTTTTTATGTAAAATTAACAAAAAGTTTTTGTTGTTTGTTATTTTTCTCAGTTTTAATTGTATATGCAATTCTTAAAAATTAAATAGAGTTAGGGGATGGTAGGGGTATGGGTTGGATATATGCATTTATATTAAATATTAAAATCAATTAATACTGTGCGTACAAGTATAATCCATACAAATCGGTCATAAAAAGACAAATGGAGATGAAAT
Source organism: Ephialtes manifestator (assembly GCA_963970395.1). Taxonomy (NCBI): domain Eukaryota; kingdom Metazoa; phylum Arthropoda; class Insecta; order Hymenoptera; family Ichneumonidae; genus Ephialtes; species Ephialtes manifestator. The sequence goes on from OZ019976.1 coordinate 16,678,576, forward strand.
ATTCATGTAAAGTTTATAATCATGAATTGGTTGGAATACTCTGTATCGATATGGTCTGTTATTCGTGACATTAGTGAAAAATATTAATATTGTAGAATATTATATTTTGATATCATATTTAGTTTCGAGATTCTATTACGTCATACCAGCTGCTGTAAGAAATTAATAACGCGGCACTTATTGGCATTTTCTCATGAATGAAGACAACTACAATATTTTTCAGAGACGTGAAGAAATTCAACGAAACGCCGCCCCGAAATGTACTCTTTTTGAAGACATCCCGAATCACGATGAGACCCACTGAAAGTACGTACTGAGTACCGGAATCTCGAGTTAAGAAGAGAGTCAAATTTATCAAGAGGGTCTTTCTCGGTAGGTTCTTCGTCTCAACTTCGCATTTGGTGCTAAAGGTGCTGCCAACATTCGCGAGAGTCCCGGAAACCGCGACTGTGAACGGTTAGGATAATCAGAAGAAACGAGATAGCTCGGATTCGTCCCTTACGAGGTACGAGATAGATGAACGCAGAAAGTGAGGGAGAGAAATGCCGAAAAGAGAAGGACGTTCCTAGTAGGACGAATAAAAATGTGGAGAGTGAGAGAAAATAAAAAATGCTGGCCGTTGCCGCGAATGCTCGCCGCCCTCATTTCCCGGGGACGTGCACGACAGGAGACGTAATAAAGGGGGAAAGCATAGCGGTAAGTCAAATTACGTCGACGAGAATTTATGATACTGATTCGAGGGACGAGCAACGGCCGAGCCGAGAGCTCGCTTGGCGTCCGATGTGTTTCCATAGCACCGAGCATCCACTGGTCTCACTCACTCTATATTTCTCGGTGTCTCGGTGCTCTGCTGCGATGCACACCGTGAACAGGGTCGCACTCCAATGCATCCCCATCGGCGGCGGGCATATACGTACCCCCATTGCCGAACGAATCACGTGAAATTAGTTTTTATTTTCGTGCACAGCCGGCACCCTCTGTTACAACTTTTATGAAAAGTGATGAAAATTCACGGGTGCGCACCTGTCTCCTCGTCCAGCCGTGTTGACTCTGCTCATCTATTACACCAGACAGAATTCTCATTTCAACTATTCGTAACTATGAATGATTTTTTTCTATTTACGCATTTAGATTCGCCATCTGCCATATACGATCGTACAAAAAATCTAGACATTAAAAGTAATGTCTAATGTCTAAATATTTTTCTCAAATTATGCAGCATTTTCGTTGTATTTTCCTCTGCATGATGGTGTACAATAAAACCCGTATTTTTCTCTAGTAGAGCCGTACAATAAAAGTTGTATGATATAAAAAAATATATATAAGCACAGAAAAAGGAGAGAAAAAAAATGAATTTGCGATACAATAAAGCAAGAAAAATAAAGGACTACATAAGTGCGTGGCATGATATAGAATAAGGGGGACGTGTGTTTGTGAGTGAGTGCGGATCGAGGAGCAAAGGCTAGTTGAAGGAAAACTAAGAAGAATGAGATGAGGTAGTAGAGTGGAATCGGGCCAAGGTTATTCCACACAATCGTCGTCTCAACGGCTCCGGTCTTTTCTTCTTCGTCGTCTTCATCGTTGCCGTCGTCGAGCCGAGCCAAGCTAGGCAAACCCGAGAGCGCGACTCTTCTCTCCTCTCAATTAGTCGCAGACTCCGTTCCTCAGTCGTTCGGTCTCTCATGCACCCTCGTCGGCTATACAGGTCTTCGAGACGATGGCTATGATTCTAGCTCTATCTCCTCAGAAACCTCCGGCCTTCTCACCCTTACCACTTCTCCTATTCGCTTCCTCGGTCCATCGAGTTTCTACTGGTAGTGGCACCGGCAGAAGCGGTGGAACCGCCTCTCAACTGGCGACTTCGAATTTCTCCGATCGCTTCCTCGTAGCGGCTATTAGTTCTCGAGGTTTCTCGCCGCAAAGCCCTTTCCGTCTTGCGGGCACTGCAAAATTCTCGAGCGACACTAACTAAGAGAGAATCGAGGGAGAAAGAGAAAGCGGCAAAGACGGTAATGTCCAATTGGCGCGAGGATTCCAACTTTCGATCGTGCTCTCGAACCACCGAGAGTATAAGAACAGTAAGAGGAAAATTTATAAAAGGAGGGCGATAAGCAAGTGGAAAAGTTCAGGATAGATAGCACGGAGCGAGTAAACGTGCTTGAGATGGGGCACTCGAGTCAAATGAGTAGTATAATTAAAACATTGTTTACGCAAGCTTTAAGCGCAACTCCTATTAGTAGAGTTGTGTTCAGTGTTAAGAATGCAACATCGGTGAAATATTAATAATCGCAAAGACCTCGTCTACACAGTGATCCAATAATATTTATTACCTAGTGCCCTTGATATCTATTGTTTTAGAAAATAAAGGTTCTGTATAAACGTGTTTAAAAAAAAAGATAATAATTTGATTCAGCTGATCGCCAAGAATCTTGTTACTTGTCACAAAAAAAAGGTTTACGTAAAAGAGCTTGCTTTAAATAATATTTTTGGTACTGCTGCGCAAATTTCTTACAATTGGGAAAAGTGTGATTGTAGGTACTTGCAGGTACTTGAATATGGTATGGCGTTTTTGTTTATATTTTTTGTCCGCGACAAAATATTGGTAATTTCACATTAAACACGCCTTTAAGGGGGGGGGGGAGTCAGGTCAAAAATTTAAAAAAATCGATTATTTTTTTTTTCTGTGAAAACATTCATTTCCATGTAATCTATCTATTAGTAAAATCATAAGCCGGAATTCGCAAAAATGGCTAAGTTTCTACGGTACCATTCATATTTAATTTTTTCAAAAGTCGTAAAATTACCAGAATATTATATTTGAATTTTTAATTATTTTATTTATTTATTTTTGTTATATGCAGACATTATGGCCGATTTTTTGTTCACACAAAATAATTAAGGCTGTTGAAGAAAAAAAAAAATCAAATATTTTTTTTTTTTTTTTCTCTTCGGCAGTTTCGTTTAGTTAAGTATACCCTCTGAACCTGCAAAATCTTAGACCTGAATGCGAAAAAATGGCCGATTTCTGCAATATACCTGTTTTTTAATGATTTTTTTCTATATAATAAAAAGTTTATTACGTATTTGTAAATAAATTGTTATTTGTTTACCATTTTTTAAATTAGTTAGCGAAACGCGATACAAACGACGCGATGAGAGTGTGATGTCTTCAACGCAACACGTAACACTTACATTATATTCGAATTCGCGCGAATAATGGGACATGCGCTGTGATATCTTAGCACGTATCGCATACGCAGCGTGTTACTGCCTCGAGAAGTTACTTCTGCTACATGCGAGACGCATAACCTCGAATTGACGTTTTTATTTTTCGTTCATTTTATGTTATTAGTTTGATTCCGTTGGCCATTTACGGTTTTTTTTCAATCAATAGTGTTTAAAACAGAATCAACAATCATCAGAAGTGATCAGATATGTAAATTTGTTATGAAGTGATGATTTAATGTTTGTGCAGCACATTTGTGAATGTGTCAACACTGGATAAATTTTCAGTGATGTTGTCAATAAAAGTGATCATCCCCATATTATTTACAGGTTTTTTTCAAATTATGCATTTATATACTTATTTATTTGTAAAAAAAAAACATTTATTAATAACATTATTAATAATATTCTGTAATCTGACTTGCAAATAATATTTTTATTTTGTTCATTAAAGGTACTAAGGTGCCCCAAAGGTGAAAACAGCATAAACATTTTTATTTGAGTGGTAAGCTTTAGATGCCATTTGCCGAAACTTGGTTTTAAACCTATTCTGCGCGTGATTCAGACCAAACTGCTAGGCAGATTGGGCTGGTTGACATCTCATTTTCTTCTTCATGAAAAGATACACCGGCTAAATGGAGCAAAAGTTAATAAAAGGTAATATTTTTCAAGTGACATAATTATTACTAAATAAATGTTATGCTACTTTCTAAATGAGTTATTAATTTTGCTTTCAGAATGAAAAAAAAAAATTTTGCTCCATTTAGCGGGTGTATCTTTTTATGAAGAAGAAAATGAGACATCAACTAGCCCAATCTGCCTAGCAGTTTGGTCTGAATCACGCGCAGAGTGGAAAACCTAAGACCTTTGCTTAAGATAATATGGAAAGGCATACGCAAGTCAGATGGCAGTAAAAAATCCTTTCATCGAGTACCAACAATATAGTTCATTGATCATTTTTATATGCAAGAGAATTTGGATGATATTGAATTTACAAATTTAATTATTTTGACCTGACTCCCTCCCCTTAAACCGTTTAATGTGCGACATATCTTTAATCTAGCTAATGTTCACTCTGAAAATATTTGACATGTCATGTTTAAACAAGGGAACAAGATGTGAATAAGCAGTAATTTCTTCGACTATTTCAAGGGGTCTAACGCAAAATACGCACTTTTTAAATTATTTCTGATAAACCAATTTTTTAAATAAAACAAAACTTTCCAAAAAATTGTAGAAATCAATAAGATTATACTATATCCAATTTTGTATATTCCCGTGACTGTAGTACTAAAATTATTTAATGTTATCTCTTTTCGATAAAATTATGACAAGTCTCACAAATCTGAATGAGCAACTTATGAAGAATAATACACAAAAAACATCCTAATACAGTATACAAGCAAACTACACTGTTTTAATAACACGAGTTGATGTTTCAATAATTGAAATAACAATATTCAGAATTCTGTTCAGTTCCATTTTATAGTGGTTACCAATATATTGAACACTCTCATAGCAGTTATATAAAATTACTTTTCCACTCTTCAACTCTTTTCGTCACGATCGATTCAAGGAAGACTTTATTGATACCTATATATTCCCGATAGTACATCCATTTCTTCTCATATCGTTGTCGTCGCCCACGAACCTACATACTCCGATAAGTACAGAGCCGAGACACCATGCGAAAGACTTTCCGGGAAGAAGAAAGTTTCAAACGGATCTGGTATCTACTACAGCCTGTCAGAGATGTGCTATATTCGTAGGAGGGTGGTGAGATCGAACGATCATCGAACGTCATAGCAGGCACGGAGTAGAACGCAGGCCGCGAGCTCGTTGCTTTCAGGTATCCCGTTATTCGATCTCGAGGTAGCCGCTCGAGTGATCCCCAAGAAAATTGGGGTATATGTGGATCGACCGACAGAAGGAGAGGAAAAATAAGTAGGACGAGGGAGCGAGAAAGTGAACTAGCGAACTGCTGCCCCCGGGGGCCCGAGGGTGACATGGGGTAATATTAGAGGTCGAGCTGAAACACTCGCGCTTGGAATATGTGACCAGTGCCGCTGGCTTCCCAGTCCCCGACGTTCCTCGCTCCTGTTATCCGCTCTTTCCTCGCAAGTTCCCGCACACACGGAGTACGTATTCCTTCCTAGGTGCTCGCTTTCTCTTGCTTTCCCTTGCAAGCCCTCCACTCTATATATCTCTTTCTCCTACTCGCTCTCATTTGGTATTCCGACGGACGCCTACGCCTCCCTATCTATTACCCCCCAACTTTCTTCAATCTAGTCGTTTTGCTCTCGTTTTACCGATTTATGGATCCGGTCGCGCTCACTCCGGGGTTAGCCTTGTTTGAATTACCCGACGTCGCTGCTGCTTGCCTAGCTGCCTGCCACCCCTCCTCTACCGCGTCTCACTCCGTGCCTTTTGCTCCGAGGGTGTGTGATGCGAGTTCTCCGACTGTTCCGTCGAGGTCCTCAGCGAAGTTTCCTCCGCAGTGTTCTCTCCTCGACACAGCCAACTCCCACTTATAGTGAACCCTCCTGTTCCACCCACCGAAGAACGCACCAGGTTTCCATACTGGATCCCGCTGCGAGCAGACTTTACACCGTCGACATGCACACCGGCCCCGTGGGTTATTTTCACGGTATAACCAGCGAGAGCAAGAGACGTATCGTGGAACTTGACTCACGGGAACAGTGCAGCATTCTAACAACTGGTAGTAGCTGCAGTGGTAGAAGTAGCAGCGAGAGGTTGCTAACAGGACAACCGGCACCTCAACGGGAATTAACTTAGTGAAATTCTCGAAACAGCGTATAGGCTCAACAACATCGTCCTGACTATACACGCAACTCTCCATAGGTTCTTTAACCTGTAATAGTGCAAGCTCGGGACCTGGTACAAGGGGAGAACGTGAATAAAGAACAGAACGGAGGTTGGTTGAACTCTTGGCCCTTTAAGCGAGAGACTATGACCCGTTTCAGTGTTCCCAGTACGTGCCTATAAATTCCTTTGCCTCTTCAGTTAAGTATCCAACGCGAAAAGTGTCATCGATACTGTAAACGATAGGCAGGAGAGTCAGAAGAGCTAAGAGGGGAGAACATTATTATTGTCGAAAATACTATGATGGTGAAGAAACAGTGGAAGTAACGATGGTGAAAATAATTTCTATCAATTGTGAATCGCTGGAGTAAGCAATGAGTCGGAGCTGCAGTACAAACCTCATTTCGTTAGTTGGGAGCGATTGATATGTATATAGATATATGCATAGGACAAGTGTAGCCGTTTTATTCGAGCAGTCGCCACTTCGAAGCAGGGAGGAGAAAGCACCAGCACCCAACAAGGGAAATTGCCGGTCTCGTCGGCGCACTCTGGCTCTGTCATCGAGGTTTCGCTCACCTAGCTCGCTTTGTCGATTATTCTCGATCGAGCATTTTAATGGCCGAGACAACGAGAGTTAACGGACCATCAAACTGGTCTCGGGGGGTGGCTTTTCCATCTGCTGGTTCACGCACAAAAAAAAGATAAAGAAAAAGCAAGAAGAGTACAGTGAGCAATAGTGGGATAGGGGTGAAAAAAAGCATCACCTGTATATGCCAAAAGAGAACCAGTGACTGCGGAACTGCGCGAGACGAAGCGCACATATAACCCGCGTGGGTTATACGCGCTCACCGTAGCCCTCCCCCCCCCCCGGGTAAATCCCACGCGCTCCAACAAATTTCGTTGGAACTGGAATAAAAGTAATTAGAGGCATTCGTGTCGTCCTGTAATTAGCTTGTGTGTGCACTTTCCAGCACGCCAGCACGCTCAGCGACTAATGCGATTCTTGTGACAGCGTCGTCGTCGTCCAATTTCATGCCGCAGTATCACAGCCGGTTATACCAGAGCAAGAGGGCGAGTGAACCAACCAGCAGAAGTAGGAGACACGAAACGCCGTTTACCTTATCTTTCGAACAGCCCTGGGAGTGCCCTCGTGTATATACGTGTATTAAACTATAAATTGTATGTGTATATGCTGTTATACTTTCTTCGTTACTCTCGTGGCTTTACTTGTATGTAGACCAATATTCGTTCTTCGTGTTTGGATCTACGGTAGTGGTTGTGGCGAGTCTTTAGACTCCTGAGAGTTATGTTTGGCCAAACGCCTGTAAGACTGCAAGGGTGAAAGTGAGAGATCGAGGGACACGAGACGAATGAAGAAACTAGAGAGCGTGCAGACCCCGTTTAACCTGCCTTTTTTAAGCCTCCTACGTTTGTATACTTTATTTTCTTTACTCTCCTTTACTCACTCGCAAGCAAGATAACTTCACCACGGTTTGAGATTGCAACGAATAGTTCGAATTTAAAGAGTCTTAGAAAGCCACCCTTTCCCTTTCGGCCACGAATTTTCCATTTCAGAGTAAAAATTCTTGAACTGAAAATTCTTTAATGGCTGCCCCCTCCGCTGTTAGATTTTATTCGCACACGCTACGATGCATTTAATGAGTCAAAATTGTTCATAATAGATATTGTGGTTAAATAACGAATAAGGGTATTGAAGTATATAATTCCATGTTTAAATACAAGATTACCTCTGTGAGGCAATAATTTGTTTGATATACCAAATTAACCAAAATTCTAATGAAAGCAATAAAAGTCCCAACATGATCGTTCGAAAATCTGATAGCCAAGCTAGTGACCTCAAATATTCTGAAAAATATACTTTTTTACTTCTTTTTCATTTTCCAGTAGTAGAATCTTTATTTTGTCTTCCGATACTATATCGGGATACCGTAAATTCCAATATAAGTTTCGTGCCCGTATGTGAAGTATGTGGAGTATCAAGAAAGAGTTGGAGGATTTCTCGATTCTCTGGTGTCCCGACGCTCGTATTCGCGCCACAATGATGCATCGTAGGGCTTCACGTGCTTGCCGCCCCATCTTCTCTGCTCCCACTATCCTCCAATCCCTGGCGTCGTCTTTGTTTTGTCGAAGGGGTTTTATATATCACGATTAGCGTGCGTGTATGGTACCAGTGAGAGAGAGGGAGAGACAAAGTATGTGGATAGAGGCTGTTGCGTGTAGAGTTCGTATATGTCTCGTGGGCTCATAAAATTCGTTTGTGACATCGACCCCGTCGAGTTGCGTATTTTTGTTATCGATGGAAGGGGTTTTTGGTACACTCAAGGGGTGTACACGGAGGGATGAAACGTCACGATAAATATCTTGGCGCTCTGGGGCTAATAATTATTCCCTCTGGACCCTACTGGATCTATCACGATGATCTCTTGTAAGAGGGTTTCATTCAGAGGAGCGCAATCTTAAAAAAAAAGTATGAGTTTGGAAATAATCGATTCTGGAAATAAATTAAATGTGCGTGTTAAGAAAAGTCATCGAATATGTGATTATTCAATGTTTGTAACGTTTAATAACAATGTTCGATTGAGTAATAATAAGAATTATTCCGAATTACAATAATAAAACTATAATTAGGTATTGTATAATAGAATAAACGTTACACATTTCTTTGTACAGGACAAAGTTGAGAATGTTTGAGCTGCTGAAGTGGTTAAATAGGGACGAAACTCGATGCAGACAGAAATAAATACTCAGTCAAATTATTACATCAAATAAACTTATCTATATAATCATTGTTACATTGCTTGAAACAATTTTTGAACACTGAGTACCCATCTGTAAAAGCCAACTAATCAATCAATCATCTTAGTTATTGTCGTAATTGTTATTAAGCGAAACACATTATTTTAAGGGCATATTTGACTACATCGTATTACCCCACCTTCTTCAACTTGACGTATAGCTCTGTAAAAAAAAACGTCACTGCTGGGTCGCTTCTAACATATAACAGTACACCACTGGCATCCACAGTTCAACATGCACGTGGCAGAGGGCTAGCATCGCGAGAGGATTAAGTGGCAAAATATCACTCAGACAGGAAAACGGGGTGGCCAGCAGAAGCACGCGGCCGGGAGCTTGCAAGCTCCGGCGTCTGAGAGAGAACGATGGCTCGTACGTGACCGAAATATCCTTCGCTTGCTGGCCGTATAAAGTGCAGAATATTCTATCTTTCTCTTTCAACCTTACGTCTATAGCTGTGTTCTTATTCACCAAGCGCCCTTTCTCCACAGTCCACAACCAGAGATACACACATAGAGACGGAAAAAGGATGATTCCGATACTGGTAGTTGAAAAATACTGGGTGAATAAAATTTCTGTGGTGCGACGTCGAAGGGCTGCTGGTGGCGACAGTACAAACGTGGAATGCGGGAGTTAGTTTGGTGGACCACCAGCGGCAACAGCAGTGGCTGAAGCTAGTGGTTGAGCGATAGGGGTAAGGGTTGTGGTGGCGCCGGGTATTGGGTGTCTGCCGGTAGTGGTGGTATTTTCATTAAGGGCGAGGTCGTGCACCCACGTTATGTGCCTTTGCCTCGTTGCTCTTCCGCACTTTCATATACCTATGCACACACTAATACACGATATTTTCTCTTTTGCTTTCTTTCTCTCCGACTGTTCGCTCGTCGTTTTTCCATCCACCACACTAGTTTCACGATTTTTTTTAGCAAAATCTCATTTCCTCAGGCGTCCGACGAATTTTCGCCCATTCACGAGCATCTGCTTCCATCCCTTGTTTACCGGTAGCTTCTCACTCTTTCTCTTTGCTTAATACACCGTGTGGTGCAAGACTCTTGTCTCGGTGGTCGGGCACAAAGCATAACGTGCTCTGCGAAGAATAACGATATGCGCTAAATTAACAATTAAGAAGTAACTGGGCTGGTAATTAAGCGGGTGCACAGTGGAGGTGAGAGGGAGCAAGTCTGAAGAGTAGAAAGGGGAAGAGAGGTTGAGCTAAGAAAGCGCTCACGAAATGCATTACGGAGGACCGACGATGCTAAGAGAGGTTGGGGTAGTCGACGAACTGCGGGACCTTCATGTTAGTGAAGGAAAGGGTGCGCTTGCGAAAGCAAGGAAAATACAACACCGACGATGGAAGTAGAACGATGAAGAGCGAGAGAAGAATAACAATATGAAGAAAATGTGCGCTAAGATATGGGAGCGCACTTGCATGTTTGCGTCTGGGTGAGTGAGATGCCAGAACGGAGTGCTTCTGACGGCTTTTTGGACTGTTAAAAAGCGGGAGTGGTACCAACATTAAGGTGCGAGAAACAAAAAAAGAAAGAGGACTGCAGATGCTTACTGTTCTTAACAAGTCAGTAGGCTTTATGTCCAATATATATATCAGTATAAAGACCTATAAATTAGATATAATATGACAGAATATCTTAAGAAAAAAAAATGAAAGAAATATTTTCGGAAGTATGACACAGAGGCAAACGACGAATTTGGAGAGTAACTATATAAAAAAGGCGTGTAATCAAAAGTTGCACGGAGACAGATGAATAGCGAAAAAAGGGACGAAGAAGGGTGGAATTCGCAGGAAGAAGATAATAGATAGCTGCGGGTACGATCGTTAGGAGACTTCCGAACGGCGACTTCTCCTTTTCGTTCTTTCGGTGTGTCGTCCTTTTTCTATGTATCACGTCTTTCAGGAGACTCGAATGTGGAAGCGAAGGCAGACCGGCAAGTACACAGACATATACATTGTCCGTTGGCGTATCAGTACTATATCAGTCGTGTTCACTTACACCGCGATAGTGCGACACAGTATACATACATATATAGTACCTATAAGTGGTGGAAACATGAGCAGTTGCACAAACTCGCACACATTGATGTGGAATCGCGCCCATTCCCCTTCTTATTTCTTCTTATTCTTTCACTCTTCTGCTCGTCGAATTTATCTATCTTCCTCCACTCACATTCGTCTTCGATCTCGCAATTCGTGCACTACTATATATCTCTCTATATGCTTATGGCAAGCGATGTTACACACAGAATTGCCTACAGGACCTACACTCCAATCCAAAAGTTCGCTCTGGACACAAGCTGACGCCGAAGCCTTGACTACGATGAGGACAAGCGAGAACGAGAAGTAAGAGAGGCAGACGAGGCTAGAGGAGTGCCGTCGTCGTCGTTGTCGTTGTAGTAGTGGTAGTCGTCCTCGCTAGATCGCTGACTTGGAAGTTAACGAGGTATTGTTTCTGCAATCAAAGCAAGACTCTTTACGAGCGTCCGCACGCCGAGCTCTCGTTGCTAGTTGCTCTGCTTACTCTATACCGGCTTTCCTTCATTCCATCTACTTCGGTTTTAATTAAGATAAAGGCGAGACGATTCGATCCGCGCTGGATGTATATCGGGCGAAAGGCCTTTCGAGTCTTCTGGGTATATAACATTGCTTCTCTATTAATTTGCATTCGAGGCAACAGAGGCAAAGCAATATAGATATAGATATTATCTATTGAAATAGATCTACCACAAAATTATTGCAAAACTTATCGAATTTATCGCACGTCTCTCCTCATGACCCTGATTGGTTGGTGCGCTAGATTACTTACGAGTCTACCTATGCTACTTTTTAGATCCCTGTTAAATTCATGAAGTCAATAAAATACAGCAAGTACGGGCATCATTTGCCGATAAAATTATCCAAATTACGATTCAGACAGATTAACGAAAAACGATATTGTGCAATAAATTGGAATCACTATTTTTATTTACAATTGAAAATAAATTGCGATCAACATTGCTTTAATATGACAAATATTATATTCACAGACATTTCAAACATTTGTGGACAGAATGCAAATACTAATATAGAGTTGTCTGCAGCTTCAACCATTGAGGCAGTTAAACATCAATATGAACAAATGCCCCAGATGGAATGTCCTTTCCTCTGGACTTTGTCATGCTGCATCGCTAACCACGAAACGCCATTCTGATGCATGCACGACCACATAACCCACGCGCGTACTACACGAAGGGACATACTACGAACCGATATAGTTATACGTGGATGAATTTCTGAATAGGAGTTGGTGATGGTATATCGTTCGCGCTTTCCAACGGGTACGGAGTACAACATACTCCGTATGTACGTGGTATCCGTGTCGTACGTTATCGCGAAAGAATCGTACGAGCCCCTGGCAGCAACAGCAGCAAGTGCAGTGCATCGATTCCCCTTCCTATCCAACAGCATGCATGTTCTTTCAACATGTTCGTGCGTTGCTGGTAAAGAGATCGAGCGGTTAGTTGGCAGGGAATAAAAGCTGAAGTAAAAGGGAGAAGGCGGAAGAACAAGAGTGCGAGTGGCAACAAAACTCAGCCGCATGAAAAACAGAAAACGCTCATTGCATGGCTACCCTCAGTTTTTTATTTTTACGCTTTTACTTACTACGCCAGTTCTAGGGGATGAGATACAACACGCGGTCACGCGTAGAACTTAGGTACCCCCATACATCTGAAAAGAAATCTTAAAAGCTCGAACGGAAACACGTTTACTTGTATTGATAACGGCCCCTTCCTGATAAGATTAAAAAATGCGACAAGAGATTTATTGTTTTTCGTAAGTAGTACTTTTCGGATAATCGGAAAGGACAAAACTCAATTTGTCAAGAGCTTTCCTGGGATTCCTATGAATTATATAATAATGAAAAATTAGTTTTGTCTACTAAATCATCGTTCACGGACGCGCTTGCGCCTAGTAAGTTATACAAGAAAAGTTTACTCCATAAATATTCGCTTTGGTTGACCATAAAATGTTAATCCAAGGTAGTTTATAAATTACACTTTTGTAAAAGTTAATTATTTTGTAGATGTACTTTTTTAAGTTTCTGAATATATATTATTTTTGCTTCCTCATAGAGGAAGCATTGTTTTCATGAAAATTTTTTTTTTCGAGATTTTCATGTCAGTACACTCAGAATGGGCCAAGTTCTCGAGAAAAGTGATTTAGAAAAAATGTCTGTATGTATATGTGTGTGTGTGTGTGTGTGTGTGTGTGTGTATGTTACACGATCGACAAATGTAAACCTTTATAACTCGGGAATGCCTTGGGATATCAAGTTGAAATTTGGACCATAGATAGAGGGATCAAGCCTCATCGTTCATACAGATTTTTGTTAAAATCCACTTCATCGTTAAATTATTACGCGTTTTTTAATTTTCTGAAAAATGTCTGTTTACGCGATAACTCTCTCAATTTTTGAGATATTGATCTTAAAATTGGTATGAATTTGAGCTTTCATACGCCGGTGATCACTATTGAATTTGGTTAAGATCGGTTGAACCGTTAAAGTTTTATGATGTTTTGAATTTAAAAAAAAATTGACATTATCGCTCTATTGTAACTTTTGCAAAACTTAAGATAGCGAGCTCAAATTTTGTATATAAATGAAACAATATTCAGCCATTATATACGTATAATTTAGTGACGAACGGTATGAAATTTTTGATTCTATGGAATGTTGAATTATTAAAAAAAATATACATTATCACATTCACATTCGGAAATGCTCTAATAATCACGAAATAACGTAATAACGAAATAGAAAAAGTGAATCCACAACATGTATATTTATCTTATTAAAACAAGGATGCAAAGTAGAACCTTGCACATTGCTTCCTCATTATTTTTCGCGATTTACAAATCTTCCTCTATGAGGAAGCCAAAAATTGAATAACATACTTTCTCTTAGAGGTAGCTTTGTAAAACGCGAAAAATAATGACGAAGCAATGTGCAAGGTTCTACTTTGCATCCTTGTTTAAAGGTTTTTGCAACGATTTTCATAGTTTTTTGTGCAAAATCGTTCGAAAGTGACGATTTTTTGATAAATTTTAGTAGAAAATTCTGTGTTACACCTAAGAAATTTGTGGATCATAGTTTAGGTGATCGTAGTTTAGAACGCATAGTTTATTAAGAACAGTTTTATGAAATTCACGAAAATCGAAATTATAAAATCGTTAAAAAATCACATGTATTTCTAAAAATAAGCTGATTAATTTCAATGCAAATAAAACAACGTTTTCTTTTGGTAGGCAATTTTTAAATGTGAAATTCTTAAACGAAAATTGAATATTATAAGACGATTTAAAAACTTTTTTCGTTGCAGGACATATACCTCATTATGCACCATGCACTTTGAGTGGATTATTATTTCTTTTTAAGTTGCTGCACCTGGGAAGAAAGAAAATGCAGTCGAGAGTCAGCGAAGTGGTGCTAGAGAGTATGAAGAAAAAAGGCAGGGTGCGAGTAGACGACGATAAACTGCTTCTCGACTTATTGTCGTCACGTTGATATCTCAAGAGACCAGGAGGGAATGAGAGTAAAGAAGGTCACGACGATTTATAAGCGTCCAGTAGCATAAGCCACCGAGGCGTGCTGTAGCAGCAACCAAGCAGCAACCGAGTAGCAACCGAGCAGCAATGAGGCTTGACTGATGCCGTCTGTAATTGTGTGCATTCCCGCCTCTTCAAGCAGGCTGTATACGTTTCAGCGTAGATACTACACCCACCTAGTTAGATATATCCTAGCAATATCGGCCGAGGTAAACTATGCGACTAGAGCACGCGTATTTTGCAGGCGTTGATGGATCGTATCAACGAGGCTCCTGAAGTGGCTCTCTATAAAACGTCTCGAAAGCAAACTTCAGGATGGTGGCGAATACCTTATACTTTGTATTGTTGGAAATAGCCAGAGCTGGACTATCGACGATAGTGAAGTGGGTGGATCCGACTATTACTCACACGCAAATACTCCCGTTCGGAATACATTGATCTCGATCTAGAGCGATGTCGAAAGCGAAAGCGCCTGTAGGGGTCAATATAAGGGCTGCAAAGTAGATGTGCGAGCTCCGACGTTTAGTAGATGTGTACGTATTTGTCTGCCCTTCTGACGAGAAAGAAAACGGTAAAGAAACTAGAATTGAAGTGCTAGAGAAGCAGTGAAGGATATATATATATATATATATAAATTCTAGTATGTGAGGGTCGATCGGTAGTGATCCACCGCAGCCGAGGGGTTCGTGGCGAATTCTTATAAATCAAAACAGACACGCTGTCCAGGTTCTCTATTACACTGGCTGGCGAGGTATTTCTACTACCAGCTCGGAGCTCACGTTACCATCCGACCGCCAGCCCGTAGGCGCTTCTACTGATCCTACCTAACCCTCTGAGATAAAGCCTTCATTCTAGCGTCAACGAGAATTTTGAAAAGCAGAAAAAAAGAAGAAGAAGTGCACCTACATATGGGTAATTTCACCAATTATTGACCTACGGTTGGTACCTTACTTCGTCGATTTGGATGTAACTTTGCTAATGTTGAATATACCGTGAAAGATAGTTGCTTGAATTTTTTAATTTTTTTTCGGGGGTGCCTTGAAGGTTTCCTAAAGGAAATTATCGCGATTTTTAAATTTTCTTCTTAAAATTATTGTAATACAGGATTAATGATCTCGAAAAAAAGTTCAAGACATATTCCTAAGCATAAAAACCTCAGCTTTCCAAAAAAAATACTGTCGTTCGAATCCAAAAGTGTTAAGGTAGTAAAAATCGATTAATAACTTGAAAAACGGGTTTAGAAGGGTTCGCATTGCTGAATTGTTTATTGTGCATTTTTATTGAAAAGCTGAAACGTTTTTACTTAATATATGTTATTTTCAGAGAGGGTCATCGATGGGCTATTTAGATTATTTGTCTTAAAAAAACCGGGCTCATTAAATTATTAATCGAAAAAATAAAAATGCATATCTAAATTACCCATCGATGACTGACTCTAAAAATAACATATATATAGCAATAAATTCTCAGATTTTCATTTTTCAATTTCGTTTTACAATTTCATTTTCAACATTAGCAAAGTTACAGCCCGATCGACGAGGGGAGGTACAACCGTTGGTCAATAATTGGCGAAATCACCCATATGGCCTTTATATGACGGTATATGAGCAATTTTCTTTTTCATTTCCGATTTACTTCCCAATATCGCGTTTGCATTAGTACCAGGCACACGATTCTTTGAATTTACAATGTAATTATTATTGCGATGTATTGCATCATTTCGTTATGTACACAAAATGCAAGCATTACATATATTTCCTTATGACAAAGTACTAAAGGATAGAGAGACTGGCAAAAATTGAAAATTGTATATTTTCACAAGACGTATGCCCGGATTGAAGGATCGGGACTCGATTAGATTCCCCGTTCGCGTTCGCCTCCACGCTCCCGCTGCTTCGGGTGCGCCTCGAGGAGGTGACACGCGATCGGGCCGGTAGAAACTCGTAGGAAATCCACTTAGGGAAGCGTGTAACGATCGAAAACGCCCGCTGGCTCTGCACCCAGCGGTGGTGAACGTGTACTTTGTACTCGGCTTTCTTTTTCTCTCTTTCTTTTATTCTCTTCTATCCTTCATTCCTTCCCTTCGTTCTTTGCTTGCTCTCTCCTTCTCTTACGTGAATCGCGGTAGTGAAGGCGCGCTTGCTAGGCTGCTTAAGCGCATGTGGCCAAACGATTACGGGTAGCAGCACGATCATTACGAGACTCGACTGGCTTCCAACGGCCCTCTCGTCTAATAGTACCACTATACCCTTAGCTGTATATAGCTAAAAGCGGGTACCCCCGTGTGTACTCCTTCAACGAAGAAGCAATAGTCCCCCCCCCCCCCCCCCCCGCCTCGAGAAGCTCGACACTGAGCTAACCGTGAAAAGGAGCATAAAGTAAACGGAGAAATTGGGGCGCAGAGTGAAAATACAACTGTGCAGGTAGTAGATTTACTAATTTCGGTAATTTTACAGTGTGCAAAAAAGCTAGCGTTAGTGCTTAGAATCATTAAAAATGTAAATTAATTATATATCTGTTTTAGCATAAATTCGGCTTTGACGCTTACCTTCAAGACTTTGTACCATATGTTAAATGGTTCATCGTTAAGTGTGGTGGTCCTATGATTATAGTGACATAGAATAAAAATACACAAGTACCTCATTTCTAAGACGAATGTATAGTAAAACAAAAATGAGCATACTGTAACGTAACTTTGGGAATTAAAACAAAAAGATAACAGTATGTATCGTTATTGTAGATCGTATTCTTGAGTACAATTTTACCGCCATTTCCTTCGTATTACAGAAACTGAAGTTAAAAATGATCGGAAAATAATGCGATTTATATCCTCGATGGAAATGTAAAATTTACGAGCATCTTTCGTGTTACAAAAGAATAACAAATATATATGAAGTAATATCAGAAAACATTGCCAGTACCGGCACAGTAGCCGCAGCTGGTACACGTACCGCATCTATGTACGAAGTACAGCAATATCGAAGGGAAGTGGGCAGACAACTCGTAAGATATCAGAGGGAATAAAAATATATCGTGGGACGTCGTAAGGTACTCGTGAAACACAAAGAATAGGAGCGATGCGAGAGCCAGTTCGACGCCTTTCGCTGGCCGTATGTGCATTACGCACATATTTATTTATTTCATACACTACATTTTTATTGATATAAATATAAATACGAGCGACAATAACACTTCACGTTTCCAAGGTACTTGAAACTCTTGTGGACCTTTTTTGAGTGTACATAAAATAGCAGTGTCCGATTCAAAATTGTGAAAATAAATAAAACACAATATGTGAGACTTACGAGGATTCTGCACGTGCATGGGTGACGGAGGATTGGTTCGCGTAAGCCCATTGGCAAGGGCGGCTGCAGCAGCAGCAGTAGCAGTGGCATTGGTGGGAGGCACTTTGGCGTGGAGAGCCGCCAGGCACGAGTTTGCCACGTCGTATATGAGATAGGCACCGTAGTACCGTCCGGCACTTCCCATTTTCAATTTGTTTTTACCCGGTACCACAGCCATTTTAGATCTTGGTAAATCGAGGCGCGTACATGCAGTGGCTATACCGTACTTTACTGCTGTGTATACAGGCTCTCGCACTTATCTTACGTTAAAGTACAGTAGACACTACCTGGCATGAGTATATAGGTCCTCTCCAGTACTGGTGTGTAGGTACTCTGGAAAATCGAATGAGCACTTGCGCACCCTTACTCTCTCACTGGGAGTCACTAGGTCATCGCCGCAACTCCCAGAGAGGGCGAGAAAGCCCACGAGAGGGGAGAGAAAGAGAGAGAGAGAGAGAGAGAGAGAGAGAGAGAGAGAGAGAGAGAGAGAGAGATGGTAAGCGCAACCGGAACCACGAACCGACTTGAAATACGACTTCTATAAAACTAGTTCTCCAGCTCTCAGTCAAGGTCACACTGTATTCCTCCTCTTTTCGTGTGTGTACTATGCATGCCCGTATTTCCCTCGTTGTCGAGAACCCTTCCATACGCACTCACACACAGATCATAAACACACAGACACCTTCACGTACGTTGCACTCACACTGGCTTCCTTTAATCCAGTTTACTCGGGAGCACTAAAGTGCGAAACCCTACGCGGTTAATCCGGTATTCTATTTAAACACGTATTACTCGGTACACGAAGGCGTATTACTGTTATACTGCAATTAAACCATCCCTGCGATACAGCATACTAGTTGTAAGTGAAGTATCTCTGTAAGTGGAGGATATATAGGGTGATCGAATGTATACTGTCTCCCGTCGTCGTAGATACACGTGGCAGTACAGAACCATGAGAACATCCAATATGTTCGCTCTGTAGTTCAAACGACTGTACAAACGTTCCAACGACGGCCTTATTGTCACAGTAAAGAATGTATACGCAATTGCGCATTTCGAATCCCGAGGCAAGATGTCATGATGATATATCAGTAGAGAATCATTTTTTCCAAAGAACTTAATTTGTGCACATCGAATTTCTGGACGGATCAGAATAAGTCACGCACAGTGATCATCACGAACTATATCGTTGCTACGATGTAAAACGTTGCTATACACGACGATGAATAAGGCAAAAGTTTCTTAGGTTTATCGTGTGTCTCGAGTTGGCAGTTCGCGTCTCGTCGCCACAGAGCAACTAAGCTCACAGTCGACGTTGAGTCGGGTTGCGTCGTTCATTCGTTTGTTGGTGGTAGTTAGTGTCGTATAGAAGAGAAGCAAAACGTCGGTGGGCAGGGCCCAGGCAGGTCCGGAACGGAAACGGTGCGGTCCCGCGAACCGGAAGCCAGGACCGGAAACGTCACGAGTCAACGGCTGCCACTGATTGCGCGACGCTTAAACTCGGCCAGATAAAACCGAGTGCCGGCATCGCTTACGCAGAGCCCGGAGGCCACGCTGCCATACTCCGGTTCTCTGTTGTTGCTGCTCTAAGATTACCATTTCTCAGTTTAGTTCCCTAACAGCATTAATGTCGCGACCACGCAAACACTAAGTCGCCACTGGATAATTATCTTAACCAGTTTTTTTTACATTAAAATCTACTGTATTATTGATAGCTTACTCTTGCAAAACATAAACCGCTTAGTTCGAGTTTACTGAATATAATTGACAAAACATATAGTGCACTTGGTCAAACTATATCATGCACTTAAACCAAGCTATATTCATTCAGTAAAAAAAATCGTACATCAGATATATTAAATATATTGAATATTTGGTATTTCTACTTGGTGCGATGACTAAATATGTTCAGCAAGCAGGAGCGTGCAGACGAAAAACGCTCGCCGTATGCACTCGAATATCATTTCAGACGGGAAGAAGGGTGGAGTATGCAGCATACCAAAGAGAATTTTCAATTTTTAGAAGGTTTTTAAACTTATGAATCTTAGATGGTTCTACATTTACTGCTAAGTTTGAGAAGGTCTTGAAGTGAAATTGTCGACTGCGAGGTGCTTTGTACGAATGTGAAAGATTTTTCAAGATTTTAATTTATTGTTGATGTCAAATATATATATATATATATATATATATATATATATATATATATATTAAATATAAACAATTGATCAGAATTTTAACAAGGTGTTTTTGTTCGAAGGAATATTTACTATTTTTTCTAATATTGAAATGAAAATTGATAGGTTATATGGAAATCACAAAAAGGGTACATTCCTAAATGTAACTAATCAATAATCTTGCACAATTAATTACTCTCGCCCCGCGAATCAATTCAGGTTTTTAATTGGTGTAAAAAAAATCGTTTTAGTTTGTGCAAACTGAATCGTAGATCGGTGGCACCTGTATTTGTTACCATAACAATTCCCAATGCTACCGAAAAAAATTCTAGCGCTACTATATACTCGCGACATACTAAATTATATTTATCTTTTTTTGAACTACAGCAATAAAGTCACGAATTTTTTACCCAGCGGTATGAATGTTTACTTCCTAAAGAATACAACGATTCAATGCATTTTAGAGGAACTCTGCAATTGGTTGCAAGATTTGTTGGTACGCATGACGAACTATGTACAGCCCCAGTGGTGACGTAATAATTAACGTTTTAATTAATTACCAAACGGGTCTCGTGGCTGAATAATCGCCTGGTTAATAACTCATAACTTCGATATGCTGGGATGAACGGCTGAACGCGTCGAGAGCCTCGAATGTACATTTACTATGGCCCTTGGAGGTAAAATCCTCTTGCTTCATGTAGCATACGTTATTAACGTAAATCCGTAATGCTTTCTCTCGTTGCTGATGCATGCTACACAACAGTGATAAAACGACGGTTTATCTTTTTGTTTCAACTGGTCATGGAGTTTTTTGTTTCGGGTCATAAAAATCACGTTTGCGCTAGAGGCTCCTAACAATTTTTTTATTGCATGCACGTGAATTTTTGAAATGCAAAAAAAAAAAAAATACATGTTTTCCGCTATTTTCGTAAAAAAGATCGTATCAGTGTAGCAGATTTTTTATGCATAGTTTGATTGTAACATGTAATAGAGGTATAACGTTGCGAAGTCCGAATCGAAAATAAAATGAAATGATCGAATAAATATCTATTGATCGACAAATTTATTAATTTTTGTTTACGTGTCATGTGTAAATTAATTCAGGTTTCAAATATTTAAGTTTTTTATTTTTAATACTCTGCATGATATGGGTGGCTCGAGTTTTAGCGTAAGTTTCGTCATATCCAACTTCGCGTGAAGTTCAGTTAACTGAACATTCTTTTCTTAGTTTACATATTCCATCAAGCCTTTTATAACTGAAGCGCAAATCAACGTTGTTTAACTAGGATTACCTTCGTGCTCCTGGGACTTCTAAAGGGGCAAGTGGAAGGAGGAGAGAGCAATGCAAACATTATGAATCATAAAACACCTCGCCTTTTATGATTGTTGCTAGTATATGATAACTACTGTGCAAGTTTCATCGATTTATGAAGAATTGAAACTTAATCAAGCAGTTCTTGAAATTTCTATCGGTATATACAGTAGAAAAAATATATATACTTTATTAAAAATTTGAAATAAATATCGCACTATCCCAGAATCGAAATGTTTACAGCTGAAGTTGATTATGAAATTTAAGTTTGAAACATATTGAAAAAATAACACAAATTTTGTGCATATCAACATTTTGAACTTTGTTTTAATTTAAGAACATAAACTTTTTTTTGTTCTTTTAGAAAAATAGGATCTATTAATAATACGGAATAATACATTCGTGGGCTCCATTATTATTATTATTATTATTATTATTATTATTATTATTATTTTTAAATGCATTTTACAGATGATTTGAAGTTAACGGACCCGTGTATTGAATTGACAAAGTGCGATAATATTATTCATTTAGCAATAAGTTTGTTTTCTATGATGGATATTATATTCGAAAAGAATATTTTGAACTGCACATACTATATACCGTCTTCAGTAAAATGTCCATTTCGTGGCATAACCATCGACCGCATTGCCAAAGCACTCGCATATACTCGTCTGATACATTTACGTACACCAAACAAACCGCGCGAATTGTATACACCCACGTACAAAAGCATCTGTGCTCATAAAATGCTTGACTCGGCAGGAAAGAAAAATTGATACGTGCAGCACAAGCTCACGCACAATTGTACCTAAGTACGTCAGTGTATCACGTGGTTACGCGGTATGTTAGTACATTTCTGTGCTCACGCTGCAGATGATTGTATAGCAGACCGAACGAGTAAACGTGTATTCCTATTACAGTGCAATTTGTAAAGGTATAGGTGTGGAACGAAGAAGCGGACTCGCTCAAGTATCATATCGCTGTAGTCGTTGCACACGCGGAAAGTGTGGCGACTAGACTGTTTTAGCGCCAGTGTCGCTGCACGTCGTTGTTCCATGCTGCTGCATAGGGACGCGGGCGTATATAGTGCGGTAAATACACAGCCAGACGCCTCCAACAATAGCGACTGGACGCGAGAGACGAGGCGCGCGCTTCACGAGCGACAGGAAGGCGGCCGTATCAAATGCTTACCGGCCGGCGACAATGCCGACGTTGGGATACATATACATGCGAGTTATATGTATGTACGAATACATACAAGGCTTCCGAAGCGGTGTTGTCACCCTATCGCGATACACTTACGCGAAACTCTGTGGTATTAAATACCACAGAGATTCCCGCTGTGAAATTTATGCATTGACGAACGCGCTTCGACTAAATTGAGAAGCGATATTTCGGTAGGATGTTTCTACTCCTGATAGTGTTGTGGTCCAAGGATATCAACGACCACAATCAATTTCAAATAGCTAGTGTGTTTACGGGGAATATAATTTATCTCCAGTTATCCAAAGCGTATTGTTAATGAATGTTCATATTATTACTCCTGACAAAAAGAATATAATTAAAATAGACCACTGATCCTGTTTTTATTGTTCATACGATTTATTTGGTTTAGATAACTCGTTGGATTGCATATGCTGCATATATAATTTGTAAATCGGTATTACGAGCTGACGCACAATGTCTGAACACAAGTTCCTTGACTTTTTAGTGCCTATTTAACATGATAACTTTGGACCATTTTTTTGCTTTATTACTATCCTAAATGACTTTGATTTATAGTAAATTAAAAGTACAAAAATTACTCAACGTTAATAGTATTACCGTAAAAATAAAAAAACAAACAGTTGTCAGACTTTTATTGAAAAAAAAACGGATTTTTATTTCATTGCATTATTTCCCTTACAATCATTTATAAAAGTGATCGGTGAGAGATGATCATTTTTACAATGTCATGATTTACAATGTCATGCCTATTTAACATGATAACTTTGGACCCCTTTTTTTTGCTTTATTACTATCCTAAATGACTTTGATTTATAGCAAATTAAAAGTACAAAAATTACCCAACGTTAATGGTATTACCGTAAAAATCGAAAAACATACTGTTGTCAGACTTTTATTGAAAAAAAAACGGATTTTTATTTCATTGCATTATTTCCCTTACAATCATTTATAAAAGTGATCGGTGAGAGGTTAAAAGTAAATATTTTTTGTTTCGATACTGAAATGAAAATGATGTTTTCACGTATGTATTCCAGTCAACCCACGAAGCTCATGAAGCGTAAAAAACCTTTTGATCGACTATGAAACAAACCATTGTATGACGATGATGTTACGTCTGCATTGGATAAGAATACTAGCGACGGGATGAGGAAAAAAAATAGTATCAATTATCTGGGTCACATATGGTTCTCTCGTTCTCGACACCCGTCGCTTTTCTTTTATATATCGTTCGTGTATCGTGTACGTACTTGTAACGTATACACAGGTACAGCCACCCACCGCTAAGACTCAACAGGTTACTGGAACGAGCTACTACGAAGGTGAGAGCGAGAGAGAGAAAGCGAACGGTCGAGAACGACTCCGCTGTCGCACAGACGACGACGACGACGACAACGGTACAGTGGCGAGACGCGGGGGCTACTTTTGTCGAGGGTTGCGCGCGATACTGGCGATCGTTGTCGAACGACCTCGCGCGCCCGACAAGGCCGCTCGTTATACGAGGAAATCCATCGTACTTCCGCTGGAGTCGTTACGCCGTTAGCGAACTAACCAAACCATCGACCCCTCTTTGCTCCTACGCTTCTCTATCTTGCTTTTGCTCTTGCTCTTATACCTCTTTTGCTATGTGGACTTTGTGAAGCTCGAACTTGGCTCCTTTGTCTCTTCATTCTCTTGATTCCCACTCTGCCTCTCCATCGCTCTACCTCCCCTTCATGCTCGTTCACTACCGGTAGTGCACCGTCCATCTCGAAATTCTGTCCGGAATACGATAGTGCGAGGAAGAACTCTGGGAGCTGGAGCCGTGCCGGTGGCTTCGGTAAAAAGCGTCAGTTACAAATCGCTCCAAGACCTAGCTGCGAATGGAACAGTCGGAGGCGGGGACTGAGGATGGAAGGAGAGACTGCAAGGCGGAGGAGAATGATGCTAGAGGGGAGAGAGAGAGAGAGCGAGAGAGATGTGAGAACTCGTGCGAATAGGTGAATGAGGGTGGATTCGAGTGAGATGGCACGAGTCCGTATTAGGGGTAATGGGCATTATCTCCATCGATCCCAAGCTTACCAACCTCCTCCTCTTTCGCCTTCTGCAACTCCCATCTCTCGACCACCCACCAACCAACCCAACCCCGTATCCAAGAGCAGATCGTTCGAGCGAGTTGGTGGCAAAAACGCATGGGAATTCGTCCGACTTAGGATTGAGAGGGCGTTTGAATCTAGCAAGGACGTACTAAGGTTGGTACTATTCCTGGCTGGCTTCGATTCTATTCCTGCCGTTGTACAGAGACCACTTCAGAATCAAGTTACTAATTTCCTTCCATTGGAAGATTCCTATGCTATTTTTACGGAGAAAATTGAATTTCAACTATAAAAAAGTTAATGTATTCAGAAGAGCGTAGCACGACATTTATGCCTTCCAGAATAAATCGAATCTTGGAGACAGTTAGTTATTTTTGTCTTTTCTTCCATGAAAATGTCGGAAAGATCAACGAAGCTTTTTTTACTTAAACGTATGGAAAATTAATGTATGCACATGGCAAATTGTAGAAGTGGAACGTAAAATTACGTGCATTTGAGCGTATCTCACAAACCTCTGACTTTCATGTAACTCGACTACGGAATGCGATAGTAATTTACACAGAAAGAATTACGCGAGCCTCAAACATTTTCTGAGGTATACGAAGCATAATTGATCCAAAAAAAATTATTGAATTTTATAATGCGCCGAGAGAATGTTGTTTCCTGGTTAAAGTGCGAAAATTATTAACGCTGCAGTGCGTAACGATGTCTTTAGCCTCACTTCATACGGCTGTTGAATGCTGATATACACCTTTAGAAAAATAGGACAAAAATCATGGATTTACAGTACGGTGAATTCAATATAACATTACGTAACGGTAATTGCCAAAGCATGTCTGAAATTTAGCGGTTATCCGGTAAACTTCTGTCACTCGATTTCGATGTTGCATCTGACACCCACCGTTATATGATTTATGAATATCAGTACAAGCTATTTGAGCATATTAAATTGGATGCACATGAATGTAGATTTATGATGGTTTGAATGAAGTAGGTTATTGTGTTGCGAATTATGTCTGCCCTTGTTGCGAATTATGTCAGGGAAGATGTGCGCTACCTTTCGACCAAAAACTATTTCTTTCTGGGTTAAAATGGATTCGGTTATCAGATTTGCGAATTTTAGATGCATAAATTCGCACAATAAATTACAACTGTTATTGTTCCTAAATTATCCAAATTATATTTTCAGTTAGTAGAATTATTGCCAGTCACATTTTTTATTTTCTGTATACGATTCAAGTAAACTTGCATAAAAAAAATTACCCATTAGAAGCGATAAAACTATGGCTCCCAATGGATAATTTTTTTAAGAAGTAAATTTTAAATAACTTAAATACTTGTAAAGCACAGTGATAGATAGTTCTGACAAACAATTTGCACCAAATAAATTATTTTTAGGTAAAAATTATAACATGATTTTTTATCCGAGCATCTTGTATAAGATGACTTCGCCATGAATAAATATTGCTTTCTAAAGGTTTCGGGATGTGTACAAAATAAAAAGGATGCAAAGCAGAACCTTGCACATTGCTTCCTCATTATATTTCGCTTTTTACAAAGCAACCTCTAAGAGGAACTATGGGAATTGATTTTGGCTTCCTCATAGAGGAAGTTTTGTAAAAAGCGAAATATAATGAGGAAGCAATGTGCAAGGTTCTGCTTTGCCTCCTTGTTTTAAATAAATATAAATAAGCGCACACTTTCGCTTTGTGAAAATATAATAAGGCCAAACGGTCCAGAAACTCCCTCGAATACTCTATCTTCTCTGTTTTTTTTTTGTAGAACACGATAGAAATCGGTGGTTTCCGAAATTTCATTGGGAAGCAA
Source organism: Ephialtes manifestator (assembly GCA_963970395.1). Lineage (NCBI taxonomy): Eukaryota > Metazoa > Arthropoda > Insecta > Hymenoptera > Ichneumonidae > Ephialtes > Ephialtes manifestator. The sequence goes on from OZ019976.1 coordinate 16,704,993, forward strand.
GGATATGGCTAGTTTATACGACATAAATCGCTACTTTTCGCAATATAGACTGTACAACATCGCTATGAAAAAAATTCGAGTCGTCATAGAATTCGAACCGCTCTGCCGATTTATCTAAAATTTGTGTCCGACATTTGTTTCATGGTTGTCGATGTGCCGACAAAATTAAAACCCAGTATCTCGTCTTTTGCACGATCCAGCGCGAGAACGAGATTTTCAACAAAATTAAAAATGCCATAAAATTTGAACGGCTTAACAGATCTGCGTCAAATTTGTACTCAAACCTTGGTTCATGGTCGTCTATATGTGAACCAAATTTGAGATAATTGTGCAAAAAATTAAGAAATTTTTTTTTTTCGCCGCGGCATTTTTTTATTTTTCATGCAGAAAAATCGAGATTTACCGACATAATGACCATTTACTTGACAAAATTCATCACTGATAATCAATAAACGTGATGACACGTTGAAAATTGCAGTCGGATGGCTCAGAATTTACAGGAGTTGAATTAGTTACAGACATTATAAGCAAAATTGAAATTGCAATAACATTAGAACTGCTTTACCGATTTCCGCCAAATTTGGTAGAGATCATGATTTGATTTGAGTAGTCCGTTTACGTACAAAATTTCAGCCCGATATCTCTTAATTTGCGGAAGTTGTAGTGTGAAAACGATTTTTTCAAAAATTTAAAAGTGTTGTGAAATCTGAATTTTCCAACCGATTCGCTCCATCTACAATCCCAAACGTTGTTCTATGATAGCATACTCGCGTGCCAAATTTGAAGAACATCCAATGAAAATTACGACAGTTATCGCGCGACCAATGAAATCTGCACATACGCACACACACACACACACACACACACACACACACACACATACAGACATTTCGTAAAAACCATTTTTCTCGACGTTTTATGACTTTCTGAGTGCACTGACATGAAAATCTCGAAAAAAAAGTTTTCACGAAAACAAAGCTTCCTCTATGAAGAAGCAAAATAAATGGAAAGGTGTTTCTCAAATTAGTTTTTGATTCTTTGAGGCTGTGAAATATATTTATATTTTATATCTATATTTTTGAATACGTTTGAACATTTTATTAACGAAATACTTCCATTAAATATCTTCAATGTGAATATTTCGCTCTAAATTAATATTTGCGTGTATCTGTGAGTGCACATCACCCTGAGCATGAAACCGTGGGCCGAGAAAGGTGTGTTAGTATGGAAAAAATTTGTTGCGCCTTATCTGGAAGAGAGGTAGTTGAGTTTTGGTCGTAGACAAAGCTCGATCTTGAAGGATTGAGCGAGATGAGGCGTTCGCCAGAGTTTGCCATCCTTCGCTCAATGTACTCTCATCCTGAGCTAACGTCATCTGCCCTGCTCAACTCACAGTTCCTTCGCCACTAACTCCTGCGATCGCGGGCATATCCTCCATGGACCAATTCTCTTCTCCCGAAGGGAAGACAAGTGATCAGTACCATGTCACCACCGATCCACGAACAGCAGCGCTCACGCGATGTGGTGACATTGCTTACGAGCGATAGAGCCTTCATGGCTGAACTGACGCTGACTAATCGTAGTAATCGTGATCGCGGTACGTTACGCTGCGTTAAAGTTATCATGCAGTGTAGAATCTTTGGTACATTAAGAAAAAATTCTATGTATTAACGTGATCAATGGTATACTATTAGCAATATTTTGAAATTTAATGCGCTATATAGAAAGTTTTCTCCAGATACTGTGTATTAAATGCAATTTAATATTAAAAAATGTTGTAAAATTAAAGTATTTATATAATAAACACGACTTTTATAACGTGTTCAGTATATTATACATCTCGCTTAATTTTAATGAATACTTTAATTATTAGATCCGACGAATGCAATTTTGTGGTTACTTCATATGTATATGGTTCCATAAATATCGACACGATACAAAAGTATGTCAAATTCCTTTGCAATACTTGGCCAATACAAGAGTTTTGTACAGATTAAATTTAAAAAAGATCGCTACAAATAGAGCGCAGTCTTAAGTGCATACCAGTCTTATCAAATAATTCGCTAAAACTTGAAAAATACCTCTTACCTGAAAGCATTAAATTACGAAAGTTTTGGAATCCTGTAGAAATTTTCTCGATTTCGCCGGGAAGAAAGTTACTTAGTTAAAAAAAGATTACAACTTTTGGAGTGTATTTGCGACTATCTAAGGGCAGAAGAAAATTGGTTAAGACATTTTTCTAAAATCTCTTCGAAGAGAAACATACAACCTGGAACATAGTATGAAAATTAACAAGTTATATTGATTTAAAAATCTTTGTAACATTTCTAACTCTCCAAAATTAACAAATTCCATTAATTCTATAACGGTATCTACATTGGCATTTTTTATTTCGGCATTGAGAACGTAGTTTTTTGCAACAATCTGTTTTTTTTTAATTATAATCACTATAAACCTTTGCGATTAAATCAAATTAGAATGTAATGCGCCCTCAGCTTGAATTATTTTTCCTTCTTAACTAGAAGGTAAGCGTAAGATTTTAATATAAAGCTAAGATATGCTTAAAGAAAGCAGTTTCAAGGCAGACGCTGTGAATTTATTTACATCAAGTTACAGGCGCGGCATAGATTTAAAGGAGAAGGGAAACTATAATTGCTAAGTTCGGCATTCCCTAGAGAACTGAATGGGTTAAATATTTGGCTTCTCGTTGCTGTGCCTTAAAACGTAAGAATAATCACTAGAACAAAACAAAAAAAAGTTCGAAATTTCTAGTACTATTTTTTGAGCCCGACATTTTTAGCAAAGATGTCGGGCGCTCATACCGTTCGTGTTTAGGGTTTCTAGCTACCATACGAAGGACAACAAGGATCAATTTGTTTTCGGCACCATAATCTTGAGAAAAAAGAAGTGATCACTATTTTACTCATTCTTCATGAATCTCATTTGCATGTCTCTTTCCGCCGAATCATTTATTTTTTTAGGTCATACCTATGCCAACCTTACTATCTTTTGAAATTTAGAAAAACAAAGGAAACGTTCCTTCAGATTCTACTCTTTATTCGAAAAACCAACACTACAGTATTTATATCTTTGTGCACCAGAGTACATTTCAAGACATGTATAGATCGAAATCCTCGTCTGGTTAATGGCCCAGGAAATGCGCGATGCTCATACAACCGTTGAGCTGAAAGCAGATTCTACCTTGGTTGTGAGTGGGCCAGCAGTCCAGAGGGATGTGGCCGGAGAGTAGAGAAACGAAAGCTGGGAAGCCGATCTTGACGTGGTTGAGATTTGTCCGGCAGTGAAGCCCCCGAAACCCGCTACTCTCCCTGTATAGTACTCTCGCGCTTCTTCTCTATTCCCGGAGGAAATTTCGGTGCCGCAACGTCTACTGGCAAGTCCGGGCTTCTCCGGGCTCTTTCTTCATCCTCTCATCTACTTCTACTTTTTCAAGTTACTCACTCGTGCATTACAGTTTCTGCAACGTCTAATACTTATGATTCATTATGATGAATTGTTAATGTAAAAACACCCGCATCACAAGGATCTTTGTTCAATTTTTCATAGTATAAGCCAGATTGTGAAGGTGCAAAATAATCCGAATAAAAAAAAGAGAGATTACAGTTTACATTTGAATTTAAAAAAACTCATTTTATAAAATAAACAATCAAATTACATTAAAACTAGGTATAATATAATGAAGTAGGGATGAGAGCAAAATACATTTACGGTCGCTGTATACTTAGTTCCAAGGACACGAAGGAAAAGTATATTTCTAGAATAAGTGCAACCGTCGGAAACCCTTTCACCCTCCGGTTTGCAGCATAAATAAAAAGGAGCGGCAGCGGAAAAGGACAGTCAAGATCAGAACTTCTACGATGTACTGGCGAAGTAAACTCGAGTTGGGCTACTGATGTGCACCAGTCAACTCTGGAGTAGTGTTCGTGAGCGAGTGAAGAAGAGACGTAAGTGAGTGAGTAGTAACTGAGTGCATTTCGCAGTGGGAGCCATCTTTTATGTGGTGAGGAGGGCGCGAAGGTTGCCTCCCCCAACTCCCTCCTGCTGTTCATCCCGAACGGCCACGAGGATGCCACAGCGGAAGAAGATAGCCGGATAGGTAATGCGATGCGCCAGCGGCATTCCTTATCCCGCAGGAGCCACAGCCATGCCACCCACTGCTCCGCCAAGACCGCCACCATTACCTCGATAAGTGGATCTCTATCGAGATTATCTCCAGAGCACCCAGCACAGTTACATTATTACTACGTTTCGGAGGCTTCGGGATATGGTAGCCAATTTAATAGCCGAATCACCTCCTCGCATTGGTTCACAGCTAGATCTCTCTGTTATAGTTCCTCGAAAATCCCATCAGGGATAGTGTGATGTGCTCACTGCGTTTTATTTTCTCCATTATATCCTTCGCTATTCCATACTCGGATAAACGTAGTGAGATATGATTTTACTTCTGGTAAAAATGTTAAATTTTCATCTTCTTTCTATTATTTTTTACGGAGCAGGTAAAAAAGAATTTTTGGAGTCAGAAGATCCTTGCTCAAAGTTCGTGTTTTTCCTGAAGACCAGTATGGAGGGTAAAAGGATTCACAGAGCGTTCAAGTGACGATAGCGACAAAACTTCCCATGCTGCTACTGCTGCTGCTGGTCGAGCTGAAAGCGCCCACGATCCAGCATCACTGAGGCCCCTCGCATCGAGCAATTTCCCGTACCCTTTTATAGGTCGTTGGTCGCTCGACACGCTAGATAACGAACGTCCAATTTCTCCGTCGGACGAGAAGGAGGAGGCGAAAGGAGTAGAAGTAGGACGAGGATGAGAAAGTCGAGGTTGAGAATAGGGGTTGTTCAGACGGGCAGCGAAGGGCTGAAGGGGAAGGTAAAGAAGGTGGATGGGCCCTCGCACCCCTTGTCCCTTTACAGGCACACAGAGAAGAACGATAGAGTATAGTAGCGTGGCAGAGCATTAAGATAGCGGTCTCTCTCAATGTCGCGCGCGCGAGGGTGGGTAATAAATACGCAAATAAACTTTCCTCGTTAACCTATCGGTAGAGAGAGAGGGAGGGAGGGAGGGAGGGTACAGAGGCAAGTCCTAGGGTTGAAACAGGCAGAAAGTAGAGAAGAGCGAGGGGTGTTGGTTCAGATGGCTCGGAGCTATCGGCGCGAGCGTTCGCGGCCCGACGGACTCCAAAGCGTATACATAAATACGAGGGAAGAGCATAGAGTATAACCCAACGTAGTTACGCGTCTACGAGAATACCTAGTGTCCTTTACGTACTCATTATGTCTCTAATAAATCGTCTTTGTTTCGAGTACTGACGGTGCTTCTAGAGATCTTCTTCACTGTTCAGTCTTCACGCTGGGTATCACCGAGTGATTCAATCTCCACTTCGTCTCATCTGCAGCTGGTCTCGATGCTCATTTCGCCGGGCACACTTACTCCTATTTCAGTATTGCGTCTATATATATGTGTATACAGCATGTTTTTATCTGCTCTTTCTGGTCTCTTTTTATCTCGTCGTTTCATCCACATTTTTTATTCTCAGTGTTGATATACTTTCTTCTCCTTCATTCAACTTTTATTCCTTCATTCGTTCTTGACGATTCTTTTCACGAAGTGGGTGCCGTTTTGCCCTCCTACACGAAACTCGATTTGGTACTATCTACTTCGTACTTGGCTCGAGAGCGAACGACAGGCATCAAGATATTAGCATATTGATCAGCCTACAACGAGCGTATACGCGCAGCTCTTACTGTATCTCGCTCTTAAGCTGACAAACGTAAGACCCACTTAACGTAGGCAACCACTTTGCTGTTTTGCAGCAAACATGATATTCGTGCAGGGGTCAAAAGCAAAAATAAAAATAGAAGCAAAAGCGAACATCTCACTGTACACCGACCGAAGATCTGTCTCGTCCCGTCTACCAACCGACACCGACACCAACTCTGCTGCAACCATCTTGCTACTACCACTACCACTCCCTAGACGACTTTAACCCACTCCTTGCTACTCTTCCACAAGTCTATACTACTCCATCGTACGTACGTCGTATCCGCTCGTATCAATTTGATGTCGACGTCAGCGGCAGCAGGGTAGCAGCGTATGGGAAGAAAGCAGAGAGGGAGGGAGAGACAGAGAGAGCTTCCTATCATACGAATTGAACGAATATGTCAGGAGCGGAAGTATATTGAGAGAGCGAGATAGATGGAGCGAAAGAGAGAAAAAAAGTGGCTCGTATGCCTCTCGTCTAGAGCGATCAAAACGAGCTGCTCTTAAACTTTTGTCCCAAATACAATATGTAAAACAAACAATATTTGTACGAAATGTTTAGTGATCACAATAATAGTTTATGCACACCTGAACATGATTTTACAAAATCTAAACATGCGACGTTGCTGTGACTTCAATCTTATCATAAGGTAAATTAGGTTATAATAATAATAATAACAGCAATAGATGCATCGGGTAGCTTCTACTTTTCGCTACATATGTGAAAGTGGAAGTCCGTGTTTTTCATGTACTTCACGACTTTTCATGTATATCATACTCAGAATGGTCCAAAACGTCGAGAAAAGTGGTATAGAAAAAAAGTGTTACATTGATCCAGCTGAAATTTGGCACATAGATGAAAAAGCAGTCCTTTGTTTAATATAGTTTTTTTTAAATAAATGTACGCAGAAATTAATATTTTATAGCTTTTTGAATTGTTTTAAAAAAAGGGCATGCTCGATCCAACTATCGGAATTTTTTTTAACATTGACTACGAAGTTCTCCATAAATGCAAGAATATTTGATATTGTTTAGTATTGAATTTGGACAAAATCGGGAAAGCGGCCCGGATTGTATTGAGTATTTGTATTTGTGTTGCATTTTTCGTGAAATTGGGGTCATCGTATTAACTCTTGCAAAAATCGAGATAAAAAGTTCAAATCTAGTATGTAAGCAAAACAATATTAAGCGATGCTAGATATATAATTTGGTGGCGGACGGTATAAAACTTACAATTATATAGAATTATTTCTATGTCAAGAAAATAATATTCAATTATGCTAGATATATAATTTAATAAAAACATTCTGATTTGACAGGAGTTTGAGTTTTCGTTTATAATTTTTTGACGACTGAAATCTCGCTAAACGTCAATTATGTTAATTTATATGAAACAGGAGTGCAAAGTGGAACATTGCTCCCTCAATATTTAACATTTTTCACAAAACGTCCTCTATGAGGAAGCCGAAATCGATGAACATACTTCCTCATAAAGGTAGCTTTACAAATAGTGAGCAATAATGAGAAAGCAATGTGCAAAGTACTACTTTGGTTCCTTTTTTGTTATTTTAATTTATTTTAATATTCCGTGATCCAATCGTGATTTTTTTTTTCATGTCAGTCATGTCGTGAATACGGCATGTAACGATTAGAGCAACACGTTTCTTTGAGTCATCGCACATCAGCGACGAGACGTGTGCAAGTATTAACGAACTACGGTCGAGAGAACAAGAACGAATGAAAAAGGGTGATAAAAAGGAAGGAGTGGAGGTCTGTCAGCAATGGCGGCAGCAGCCGCGTGTCGATGTCGTCACTTAACGACTTTGGCTAGTCCCCCTTGGCCAATTGGTCCCGAAATTGGCGGCGTAGGCACCCGATGCTCTTGTCGGGGACACTTTGAGAGAACCCTGGCCTGCCACCTCTCACCACAACCCTTCTACATTCTCGCCCAATGACCCTTTGGAAACTAGTCGATATTCGCCCGTGACCGTTCATCCGCCGTCACTCTATCGATACCAGCGACCGAGCTGCTACTACTGGGTTTACTGCTAGATTTGCTCGAACGTTAGGCGTATTGAATTTAAACGTGCCGTGTGTACCGTATCACTCGTGGACGTCCATGCTCAAAAATGTACTCAGAGTTCTAAAAGTTCCGGGATTCGTAATCTGTAGATTTCACAGTTAACACAAGTGGAGAAAAAAAATCATTTTGTCGCATTTCGTAATTAGTTTCAATTTACAAAAAGAATTACGAAATTTTCTTTCGTCAAGATATTCATAGCTCTGTTTGAAGACAATTAGTCGATCTCTATCGATGTTGTTGTTTTAGCATTTAATTAAAAAAATGTATTCGAGAATAATCTGGGTTATTCGCACCTTACCTGCACTGTTAGAAAAAAAATAACCATTTGAAATCTAGTTTTCATCATAATTGCACGAATAAAAAGTAGAAGTTAGCACACCCCTTTGTACACTATACACACCATAGCAGATCTATGCTAGTTTTGTAGATCCACCAATTCTTTCCTTATTAAAAAATATACACATCGGTATTACAGATATTTTCGTAGAAATCAGTACAATTTTTATCAAAACCTTCTTAAATAGATTCGAACATATTTTTATTTTATGTTCTTTTTCGAGATAACTTACCTATATGAAATGAAGAGCGTGCCATAGTGCATCACCAATATCACCATATTATGTAGCATTATTCATATATAGCATAACCCGTGTGGAAATCTATTGGGGATAAACTGGTTTGAACCTAGCGTCTAGCTAGTTTTTTCTATCAAGTTTTCTGTAATGGAACTAGACATAATCTAGCCAGAATGCACTGATAGATAGCATATCTATCTAGGATCTGTCTATCTTTCATGGCACAGCTTGTCTGACCAGAGGCTAGACATAATATATCTAGCATACACGTATAGATGCCCAGGCTATCTAGGATCTATCTAGCTTTCATGGCACAGCTTACCTGACCAGAGGCTAGACATAATATATCTAGCATACACGTATAGATGCCGAGGCCATCTAGTTTTACTTGAATATTTGTATTTGGCGCTACCTACGTAGGGGCTGGACAGAAAACATGCGCCGCCGTGAGCGGTGCACACATCGCCGCCAAACCTAATCTGACCACGATCGTGCGAGACTGCGCGTCGAATCACGTTGCCTAGTGCAGGCTCTAACTGGTAACCGAGAGGTCAAGTTCTGTTTACATGTATTTATATCGATCACCGACATTCGAAAATCCAACATTTTAGTGCAGTGCGCAAAATTATAGAGCAGGAAACAAAGCGATTAGTTAATCGAAGGCGGGTACAACGACATCGTACAGTGAAAGCCGATTTCCGATCCGTAGACGTTAACGTAGTTAACGCCGCGATGTGCGTCGTTTACGCAGCACCGTGCGTGTTTTCGTCGGAAACGCGGGCGTTTTCCGATACAGGGAGATTCCGATACAGCGTCCAGTCGTGACACGCTGCGCAGCGAGTTATTATTGTGTAGAGTGGCACGTGCATGTTCGTGAAAGGTACCAAAAATACGTTCTAAAGCACTACGATTTTTTTTGTTTTGTACGACGCGAAAGAATTTATATTTTTTTTTGTTTTTGGCGATAGGCCTTATCGAGATATTTGATTATTATTGAAAAAGTGATTACCTACGTTATTAAATGGTGTTCCCTGTTTACATAGTGTTAAACAGCTTCACTGTTACGTGCTGATGCAATAAATGATGGTTTATATTAATTCTGTTTTTTATTTATCCTAGGCTATTTTACCGGTATCTGGGTTCAATAGAGAAATCCGGTCTAGCACCTAGTCAATTTTATGGGTTAACCGATTTCCGTACTGGCTAATCACTAGCTAAGTTTACTGGGCAAATTAATAGAATCTTAGCCAGATTTTAGACAGTTTTTCTGTACAATGACTAGACAGCGAGAAATTACACATAGCGCTCGGATCTACACGGAAAGAAATGTTTGGTTGTGACAACTACGTTTCCAATTTGCTGTACACAATGTCTCAATAATTAGTGGCGTCAACCATATCGAATAGTAACCTCGACTATTCACGATTAGTCCTCGCGAGATTAGTGAGGTTAACCAATCCAATCGTTGGGACTACCACTCGAATAGTTGGGACTACCATTCGAATCGTCGGTATCACTATTCGAACCGTTGGCATTACCATTTCAGTTGTAAGGGAAATAGAATAATCGATTTGTTGTGTCAACTCATTTTTTGGTTTTGGCAACTAATCTTTTCTTTCAGTGTAGCTAGTTTTCTGACCTAGATCTTGTACAGAAAATAAGAAAACTAATCGATTTCTAGGTGATGGCGAGTTGGAATTTCCACACGGGAATTTATAAGTTATTAGTGAATCAGCTATTTATCAGTTTTTGGCAATCACCATCGTTCTATTCAAAACTTATAAGGTTCACATTTTTGCAATAAATATGAATAATTAAGATGAAATATTATTTTACAATGAATTCTAATATTTAATAGTCTTAACAATCCTTAATCATTTAGTCATAGCCGTACATCAAATATATTTTCATCAAATTAATTCCCAACCCTGGATATCTCGAGTCACCAACTTTTTTAGAAAAGGATAAAGTCGAGTTTCTTTATATACATTTTGACGTTTGACATAAACGAAAAATTTCAATGCATGAACTTAATCCAGTTTGTCTGACTATACCGCCGACCAATTACAGGACGAATAAAAAGGCAACAATGGCCAACTCGCATTGCGATGTATTTCGATATTTCGATATGAAATCGCCACCAACTTTTTAGAGAAGGATATTTCTTCAAATATGGTATAAATGTGAGGTAAGAAGTAAAGATGATCTGCACCAAACTAACGATCCTTAGCAAAGTTAAGTTAATCCTCATTCGCTAAATGTAATGGATGCTTTCGCATTGAAACTGAAAGAAAGTTTATTTTCTCGCTATTACCTTTTTATTGAAACGGAACCTGCAATCTATCAAGTATTTTCAAGTGAGTAAACGACCGCAAATGTTCACATTAACAACCACGAAGTATATGAGTAAGGTTGTTATAGATGCTATCTTTCGGTATGTTCGTGGTATAGTAGGTATAGTATACGTCCCTACGTACATACGGATGCTATATAGTACACAAGCAGCGTGACCGACGAAGCACCGACCATTAAGCGAGGAGGAACATAAGAACGGACTTACTAGTCATAGCTTCCGTGTAACATTCTCTGGGGCCCTCCTTCCCTCCATTCCGTTGGCCTGACACTAACGCGGCGTCGAGTCGTAGGAGCAACATGCTTCTTGCTCGCGATGCTAGCAAGGTAGCTATGAGAGGACGAGAAGGAGCATTGAGGATGTGCGAGAGAGGAAGAGAGAGATGAAATTACCCAGAGAGAAAGGATGCTTTTCCACCAGGAGCGTGATGGTGACTCTCAACCTCAACACGACGTTCACTACCACTACTTTCAACCTCCAACCCCTCTCGTCTAGTATATGTTTCCCAGGGATACGTCATATCGCGTGAAAGCCGAGAGAAGGAGGGTAGAAAAGGAAGTAGAAAAAGAAAAGCACTACATAGCGAGGAGTAATCCGACTTCTCGAATACAACCTTCCACTCGGCCGTGCTTTAGTCGTGTGATGACACCGACGAGTAAGAAGAAGTCGAAGAAGTCGTCGTCGTCGACGACGACGACGAGCCTTTCCTGCTGCCTCACTTCCTCGCAAGGCTACAGGATATACTCGCTACCAGAGCCAAACTTCAGATTTATCCTTCTCGAAGAAGGGGGTCAGAGATTTTGCTAGAGCTCTCGCGCGAGGCATTCGGCCAACTCTCTCTCTGGCCACGAAGCGCCATGTCGCCCAGCAAGCAACCAAGTAACCCGCTGGGCTATGGGACTCACTATTTCTCTATCTTCTCCTCTGTCTCACCCTAGCGTTTCCGCGAGTGTACGTTTTCTCGGTCTGGAACGATGAGAGAGGGCTGGTTTTCGCGTACCACCGGAGCATGCCGAAGCACCGAGTAAAGGAAGTCGTTGGTGTTGACCCGTCGGCTGGAGAAGTTCCCGAACAGCAGCATCGAGATTTCGATCGTTCGAGAGTCTTCTTCGTCGCTCTTCTGTCCCTTACTCCCGCTTCCTTTTACTCGCGTTGTAACTACTCTCTCTTGTTCTCTTATGTATGTGTGTATGTCTTTACAATGTCACAATATGTAAGTTCTTCTGTCTTTCTCTCTGCGACGGACTCCAGTCAATACTGTATATTTCGTTTTCTTTGTCTATCTCGTGCGACTGATAAAAGCAATTGTCTGTGTCTGCTACCGTGGTAATCTACCTATCTATCTTCTTTATGCCCCGGTTTATAGCACACCAAGGACCTCGAATTGATTGAACTCTTTCGCGGTCTTCTCTGTCGGCATTCACTCACATCGGGAAGGGAAAGACAAAGACGGGGTCGACGTGGATGACAACGACGAGAGAATCCCTTACGGACTGTGAACAGCCTGAGAGGGTTGCTCTCGTTCGCTTCTTCAGAATGGCGTCAACGACGCGAACGTCTCGTTTCCAGCTAAAACAATATCATTTTCTAGCTCGGAAGAGACTCCTTGTGCTGACTCTCACTTCCATCTCTGCACGCCCACACGTACGTGCGAATCAAGGGGAGCAGTAGAGGGAACCACCGACGATCAACCAGTCAGCCACGATCACGTGGAGCTACTTCTTTTTCGTATTTCTCGTCGTAGGTACGACCATCAACCGTCCCGGCCAACCAACGACCCAGACAAGTGTCACGTCGAGTCATTCCGTCCTATATTTCGCATAGCGTTTTGTGTCGCCAACATACAAACCCCCAAATACAAGATTCCCAGTGTGAATCGCACGAGCTGCACACATACATTTGCATTTATGTTAAAGTGTGGGCCTCTATCTGAATGTTAGGTATAACGTATATGGATGGAAAAACACTAGATCGTGCATCCCATCACGATCATCGTCGTCACAACTAGTGGAAACAGCGGAGAAGGCGGCAGCAGCAGCAGCAGCAGCAGTAGCACCAAAGCACGCTCTTCGTCCCGATCAAATTTAACTTGGCGCAGCGAATTTCCAAGTGCTGTTTTACGAGTTTTCGTTGCCACTGGGAATGGAGGGATCAGTCGTTACCTCGGAGAATGTCGCCAGGGGAACGTCCTCGTGAGCGCACGAGCTAGCGCTCTCGCCTCCATCTCTTTGTACCCTCCCCGTTCCTTCGTTTGCTCGTCCGACGATAGTTTCCTTTTACCCGAGGACTTCTTCGCGACGATGAGACCGAGGAGCCTAATCAATTTTTTAACGTGCACGATCAAAGATCGAGCTTAAACGAAGTTTTCGTTGCCGAGGAAAAGTGTAGCAAAGTGTGAACAGGACATTTATTGTCATACTGAAGGTGGAACGTGATAGCGTAGTCGAGTAAGTATACTTATTCTGCTGCAACTATAGATCCTAATGTATCTATAGATCAAGTGGTACATTGAGAAGTTGGCCAACTAAGTTTCATGAATCGTGATAGTAATAAGTGGATTGGAGGCTACGAGTCTCAAGGGATTCCAAGAACTCGGATCCGACTGGGTCTGACCACGTACGATTTTATCCACTGCCTCTGAGCTGCACTACAGCGACCAGGAGGTGCAGACTAGCAACGTTGGTTCTCTACAGCGGTGGCTACAAGGGACCCCGATCGGTTAGCTACGTGCTCGACACATACTACTCGTAGTCACGGATAAAGTGCTTGAGTATTTTGAAATCGATGACGTCGAAGGGAGTGGAACAAGAAAAAAAGAGCAGTGAATTTGCAAAGAGGAGAAGAGAAGGAGAACGTGGAGGAATAGCAAGAGGTGGTAGATGGTGAGGTTGAGAGGGAAAAAAAGTAGCCCACCGGACGTACGTTGCTGGCAAACAGCAGCGGGCAGTAAGGTATATATATCGGAGAAAAGAAAACAGAGGCCGTGCCATTTTGCCTCGCTCGAGGGCGTCCGACGATCGAATTTACTGCCTGGCCGCTCCGACGGGCACAGAGCACCACCGCCGAGCTAGCCCACCCTCACTTCGAACAAAACTTACCCCTAGGAACCTCACGGAGCAAGCAAACCCTCTCTGCGCTAGCCGGCAGCAGCTCTACTCGTTCGCCCGCCCGCGTTATACGGACTTATCTCGACCACTGCCGTCTACCTCGTGAACCGTGTTCCACGGAAGCTTTATTCCAATAACATTTTCGGTGCGCCTCCATGACTCGGAGCTACCGGACTCGCCTATGGTCCAACCCCTCGACCTCCATATCGAGCTATACGACGCCTTCATCATCTCCCACTCCACTTTCTTCTCCTTATTTCTACTCCCTAGATTCCTACCGCGTTTCAAGAACGGCGCCCCGGTACCATTATATAAAATAATGAGGTCCGGCAGGCCTTCGCAGTGCCGTGGCAATCAAACGTCGGATGTTGGTATACACTATACATGGTATTATATACCGTGTACGACTATGGGGTGCCTCCTCTATTAATATACGTCCAATTTCATAATAGAGAAATGGTTGTGTGCTTCTGGCCGAGGCGGATATCGCTTGGTAGTCTCACTATTCTAGCGTGTATGTCGAGGAGATTACAAAGAATGGAGGGTGAGAGGTAGACAGAGCGAGGGAGAGGTCATATAGCTGGCTGACTCGCTGCTGCGACTGCTCCTGGAACTTTCAGAAATGTATCGTAGGGGAAGAGGTAAGTCCTCTCTCGTGCACAACCTCACGAGGCTTTGCCTCCTAGCTACAACTCCCACGCTGTTTCGATTAGAGTTTACACCTGCACTGTATCGGGTTTGGAATTTCAACTTGACAGCATGCTCCGAGGAAACCCGGACTATCAAGTCAAAGTAGACGGTGGAGAAGGAAGTTGACAGGATGGATATATTTCGGGTGGATAACTCCGGTACTCGACAAAGATATACCAAGTGAATTGACAAAGTGGCAAATCCAACTGTATTGAGATTTTTTTATACCCACCACGACTCAGTTTATTAACTTTTAAAAATATCATCGATACTGTGATAAGATATAGCTGTTATTTTTTTTAGCTTTTTGCTACATCACATCGTTTTTTTATTTGCGTTCCTTGTGGTCCATCAATTTTAATCGATCTAAGAAGGATCAATGTAAAATTGGAAGTGGAACAAATCCGAGACAAAAAAGAATCGAGTGAGATAGGAATAGCGAATGGAAAAAGAACACGGTCAGAGTTAAGACTAAAAAAAGAAGAACGACGAAAAAAGAAACAGAAGCTTGGAACGTTTTTAATTAGTCTTTTAGCCGAATGAGGGCCTACCGAACCACGCTGCCTCCTTTCTACCCACCGACTTAACTGTGTAACAGAGCTGGGTGAAAGTACCAAGTACTTTAAGTGCTACGGGCGACCAAAATACAAAGAATTTCAAGTACTGTATCTACAGAATTGGCTGCCTTATTAAGAAGCCAGAACAACGTTCGATACGAATTTCGAATTAACTTGTACACGGAAAAAAAGCTTGGTTAAACATGCGCCACCCGATTATTCAGTTGGGGCAAACCAAGTTGCTGGTTACGCCAACCAAGTTATTGGTTGCACTGCAGAGAACTTAGTTGTACAAACCAATTAATCGGATGGCGCATATTTAACCAAGCCTTTTTTAGTGTAGGATCTAAAATAGTAGTACGTATGACCAGTTTTGCTTTGTAATTTAGTAAACAAGATATTGTTACGCAAGAAGACTCCATTTAACGAGTTTCCCTCTAGGTCACTTGCTCACTGTCTCCGTATTATCTATTCGTCGATTATTATCTTTTTGTTGAATTCACATATCGATAGTGCATGACGTGCATGAACCTTGTTCTCCTTTTCCCTAACATATCAACTTTTCCAGCGCGCGTTGCCCACTTCTTTTTCTCTCTTTTTCATTGTCCAACCTTCTATTTGATCACGAATGCGAGATGCTACAAAATTTAATTTCCACATTCTTTGATTTCTTGTCATTTCTTTTTCTTACCCAGGCTAAACGAAGGAAATTCTAAAGGTATCTAGCGCGTGATCGAAACGAATCCCAATCAAACGTGCGAGGGGGCTCGTGAAAACGCGCAAAGTTACGTTCGAGCCGTCGAATAAAGTGGCCGGGAATGGTAGCGGAGAGAAGAGTGGTTGGCTGGCGGCTGACTGAAAAGCTGGCTCCCTCGCTTTCTGGTCTGGTCTGGCGAGAGTGTTGGAAAGTGGGCAGCCGGAACTGCTGGTAAGGGTTGAAGGGGAGGGGGCCAAGTGGCGGCGGCAGTGAAGGAGCAGGAGGAGGAGAAGGAGGATAACCCGCGTTCGGTCCGACCACGGGATGCGGTAGGGGCACCACCACCAGCAGTAGTAGCAGGGTGGTAACCACCCTCGTAAGGTACGTACCGCACGGCGTTGAGCGGCGCGCGGATGGCGTTGGCGCGGCCTGGCGCGCCAACTAAAATTGAATCTGCGGACGAAACTTTGGTAACCTCGTCAGGAAAGCAAAGCCGAAGCCAAAGCCATCCATCGCCCATTCGCTTGCTCTCTTCCTCTTACGTTGTCTCGCAATCGCGAAAGCTTACTTGCGCTCACTTGCTCATTCCTTACGAGACTCGCGCGCGTCTCCTTTCTCGTTTTCGACTTTGGCAGACTGTCGACTGCACTCCGAAAGCGAGGAACGAAGAGAGATAATACGTGTGAAGCGACGAGAAAACGAGACGTGAAATCGAAAGAGTGAAATATGGAAGAGCGTTGTCGAAGATTGTCGACCGAGGGATGTGGAGTAAGAGGAAAAAAAGCGAGCACGATAAGGAGTGAAGGAGAAGCAAGAGAAGAAAATAGAGAGAGGGAGATATACAAGACCCAAGTCTTGTACTTGTATATAAGTGTCTGTGTGTCTGTATGCAGGGGGATGCTATTATCTTTAACTCGAGCTTATTACGAAAAAACACAGCATGCTCATTTGTGTCGATTAATTCACCGCTGCAGCTCATTTCGAATAATTATTTCCCTTCTTTACCGTTCACCCTCTAAAATATTTTGCCACATCCTATAGTCAAATCTTCGATATATGCACTACCTACAATCCTCGCATTTATCCACGCTTTTTATCACTCTCAGTTGATACTTCGAAATTTTGAGCCATTGAATTCTGTCGATTGATTGAAATGGAATGATAACGGATTTAAGCCGTAATGATTTTGCGACTGAGCGTGTTTCAATTCATGAACATCATAATTGCTTTTAATCGAACATTTTCGATTTAGTGCGTTGCATTGAACGAACCGAGAATTTCTACGTTGCAAACGAAACTTCGTAATTTGCGCTGAATCAGACATGTGGCTGGTATGTACAATGTAAAGAGCTCTAGATAGTCACCTCCGGCTCTACATGCTCGTTAGAATGCAAATTATAGTATAGACTCTCTTTAAATATATAATATTTGATAAGAACTTTTAGAAAAACAATGACTCACGGTAAATTAAATTTATCAATTAGTTAATCGGTTAATCAATGCACCTGATTTGTTGGCAGCGGTAGCTGAATGGGTGATACTGGCTGCTGTGGAGAGTTTGGCTGGCTCGATCTTCTGCGGCACGACGTGCGTTGGAATCGGACCTGGATTTGTCATCGTCGTCATCGTCGTTGGCATCATCAGGGTCGACATGGTAAGCATCGTCGGGCGATATTATTCGCCGCGGCGAGCGTTCCTCTCAACACGTTTCTTGTCAGAAAATTCTTCGGTATTCCGTCACTATCGTCGTTCTGTTTTCCTGTCTCACTTTCGCACTCTCTCTTTCTCGCTATATTTATATATGTATATGTATTCCTCTAGTTCGCTGTATCGCAGAGTAGTCTGAACGCGTGTTCCGAAACTCCTTTACTACTGATACTTGTAGGATAGACTTCGCGTCTCGCGTGCACGAACTTTGACGCTTTCGCCAACGTGAGACGTCTTTTCATTTGTAAACGAGACGACGAGAGTTTTAAGGGGTTTGTAAAGTGCGACACGATCGTGCGAGTCACTTTTACTACCGCGCAACGACGACGATGTAACTAAATCACTTACTATAAGTATCTCGCGACATCTCGCAATTCACAAGACTTTTGTACCCCTCGGACTCCAATCAAGAGCTCCGCGATCCGTTTGAAAAAATTTTATCTCCGTTATTACTACTTTGTATATTCTATAGCAATTTTTCCTTTCGGTATCTAAACACAGTTTTCACTCGCGGCACGTTAATCGCTAGTTTTTTTGTTTAATTTTTCAAGTGCAGCTTTTCGTGTATCCTTGCAATTTTGGCGTGTTGTCCTGTGTCTTTGATTATCTTTTCGTATTACACCGGGCCGCGTTTGGAAACTCTTACGACGACACTGCAGAAATTCACAAAACTTTAGGGTTGGTTGTTTTCGTTGATGCCTCTTAACGACTTCGGTTTTAAACAAGTTTTATTATCGTCAGAACAAAAAATTCACGTTATATTTCCGTAGTTTCGACTCTCCGTTGGAAGATCGTTGAGAACTCGATTAAAATAGTCACACGTTTTTTAAAATCTTGTTTATTTATTTTCTTTATTTTGTTGTTGTTGTTGTATTTATTCGGGACTGATGGAGAAATTATAGAACGCGAACGCGAGACGCAGCAGCAGCAGCGTGCCGCGGTGGTTACGTGGGTTCTACGCTACGCTACGTTACGTCACGTCCGGCCGAGCGTAGAGTCGGAACTCGTCTGGCGGGGTGAGTGCGAAGGGACGACTTCGCCTGCCTGCCCGCCACCCCCGACCCCGCGCCGCCACCCCGTCGCGCGCTCGCTCGTCCGCCTGCCAGCCCTGGACGCCCGCCGTCGCGACGCCCAGAGGCGCCGGCGTTCCCGAGCGTCCGCGGAATTGCACGAGCTAAGACGCGAGGCAACAGTCGCTATCGGGCCTCCAGAGGGGTTGTTCCGCATGCTGCAGCTCAACGGTACAAGTACGAGCGAGGCTAGTGGAGCACCAACAGCGCTCCACTGTACCTTCTCCACGCTCTTTCCTTCTCTATTCATCGTCGGATCTGTGCCAGTCTTTCTACTTCTGCACTACCCCCGCAGTCTCTGGCACACACTGAAAATCACATCCGTGTTTCGATGTCGGTCACTTTTGATTTTTCTACCCTCTTCCCCTCGCACGAGATGAAAAAAAGGGAAGCTAGGAAGATTTTGATGGGATTTCGACAAACGTGTATTTTCCCTCCATTTTTTTTATTTATTTTCTTTTCATTTTGTCTGCCCTCAAAATGTTCACATATGATGTCATACTTTCTTTACGGAACTACCCCTAAAATAAACATGGCATTGGAAAAATGTGGCATTTACGTCGCTATAAAAATTTCATGCCATCGCATGCAAGCTATAAAAATATGTCCCTATAGCTACTTCTTTCCATAGTTCTCCTTCACCTCGATGAACAAATCTGGATGCGGCGATTTATTTTTGCTTATGATGTATGGTAGAGTATTCACAATCTTTTTTGAGAGATTTTTTAAAGAAATCAGGTGCATTTGCTCGGCGCCTTTTCACGAGCGTATAACGAGGTTCTTAGTAGAACGCAATTTGATGGATGGGCGGGGGAAAATGTGAGGAGTCTTGCATTTTTTCACATCGGTTTGTCTTTGTTCGTCCGAACTCCACGGTGAACAGAGCGAAATCGAGGGTCCTTTTTTTTCCCTCACTGAAAAACGGTCTATCCAACTCCGTCGATTATCGAAAACAATATTTCGCCGCTCAGATTTCCCGGCGGGACCGCGCACTCCCGGATACATCGAGCTCTCGTGAGCCACTATACTGATGTCGAGAGAAGGGGTGGATGCTACTCTCGATGCTGCTCGCGGGGTATAAACAGTGAGCGAAAGAGAGAAAAAGCACGCGCGTGGAACGGTTAACAACACAACGGCGCGAGAGCCACGCTCGAGGAATTCATCGGTCGGGTTAACGGCTGCGAGTTAACGAGGGAATTAATCCCCATGGGTTAGGTTGGCTCTATACGTTGAAATTCCTCTTTTGTTACCTCTTCGAAGTTTTGTTCCATTTTGTATTTATTTTTAACTACAAAGCCCCGCAAAATTCCTAACTCTCGTATGAAACATAACAACTTTGGCTTTGTGGAATTATTGTGTATAATTGGAAGTTCGTAGTAATGTACCTCAAGGCTCAAAAAAAAAAATTGACATCCTGATCCCCAAGTATATTTATTATAAAGTTGTAAATTTACATTATCACCTTCAGGTATATGTTAGAAGAATGCTTCACTGAAGGTGAATCAATCTTCGAAATAGGAGATACAAATGTGGCAAGCTTTTATTTTTGCTATTACGTTACAGATCTTAAAGAGCAAAAAAAAAAACAAACTAATTTCACTTTTACTGAGTTTATTTCCTTGTGCAGGAAATTGCTGGATCCTGCTTAAAGAGAATAGTCGTATCGTTATGCAAGATATAACATTAGTTGATCTCTATCATACTAAAGTGAACCCCTTCGCTAGTAACATTTCGAGCACTTTATATGATGGACTAAAATACAACATTTTTATTCATTTAAAAAATACGCATGTCAAGGATTTTCATGTGGTAGAAATTTTGAGAAAAGAATTGTATTTTAATAAAAATGGGTGCCACCGTTTTCGCAGTTGTCTAAAAACGAATCTGATATCAGATTATTAAGGCAATAAATAGCTAATGTAATATTGTAAATAGAGAAAAGTAATTGGTTAAATAAATCCAGGCGATTAAATTGTTTGGCTCAAGAAGTTAATAGTTTGCAACCACAAGTTAATTGCTCGGCAATTAACGAATTTGTGCGGCATAAAGCGTAATGAGGGGCAAATCAATATTATTTTAATGTTTGCTTCTTGATACAAGTTTTTTTTTAAAGTTTCTTTAGTTTGTCATGACGGATTAATTTCGAGTTAACGGAAAACACCTTAAACAGGCATAATCAATTACAAATAGTAACAGCAACATATTTTTCTTATTGAGAAAACAGGGGTTAATACGCTCCTTCTGGTTCCATCAAAGGAAAAATGTGTCCGTTTCATTTTTTCCCGTAAAAGATGTCTTATTTTTGTTTACTATTATTTTTGGACCAAGAGTGACAAAAGTGCCTCTTAAGGTGTCGGTTTCTTGGTGACCCACTCTTTAATACTGAGAAAAAGATACGATTGTATTTGAGTCCAGAGTCACAACTATCCGTAATATACATGTTTTTATAAAAGGTTATTAATCGTTATTTCCAAAGCGTGGGATTGTTCATTTCGGCACAGTAATTGGACTTGATTATTTATGTATTGATATATTTTATTAAATTTATTGTAACCCACCCTAAGCCCTTTTTCATTTTTTACGTATATTCTTTTTTGGGATATGTAATGGGGATTACCCTTTTTTGTTATATGTTCGTAGCTGGCATTTTTTGCCCTACTTATGGTGGGTCACGATTGAATTGTATTTACACAAAGGTACAGGGCTAAAGTTCTGTGCCGAAAAATACAGCTTTTTTCAACTGAGACTTGTGAATCTCGAGCGGAAATGACGCCGGATTAATCCCGCTCAACATTTTGATGAGCCACGGCCCACGGTTAAGTATACTTCAAAGGTCAAGCGTGTTGCCAAGTGCTGTTTCCTATCGTTTACATTGTAACAATTTATTATAAGTTTCCCAAGCACGTTACTTATACGTACGACTAACAGGTAAAGCCAAATGCTTGTAAAAGTGTAAAAAGTGACTACAATCTAAATGCTAGGAAACAATACACTTTGCAGCACGCAGAGTTAGACCACGCACCTATCGCCTTTATTTGTTTATTTTTATTTTTTCACTATTTGTATATTCAAATGGTCTTACAGGAGATTACGATATATGTTTGTATGTATGCTTGCAAATTGGAAATGAAAAAAAAAGTCCATTTCGTACAAATGCAGATAGAGTATTTAGAGACTCACTCAAAGAGAAAGGGATAGAGGAAGAGATGGAGTCAGAAGACAGAGACTACTTCGACAATGACGACAACATACGACTCGTGCGGTTTCGATGGACATTTCTGCCTACTTTAGAGACAGAACACTCCACACAAGTAGATGCTCGTTACATGTGTTCGGCGAATGCGTATTCATTTCCCCGATTAATCCCCGAATCGTGTGGCGACCATCAACAGATCGACCAAGTTTGCGCAACGCGTATATACGTTCATGTAAATTCGGACGGGTCGCTCGTGGTGAAATTAATCTCCGCGATGTTCGATGTAACGCTGGCATTGGTGCGCGGAGCCTGCTATCGGCCACCAGAGTGCAAATCGATAACGCGCGTGCCACACGTTTACAATACCACCGAGACACGTACTACAACGTGAAATTGTTATTCCATAGAAAAAAAGTATTACAAAAACCGATGCGGTTTTACATGTTACGAAATTTCGAACAATCAAATGGACAACAACGAAAAATAAATGAGATCTTTCTGCGCTTCAATTATAGCATCTACGGTTTCGAATACTCTTGTTTTTTTTTCGATTCCGGTATTTTCAAGTCTAAGGGTATAATTATATCAATAGTACGGGAAGGAGTTATTGAACAAGATTGACCAGTTGAGTCATAAGGCGCCGAGAAAAGTGGAGCAACCGTGTCACGTCACTTATACTACTCATATTGTTCCAATAACGATGGCAGTAGTGGCAGAAGCAGCAGGGAGCGAGCATTTTATCCACTGATTCCATTTGGTGGCGCCACCCGCAGGCAAAGCCTCGAACTAGAGTGATTGCGATGCTCCGCTACCCCTGGTTGCCGGGTGCTGAGAGGGTGGTTGGGGTCTCCCACGGCACGAGACTCGACTCTACCCGGTAACATTGACGCGCGGTGAAGAAAGAATCCTTAATACGAAGAGCTCTATGCCGGGCAAACGTTCCACCAAAGCACCTGCTTTATCTTTCTTTATTTATATCCTACATTGGAGTTTGCCTTTGGGCTCCAAAAATGTCGGTATATACGTCTTCAGGGTTTTCCATGCACAATTGACACCTTTATTTTGTTTTACCCATTTCCAGTAAGACTCATGTTTCATCAAACGGAACGAGAACTTCGTGTATAATAAATAAAGATACTAAAGTGATATTTCGAGAGGAACGATATGATACTAAGAGTCATGGGATATAAAATAATGTAAAAAATGTAACGTGCGTTCTAGATACGAACGATTGCAGGTATATGAATATTTTCGTAAAAAACATTGTGGGCAATTCTACGTTAGCTCTTTTTTACGTTTTTTTTTACGGTGATGGTAAATTTTGTTATTTAACGATATGTTGTTCAATTTCGTTTTAGTTTTAATGTTTTTTTCGTTGCTCGTTGCAAGGTGCTTGAAAACAAAGTGATGTTTTTGAAGCCATTAATAATGTACGAATCGTTTATCGTAAAACCTCATGGGAGTGAATGGGTATAAACAGGTCACGCCGAAAGCTGGAACGCGATTAGGTGCCGATGTTCTTTTGATCTGATGGCAGGATGTCAGGAAAGACTTTCGACCCTTCACAACCATCGCGGCAGATGAAGAAGCTTTTCCCCTCTACTCTCGGGATTACAGTCGCAATTCACTTCGTCGTAGACTCGACGTCGTCGTAGTCGTCGAAGACCTCCAGAAGAGCCACGAGAGCCGTAGCCCCGAGAGGTATTTCGTTTCCTCTTTATCGGGCGAGAATATCTCGGTAGTTGGTTGGTAGGTTGCTACTGGCTGGCACTCTCCCTGCTTGCTATACGTCTGCTTTTGCTGCTTTACGTATCGAGGCCATGAGAGATCCTCGAGAGAGCAATGCCAGCAGCTCTGTGGATCTTCCGCCCTCGACCCCTCGCACTCTTTCCTGCCTGCCTGCCTGTATTTTCTCGAAATCGGAAAAAAGAAAAGAATACATCTCAGAGTTCCCGGTCGCGACTGTACTTTGGCTTCGTCAAATTTCGAATTTTCGAGGGGTCGAAAGTATGAGGAAGAAACGCGAGAGTATTTCTAGCGTTGGTATATACTGAGGAGCTTCCTCGCCGCCAGGAACCGACCCCCTCGTCGTCGGCTTGGCTACGTTCTTGCGAAACAGCACCAGCAGGAGCCTGGAATACTCGGAGCATTGAGAACCGTCTTAGTGGCTTACGGACGAGCTTTGGCTCGCATTCAAGCTCATAAATAATTCTGTTTGTGAGCGTGTGGATACCCGACGTGGGAGAGAGAGCGAGAGAGAGAGAACGCGTGCGGTCGCGTACGCTTGCAGGGGAGACTGAGGAAGGAGGACAGGAATGGCAAGGGAGCAGAAGAGAAGAGGGGTGAGAATCTAACAGCAACACCGAACTGCGGAGTGTGGAACTCGCGCAGGCATTAAGGGCAATAGGGACGAACGGGGGGAAAGGGTGAGGGACAAACTGACGTCGCAACGTATATGCACTGACACGCTTCCGACCACAGGGAATCTCTGAGCTATCGATGTTCGCCTGGGCCAAGGTACTGTAAACCAAGATCATAGCCACTTTGATATTATGTTCAAAATGCAGGGATGGATCTAGTTATCCTTGAAGGGCCTCATCCTATAGTGATATTGTGTATTGAATTTCCATCGCCGTTTAGCAAACATGATTGTTTCATTTTCCATGTAAAGTACCTGATATAACTGGCAGTTAATTTTTTTTTCAGATTCCAATACTTTTCCTCTTCACATACATACATATATTTCCACATATAATATTTGCAAAAAATAATTTGTTTTATGCCATGTTTTCTTAGAAATAACTTTGTAGAATATATTTCGAAATAAGTAGATATATAAAATGTTCAGTATAATATTCTCAATGCGGTAGATATAACAAGAATAAGCGAAGTACTCGACTCGATGTGTCGATAATGATTGCCCGCTGGTCCTCCGAGCGATGGACCAGTCGCCTCCCAATTACGTCACATCTCCTTTGTGACGAATGCGGCTCTTGTCTCCGCTTGGGCCCGTTATAGAGATCTCGGGTGACTCGCGAAGACTGTTTATTCGAGAACCGAGTACCGAGAAGTAACGTCTAATCTCGCCACGTATAGCTGCGTTGCGTTTAGTTTTATACGATGAGTAGACACTCCTTGATTGGACTAATTTCACGGAAAGAAGAGATTAGTTGCCATAACCAAAAAATAGGTTGATACAACGAATCGAGTATTCTATTTCCCTTACAAACCAAATGGTAGTGTCAGCGATTCGAATGGTATTCCCAAGGATTGGGTTGGTGACGTTTTCTAATCTCGACGGGATCTAATTGTATGAATAGTTGAGGTTACTATTTGATATAGTGAGGGCAACTAAATTTTGAGATCTTATGGACATCAAATTGGAAACGCAGTTGTCATAACCAAACATTCAGAGGACATCAGATAAATGTGCGGAAAATACAACAAAACTCATTATCAGAAAATAGAAAATTGCTCTGGTCAGCTAATAATCATGTGGTGTTAATTCTTTTAAAATCAATATATTACTTGAAGTTTTCGAAAGTATGTTTGATTAATTGAATCCATATTTTTTTCTTAATATAACCAAAATACTCAAATTAATAATACACGTTGACGCCAGATTTTTTTCAGTGAATATAATTTATAAATATTACTGCATGGACATTAAAATTTATATCTCACTATCCAACGAAAGGTTTAAGAGCACAATGAATGTGTGTTCTTACTACAGGATTTACCTTAAATAGTCTCTAACTTAAACCAACAGCCATGAATTATTTTATACGGATCCTCCGGTGTATACCGTATACGTTGTCAACTTCGAGTTGCGAGTGATGCATCCATGTATCATTTTCGCATGACTTTACAATGGAAATTTCCGCGCAATATCTCTTATACACTCGACACTTGACGTTCATCACGCATGACTCGTGCCGCTAAATCGACACCTCAGAGTAGACTCTCATAAACCTCGTTCTTGTGCCTTCTTTACGACAAATGCCGACATCTCGAAGAGAACTGTCAGTCATTCTCTCGTATTTTCCAGAGGAATAGAGCAGCGGCTGTAGATCGAGTCAGAATCGAATCACGCTACAATGCTCATTTCGCATATTCGTTTCCTTTCTGACAATGGGTTAGCGGCACCGCAGGAAAATAATGCCCTCACGAGTAGCAAGTACCGCGCACACGGTAGCCTGAGTTTATAATCTCTCAAGCCAGCCTCCGTATCTCCCTTTTCTCTCGTTCCGTCGTCGAGCAACGAGGCCACACTTCTTCTTATTCTACGCTGAAGGATTTCATCGCATATTCAACTGGCTTAGCACCGCTGTCGTCACGAATCTCGTTTCTTGTGCTTGGCAAAATTAAACGTCTTGGTACTCCAGTTTGAGGAGCATTTGAAGGAAGGAAAAGAAAAATAACGTTTCCCTTTTCTCAATTACGTGGCTGTTCCTTCGAGCCTTTGTTTTCAATTATATTCGGTTTTTACACGTTTCCATCTGTAAATCGTGTTTCCGTAAAGAGTGCTCGATGGTAGAATGCAGGACTTGGCTATCTAATGGTAGAAAATTGTACGCAGCAGGGGTAGCGCCCACGGCTGTACACGGCTTGTTTCCACTCACAATTTTTATTTTCCGCACATTAGGTTAAGAATCTTGTCGTAAATTGGCTCTTTCGCGAAGCGGATGTCACGAGATGGGTCACCCGGGAGAACAGCTACGTGGGGGAGAGTATAGTGCGGCGTTGGAGGTCGTAGGAATGAGCAAGCAAGCGAGTCTCGGTATAGCTGAGGTCGTCCTGATGACACAAGGGAACTCTCCATCCGGGAACCCGTGCGCACCCGTGTGTACGTTTGATGGAAGAACGGCAACGACGAGCGACGGGGACGATGAGCCTCGGGCCATTCGCTCGACATTGCTATGTTGCGGTAATTGCAGCTAATTAAGAGGTTGAATTCTTCCACTTACCCCTCATCTGTTACCTTGTTCGTCTTGCTTCGCGTACTTTCGCTTCTTCGGTTTCGTGTCATCTTCTCGACCCTGTTTCCATCTACTACTATAAACGACTTTGTGAACTTTCTCTACTCCCTGTAGCTCATCGTCTCTTTGCAAAAATTTACCTACTACTTGTAACGAGGACCTTACAGTTACATTTATTCTAGAAATTTCTTTGGCATAATTAGATATAACAAAAGTTTATTTGTAGAAAAAGGTTACAACTTAAAAAAAAAATAAAACTGCAACTGTAAGAGTCCTAAAAATATATTAAAAATTAAGATAAAGAATGGTAGGTATGATACATAAAAATATTTCGCCTGCAACGTGTGTGTTGGGATTTAAATACAACAATATGTCTTAATATTTTTAGGGATTCTGTTTTATAAGATTTTTGAAGCTCCTACCAACAATAAATTTGCCAATAATCACGGCTGGGGTTATTATGATGAAAACCTGTAAATCCCCCCTGTTAGGAGAATGAAAATAAATTGCAAGCTCAGATTTTTCCAACAACGCTTTTATACGTTTCGCGTGGTAGTGTGCCATACATCGTGACCGACGGACTATCAGTACGTATGGTGTCGAAACCAGGGAACATCATTGGAATAGGATATACTTTTTGAGTTAAATAATAACTATCTTGGATAGTGTTGAAAAAAGTATTTTATTCGTTTTGCAATAATTATGATTATTTTTCCCATCGGAATTTCAGCCAATAGAAACGACGCATTTGGCCTCATGTGGGGGAACGTAGTTGATTTTATTTCGGATATTTTTCGGATATTTCCTAACAAGTTGCTAAGCAATAAAAACAATTTCTGAACAACTTTTAACCTGAGACTTCTTCACATCTGTCAAACTTCTAACGAGAACTGGAACGTGATCTGAAGAATGAGCCGAAATTCCGATGGAAAAAATAATCCGACAAATACCCCTCGAGCTTCAAAATTAATCGTGTATTTCCCTTAAACTTCCCTGCATACAAACAATCGTGTCAAGTTTTGCAGAAAATTCCCTCGCGAAATCGCTCGGGATTTTTTAACCTGCAAAACTTGACACTCTTGTTTGTATGCAACGAAGTTATCGGGAAATACCCGATAATTTTGAAGCTCTTGGGATGTTACTACTGAATAATTCAGAGACGTCATTTCATCACTTACAATGAATACCAATATTCGGTAGATACAATAATTCATAAACGAAAAGAGTCGATTGATGCAAAAAACGTGCAAATGAAAATCAACCAAGATTGTGTCTGTCAGTCTGCTAGTGAATCAGTCATGAATGTGTTTGAAATATTTTTTTATTGGAGCTGAATTCAAAAAATTCAATATCACGGATTGGGACCTCGTATTTTCCGACGTGATCTTAAAATTTATCTCCGTCCGTAAAAATGGAGGAAAAGCGATAACTTATAATAAAAGTTCGAAAAGCTTATAAAATCCAGTATATTGCGACGATTAAAAAAAAAAAGTATAATCTCTCCATGCGTTGGGCCACTTGGTTTTCCGCATGTAGCAAATATGAATATGACGTCCAACTATCTATTTATTAGTTGTAAATGAATTTATTGGCATAACTACTTAGTTGATCATGGTACCAACCTAGAATTAGTTCCGTCTATTATTAATAATTGGTTGACCTGAATAGTGCACGCAACAAGTTAGTTAGTTAAACTATTAAAGTAGTATAGACAATGAATTTTATTCGTATTCTGACCAACATTGCATACATTTGTTAATGCATTTGTTAGTGAGTTGATACATCTAACTAACTCAAAGTAGTTCACATGGCGTAATAATCATTTGGCTATGACAGCACTAAGCCAACCGACTTAGTACTGTCGGTTAGTCGGGTGAATTTTTTTTATTCTCCAATCAATCCCTTTTCCGTGCACTTGTCTCTTATAGCAAACTGGGCCAACATTCGTCTCTTTCCATAAAACTATATTTAACAGAAAGCAACATGACTTTTTCAAACAAATAACTTCTCCAGCTCCAAGAGTATCCCATCTCTGATTGTACGTCGTACTCCAATGCGATAAAAATACATTTCAATGAATAAACAATAGTCGAATGAAGAAATATATCTGTAGCTCCAAGTATCATGGGAATTTCGATGCGTGTCTGCCTCGTATATTTCGCATCATGGTATCGAATTCAGGGATCATGGTGAAGGGCTTGCCAAATCCATGGAGACCAATAGAAAAATAAGAGAGAAAGAGCATCCCGTGCGTATATTCGCGAAACAGAGGAAGATCTACTTCTCGATTGGCTCCGAGGTGCCATAGCGAGAGCGTTGTGTCGCTGAGTGAAGTTTCGTATATGCTTCATAGCCAGAGGGGTGGTGTAGTATTGCTCGCATGCGATCTGTGCGTGCGTACACGTAATGCCGTGTCCACGCACACTCACTCACACTCTGCCCGTACTCGCTGACGTGACGCGAAACGAGCGAGAGATGGTACCTAATCTAAGCGCGTGCTGGCTGATGCTACGTCGGAGCTTGGGACATGTACATACGCGCGTGTGAGTCGTGAACGCGAGACGGGTGCGTAACTCACACGGTTGCGACCACTAACGGCACATTCACGACAGAATAGGATACTTGCAACATTCATACCGGTCTAGCAGTACTATATATTCTCTATATAATATATAGTACAGTGTGCTATAGATGTGTGCGCGGACCCCTCAGCCATTTACCTATCGTGTGTTACCAGCTGTGTGTTAGTGTGTATTTGTGTATAATAGGCACGAACTCGAGTTCAGGCACGCACATACTAGAAAGGACAGCTATGAAGGGGCGGATGGAAGTGGGTGAGGGCGTGGAGGGCTCGCGCGAGCACCGCGCTCGGGCAAGATAGGAAGCAGTCAATAATTCACGCATTACTCTCGGTTATTATGCCACCATGGTCTGGCGTCGTGCTCAACGCAGTTGCCTGTATCGTTTTCCCGCCCGTCCAACCCCACGCCTGCTATTGAACTGTGTATATGACATGGTCTAGTTTTCGATCTATATACAAGAGCACGGGCGTCAAGATCGATAGATCATCAAAATAGTGCAATTAATTGTAGCGTTATTAAACATTATGAAATAGTTTTTTTTTGCAACGCGGGAACAAATAGCAGTGCTTTTCAATGCAGTTTTTCGGGACGAAAGTGGCTTCATGATAGTGTTAAGAAATTAGGTTGGCGCATTCGCAGTTCGCGATCATTTCAATTCCGGCCTTAGGGACGAAAATTAGTAATCTCAATTTTTACTGTTTATCCCGTAAAACTGTTATTCAAAGCGCCACTATCCATGTACTTGTCATAAATAATGAAAACTGGGTATGAAGTACTTAAAGTACTGCGTATTTAATAGTTATAATAATAAGTACTTAATGTACTGTAAGGTACTAAGTACTTCAAGTTTCACAGGGGACGACGTCAAAGTACAAAATATTATCTTTGTACTTTGTACTTTAAGTGTTTTCCACGTACTTCATGTCGAGCTCTGCAATTAATACAGTGTGCAACACGGGCTAAAATTGGCGTTTGCGACTTGTGTGAATGCAGCCCTTACTTCGCTCGAGCAGTAAACCTCACACTCGTGAGGTTTTATTCTATTTTAAGTCTAAAACAAATGGGTAGAAGGAATTGTAAAATCACCCTTTTTTCTTCGCTTTAACTCTCATTTATTCTGATATAATTATATCGAGAAACACAGTTTTTCTTTTCCGTTCTTTGTGCATAACGCGATAAAGGAGATTTGCAGGCAATGTAAAAAGTTTCATAGTGGCGAAGTATATCATCGAGCGGAGAGACAAACAAAGTGAGAAAACATTGAGGGGTTTGGTCTATGGTCTCACGGAAACGATAGAACGTCGTCTTTTCCATTTTCTCTTTGACGGATGAGAGAATATCGTGCTCCAGATGTACGGAGGAGCTATGAGCTATTCTTCAATGATGTAAGGGGAGGTCTTAACGAAAGAATCCAAGGGCGAAAAGGAAAGAAGTATATTATAGTTATCGTATAGTAATTCATGGGAAGAAGAAGTAAAGTTCACCCTCTGTCGCTTCATTCATACCAAAGATGGCATTTCCCCCCTCTATGCCCCTTGAACGAGAAAGCATGATTACTACTGTTAATGAAAGATGAAACGCACGTGACGTTATTTGCTATGTAATTTATGGGGTTACACGTATGTTGTGTTCTATCGGTAATGGAAAATAATCAGATCACCATAGTAATCTCGACACTTCCCTACGTATGGTGTTATGCTACGATGAAACTTGTTCGTTAAATAACTTGTAGTTTCTTTGATTTTCCGCTGTGAATTAAATGTTCAATTTAACAGACAGGGAAACATTGTTTTTTTTCCATTTCTTAATATCCTGGAAATTTGCCGAATCGTAGTAGCTTACCATCGTTTCACTATTGCTTAACTTTAAACGGCCGTTCATACCATATACCATTCTATATGTTATTTTAAATACACAATGCAGGCCTCCAAATGAATGTTTTGTTAGGGTGACAATAATTGTGCTCACCTTAAGTATGTTCTATTCTACAGAACCGAATAATTGATGAAGAAATAACAATTTTGTTGCTATATCCAAACGGCCCGTGTCCGCCGACTTAGTTGAATGACTTATTTTCTTTTTCCATTGATATTAACGCTGAGAAAAGTAATAGATAAATAAATATTGATTCTTAACAATAAAAATGTTGCTCACTTCAAACATGCTTTGGGCCGCTGAACCCAACGATTGCACGGAGAAAAAAAAGTAGTTGGGTACACCCAAGAAGTAGTTGCACGGATTCACTTTTCGTAAGTCCATACAACCTCGAATTTTGTGAGTTGAGACAACTGCTTTTAGTTACCATCTATTAGAGTTGTATGCAACCCACCGGTTAGTTGGCACAACTAACTTCCTAAACAGAACACGATTTGACCCGGCTATCGGCAGAAATTGTGCGTATTTATTAAAAATGCAATGAATTGACATATAGTCGATAAAATTAATGCGGTTTGACGTTATGCTTGATGAAATTGATACAGTTTGGGGTTACAGTTGATATGGTTAATTCAGTTTGAGATTACAAGTGATCAAATTAAGACGGTTTGAGGTTATAGTGTTCCATGTCTTATTTCATCTGTCGAAGAGTGCATTCTAAGATGAGTGTGGCATCCTGTCTATCGATAACATTTCTTTGCAAAAAATGTGCATCGATAGCCATTCTTTGCAAAAAATGTCTATCGATAGCTTTTTTTTTTTGCAAAAAAGTCTATCGAAAGCATTTTTTGGAAAAAATTTCTTTTGGCAGCATTTTTTTTGCAAAGAATGTCTATCAACAGCATTTGCAAAATAGTCTATCGATAGAAAGCATTTTCTTGCAAAAAAAGTCTATCGATAGCATTTTTTTGCAAAAAAAGTCTATCGATAGCATTTTTTTGCAAAAAATGTCTATGTCTAATAGTGATGCGAAACTTCACGAAAATAGGCGGTCGCCACACTTTGGTTAACACACACGCTTCGATTGAAAGAAAAATATTTGGCTGCGAGTGCTCGTTGCGTTGGTTTAAAGTGG
Organism: Ephialtes manifestator; assembly: GCA_963970395.1. Lineage (NCBI taxonomy): Eukaryota > Metazoa > Arthropoda > Insecta > Hymenoptera > Ichneumonidae > Ephialtes > Ephialtes manifestator. Next base: position 16,737,378 of record OZ019976.1, read on the forward strand.
TTGCGCGGTCTCACTGACTAGTTGGGCAAACTCACTTTTCGATGTCACGACAACTATTCGAGATTGTTATAGGCACCGAGTAAATCGTTGTAGCAACTCATTTCTGGCCAACTCATTAAAGCTGTGTTCGCCCAACTACTCTTTTTTCTCCGTGTGTTAAAGAAACGGAAGATTCCAATCGATTCATTAAATCTTTATTTGACAATCCCTGTTCATCGCATGTAGTTTACCTTACCAATCTCTTTTCTCATTATACATAATATTGAAAATTGAAAAAGACTGCATACTGAAGCCCTAAAGCCATTTCTTGGTGTTGAAGTTTTCTTTTCTCAAAGACTCTGTCACAGCAGCACGTAATAAAAGCCAACCAATTAAATCAGTTAAGTTGTTTTTCTTACGTTATGTGGAGACAAAAAATTTGTTCGAACAACCAAGAATTTAGATAGACATTCGAGAAAAAGATTGGTAGTCTTAACAAATAGTTTGATTGGGCTTCCGAAGCCCTTTTATTTCCGAGTACCTCTGGCTACGGCTAATAGATATATTTTTTTATTATTATTATTTTTATTTATTTTTCATTCTTTCCATGGTATAGCTTCAATCGTCGTTTACCGCCCTCCCACCCTTATTCCTATCACTCCCTACCCGCACTTCACTAAGCTAACCTAACTTCCAATGCGTCCGCAGCTGACTTAGCTACACTGCACCGCATTCGCCATGGGCATGGGAAAACAGTGGAAAATCCGTACAGATACAAACAGCCGTATATTCTTCTGACTTTCCGGTGTATACACGAAAGTAACTTACTTAAGTATATACACCAAGGCCTCAGAAAAACTGACCTCCCGCTCACTGGTTGATGAGCCAGCCGGTACATAGCTAACGGGTCACCCATCCAAGTTATGGCCGCAAACAATGCTGTGTAACTCGGGGGATCGCCAGAGCCGTACACCGACCGTACAACCACCATTGTCGGTTATTTTTTATTATTATTTTAACGCGTAATATAGTTATTCCTTGCATAATTACTAGTCATTTATGGATGATCGAGTGACGTAATAACAGCTCTATGTACTGAGACCGTCGAGTGAGAATGAAAATCTCTAAATGAGAGAATATGACATTATGGCGCATGGCACCGGTTATTGACAGGGTCACGAAAAGATTCTCCCGTAATTTTTATTTATTTTTAGTTGCTATTCTAGACTGCCCCCCCCCCCCCCCCATTTTCGTTCTAGTCTAAAAAACTTCGTTTTTGGATAGAGAATTTACTATAAAAAATATCATCGACGTACTTTTAGAGAGATTCAAGTTCGGGGTATTTTTTTTACATTTTTTTTAAATTTTGTTTTATTTTTAGCTGCTAATCCAGGCCTCATCCTACTCTGGGTCTAGGCTCAAAAATTTTGTTTTTTGACACATAATTTACTATAAAAAAAAAACAAATCGTCGACGTACTTTTTGAGACAATTAAATTTTAGGTAATTAAAAAAACACAAATTTTTTTAAAAATCTAAAAAAAATGCTACAGTGTTTTTTTATATTGCTCTACAACATCTCAAAAGAAAAAAATAAATATACATGAGGGTCGCGACCCTGTCGATAACCGATGGAATGCCTCATATACATCTACTGATTATCGTCGATATATACTCAACGATGAAACACGTCGACAGTAGAATATACCACAACTCGAAAACTGCAGTGACGTTCGAATGAGATTTTCGTTTCTGGTACGGGAATGAGGTATTTTTGTACAAGCGTAACACATCGTTGCTATGTGCTTTGCTGGTTTTCGTACCCCCGTTATTCCTGGTGCAACGGCAAAGCCGCCGCCGGTGCGTTTGGGTTTATACCTCAGGCCGAGCCCCGGTGTGGCAGCTGTCTCGAAATTGAATTTGTAAGATAAACAGCCTCGACGTTACGCGGGCTTACCACCTATTTTCCGGACGTACGACGAGGGTGCAGGGCGGCCGGGTCGCTCTTCTCTACTCTACCTCCCACCCTATCTTCTCGCAGTTTCCAGCTCGTTCGCTCTTCTAACTCCCTTGCGAACGAATGAACGAGACCCAACGCGGTGATCGCAACGTAAATTCGCATTTCACCCCCACTTCTCTCTGCTTCACCACTGTCTCTTATATTCGCTCATGTATAACTCCGACGACGAGACGGGTTCATTATAAATGTTATTAATCGCCTCAGGCACGTTTACCCCACCAAAACGATGTTCACTGTTTAAACTGGTACAAAGTTCGCTTTTTGCGTAACCCAGGCTTTGTTTTTTTTTTCGTTCCTCCCGTTTTTCACGTTGGCACGATTTGTTTGCAGGCGTCTCGAGTGTCCTCTTTCAGAGACTTTGTCACCAAAATAAAAAGAGAAAAAGCAAAATATCTCGAGAGTATATTATCTCGCATAACTTCCCCATGATCGACCGTCGGCGCTAATAAGTTCGAAAGAAATTTAAAAAACGCAAAAGCAAAGTATTCGTTTTTTTATTTTACTTATCAAAAGTTCTACTATATAAGACAAGCAGTGCTCTTGTCGTTTTAGAACAGCGAGGGTTATTATACCCTCGGAGATCACCGAGTTTTGAAAGTTCGTGGCCGGGGGCAACCTCGGATGCAAGGATCTCGCCGCAGGACGAGCTGACAGGTCCCCAGTCCTCGGAATTTACGTTTATCGTTCACATGTATACGCTCGGTGGGTGGCATAACTGCAGTAGCTAAGGCACGGAACCGCGTGCGACAAGATGATACAAGCTTGATCTCGCAACCTCGTCCTCGCCTTCGTGGTTCCGTCTATCGCGGTTACGAGATGCATTTGCGGTGTATCGTCCTCTCACCATATTCAAATTAATAGAATCGAGACAATGCAGTTTCCTCTAACGTACGAAAAATACAAAAATGAAGAAAAAAATTCAATATGATAAAGAGACAAAGTGGAGTGCTGTAAGAGTGCGGGTAAAATTCGCTGGTCTCTCCCTTAATTCGATTAAGTCTGTGTGTTGCTGATGCTACGGCTTTTTCTATTTTCGCCTGAGTACCCTCGCACGTAGACCCTTTCTATCTCTGCGCATTCCTTCCCCCCCGTCTAGCTCTTTTCCCCTTGCATTCTCTCTTCTATATCCCATCTCTGGTTTTTCTCATCCGCGCATTGCCCCAACGAGAAGAAGTGGAGAGCGCTGTTAGTTCCAGAAGTAAGACCGCAGGAGTAGTAGCATCAGGGTCAGAGAATATATATGTAGGGAAGTGGAAGAATAAAAAAGAAAAGAAAAAACAGGCAATGGCAGTAGAATGAGAGCGCGGACGTCGGCCAATTCCCTCCTAGTGTTACGCAATTTGCTGACATCCCGTGCTCGAAAAGGGTCTCTGGCTAAATAAGAGAGCCGGGCTTATTAGGAGATGATGGGGCGAAGCGCTCACTCCCGTTCCCGTTTTCCTTTACGCTCTTTCGTGCGCCTCGGGAAAACAACGCGCGTTGCTTCGGGTTAACAGAGTGGAAAGATGGCCCGTGGAAAGGGCTTCAGGGGTGCGGAGGATGAAGCAGCGACTACGTCTAGGGATACGATGAAAGGGACCGAGGATAGTTTGTCAAGCCAGCAGCAGCAGAAACAGAAACAGCAGGTTGAGTTCACGGACCAAGAGTCGTGCTAATTAAAGTCTCATACTTTTTTTTTCATTATCCGTCTTCCCACGCACACTATAAGAAAATAAACTATTCAGTTGTAGTTAACTGAATGTAGTTTGTCTCAACAGAATATTGTTTGGTCCCCCTGCATAATGCGATTGACTTAAGTTTACTATGAATATCGCCACTTCCAACCTCGCATAAGTCTGATGTAACTATATTGGCTCAATTGAACTTATGTTCAGTCCACATTGGGTTGATTTAAATTGAAACATGTGACATAACACCTTTTATATTTTATCTTTATATTTTATCTCTTAACCGAACTTGGTACACAGCCCGAGTAGAAATTCAACTACGGGGAATATCAGGCCCTAGCACGGTAGCCGGATTTAAATCTAAGGCCCCTGCCTGGCAACCTTATACGGGCCTTGCAGGAATGTAACGCAGCGCATGATCAAGGCCAGATTAAGTTTTCTAGATAAGGGCCGGATAGAGGCTGCTCTAATAAGCTCCTACTTATAAAAACGGTAAATACATTACAAAATAATTATCTGCGCTCATCGAATTCGATTTATTTTGCACTTTCTATTGGATATTCGAGCTTATTTAGTTTTCAGTACATATTAATTGCTGAAAAAACACATATCAATTTATTTATCGTTGGTGGGAATCGAACCTTGATCCTCTGGGTGACAGTTCTGTGCCTTAGCCCACTCGGCCATTGACATCTCAGAAAGTTTATATATTTATTGTCTATTTGAAGTATGCTTGAAATGAAAACATGTCAAGACTGTACATCCATTTATTGCGACTACGACCGAAATATTCAAAATTCAACATGATGCACGGAGAAAAAAGAGTAGTTGGGCTAACACAGCTTTAATGAGTTGGCCAGAAATGAGTTGCTACAACGATTTACACGGTGCCTATAACAATCTCGAATAGTTGTCGTGGCATCGAAAAGTGAGTTCGCCCAACTAATCAGTGAGACCGCGCAACCACTTTAAACCAACGCAACGAGCACTCGCAACCAAATATTTTTCTTTTAATCGAAGCGTGTGTGATAACCGAAGTGTGGCGAACGTCTATTTTTGTGAAGTTTCGCATCACTACTAGACATAGACATTTTTTGCAAAAAAATTCTATCGATACACTTTTTTTTTCAAGAAGATGCTGTCTATCGATAGACCTTTTTGCAAATGCTGTCGATAGACATTTTTTGCAAAAAAAATGCTGCCAAAAGAAATTTTTTCCAAAAAAATGCTTTCGATAGACTTTTTTGCAAAAAAAAGCTATCGATAGACATTTTTTGCAAAGAATTGCTATCGATGCACATTTTTTGCAAAGAAATGCTATCGATAGACAGGATGCCACACTCATCTTAGAATGCACTCTTCGACAGATGAAATAAGACATCGAACACTATAACCTCAAACCGTCTTAATTTTATCACTTGTAATCTCAAACTGAATTAACCATATCAACTGTAACCCCAAACTGTATCAGTTTCATCAAGCATAACGTTAAACCGCATTAATTTTATCGACTATATGTCAATTCATTGCATTTTTAATAAATACGCACAATTTCTACCGATAGCCGGGTCAAATCGTGTTCTGTTTGGCAAGTTAGTTGTGCCAACTAACCGGTGGGTTGCATACAACCCTAATAGATAGTCACTGCAACCCAGCCTATACAACTAACTAAAAGTAGTTGTCTCAACTCACCAAATTCGAGGTTGTATGGATTTACGAAAAGTGAGTCCGTGCAACTACTTCTTGGGTGTACCCAACTACTTTTTTTTCTCCGTGTGCGGCGGTCACCCATCCAGGTTCTGGCGTTTGACGGTTAGTACCTGGATAGATTTCAAAGTAATTCTAGCGGTACAGTCTCGTAAAACGTGAGTTTCAGCGAAAATTTCAAATACTTCTCGATGGGATAATGATGTGAAAAAATCCAGCTCACGCAAGGTGTTGAAAAGATTGATTTTGCATAACAATAATTTTTTAATGTTTTTAATGAATGCCGTATTTAACCCTTACACGAACCTGATAATGTAAATTTACAGCATATTTAAAAAAACTATGCCATACGAAGACCGTATGCGGATCTGACCAAGGAAAGTAAAGGTAAATTGGACAAAATCTTGGTCCAAATGTCACAGGAAGACCTTGTGCGAAACGGATAAGGTCGATGAATGGCATATCTATGTGAGGTTATCATATGTAAAGCCTGACATGGGCCTGATTCGGTGGAAAGACGGCATTTTTAAGGTACAATGCCATATCTCGGCCTTACATGGACCTGAGCAGGTGAATTTATGACGGCCCCAAATGAGGTTACCGTACCTAAAACTGATCTGGACCTCGTGTGACAGCAGGCATACCTGATGAAATTTCTACTCGGGAGCTTCTGTATATCGGTTCATATGTCTTTTTTCATAGATTGTATGTACAAGCAAAGAGCCTGTTTGCATATATCGAAATGCCACAAGATGGCAACAATTTTTGCGTATTCTGTGACTCGCGTCACGGCGGTTATGGTGAAGTATTAGAATTACTTTAAAAACGATGAAATAAAAATACTTTTATAATAATCAAAAAACTCCCGACTGAAAAAATGAATGTAATTAATAAACAAATTGGGTAATCAGAAAATGATGAAACAATAATTAATCTCCCGACTATAATATGCGAATGATTATTGTTTCATCATTTTCTGATTACTCCATTTTAAAGCGCACCAAAGTGAGCTATCGAAATACTCAATTCTGTGTCACAACTAAAAAAGATTTTTTCCACAGTGCAGAGCCAGAAAGTATTATTCTTCTTATTTTTCTCTTAGTTTTCACTTTACATTTTTTATTAGCTCTGAACTTGGTTGTTTCAGTCGATCTGAACGAGATTGTTCTTTTCATAGTATTTTTGCACGATCTAGTCTAAGACTGGTACATTCTATCTACACATAAAGTTCATAGGAGATTCCTAGTAATTTATGTTAGTCCTTTTCTGCAGTAGCGTTTTTTTAATATTTCTAGGCTCATTAAGAACTATCCTTCTATACGATAATCCCGTATTTTTTATGTCTTCCAACTTAGTTATTAGTTTTGGTTCCTCGCTAGGGTACGTCTAGGCATTGATTAAAAAGATACTGGTGAGATGGTCCTGTGTGCAGCATCATTTCATCTCGGCAAGGAGATGGTTTCGTGTAGAAACTACCGGACTCGGACTCGTTGTACTGCTCTGCTCTGTGGTTGCGTCGTATCCTTCCCCGGGCCAACCCTGACACGGTTCGTTCGTTCGTTCATTCATTCTCCGAGCCGGGCGAGGGTTCCTTGCAGAGAGGGGGTAGCAGACGAGAGCGGGTGAATTAGCGCGAAGCCGAGTAGTATGGGGCACGATGGTTGCTTCTACTACTGCTCTGCTACTGCTGCTGCTGCATTTGGAGCGGGCACATTGAGGATGCACACACAGAGGGGGAGCCACTAGTGGTGTTAGGAGAAGCGGGAGTAGCGCTCAGTGCGGGGCCGCTAGTGCAATCTCGCGTATAGGCTGTCCCCCCATAAACGTGCGGGCATTGTCGGTTTGCACACGAATGCCTGCTGGGTACCCAGTGGTTACGGTAATGAAATTGCTACGCCAGCCTCTACCTGATATTACTCCGAGCCCCAACAGTGCGAATACCGGCAGTTGTGCCGCCGCTTGGTTTAGGAACCGTGCGAGTGATATCTCGAGAAGTTTCAACCGAGCTATTCGCGCGCTCACTCGCCCGCACTCTGGCCATTAAGCTCTGCTATATCTTGCACGCGGACTCGATCTCCTTTTCTCTCTCTCTCTCTCTCTCTCTCTATCTCTCTCTCTCGCTTGAGCGTTAGCTTTGCTGTCTGTACAGTACTGTACACATATTTCTCATGTTGCTATTGCTGCACTTGATGCACGCAAATACGCACAGACTACCTCGTATATCGCATGGTCAGGATGTGTATACACGGAGAAAAATAAGTAGTTGGCACAACCATTTCGAGATTGTTGTTTACACTGATGAATCTGACGCTGCTAATACGTTATGTGATTTCTGGCTAGAGATGGCAGTTGGCGGAGTTCGGTTATATTAACGGTGCCTAGGCTTTGACGCAATATTCTGGTGATTAATAGATTCTTGTATATTAAGCTGATTAATAAATAACTTAATAAGAGTCATTTCTCCGTACACTATTCAATTTTTGACAAAAATTGTGTTGTTTCATTTGAAGATATAGATCTTTTTTTATTGGCATATATTTAAACCCATTCATATAACATCACAATACACAACAATTATAAATACCGTTATCAGAAAGTTAGGAAAACAAGTGCAATTTTATTTTATCTGACAAGACATATATTTTGAAATTCTTTGCTTATATACATTCAAAATTTGCAAAATAACCTCCTTATTTGTTTTTTTTTTAATATGCCTACTTATCTCCAGAGTGTAACTGCAGTTGAATCCATGGAAATTTTTTTGCATGAGTTAGTGGAACAAATTAGTCAAGCACGATCATTAAGAAACTGAGTCAGGAGAAGTGGTGGCCAATTTTCTAAGTGCGCTCAATAACTATGCTTTCCAGATAGAGCGAGGCAGTGGGCCATTCTCAATCGGCGGATAAACTATTCTGTTGAAAACGGTGACGTCGACGAGAACCGACCTCTTTTGCTTGGTCCGTTAAAGTCGCATTCTTCAACTCTTAAAATGCAAGCTATTAGCGGAACTGCGCAAGTGGCTATGGTGTCTCCCACTCCTCACTCCCTGTTCCGGAGAAAATTGTATAACTGAACGAAAGAGAGAGGTGGAAGATCGAAAGAGAGAGTCTGAAAGAAGAAAGGTAACCGCCAAGTTGCCAGGGTAAAGAAAGAAGGAAACCGATGGAGTAAGGGAGAATATACAGAGTACGGGGTAATAATGCTCAAAGACGTTAAGTCGAGGGGCTAAATGAGAACGGCTAAAGACTGGAAAGTTAGTTCAGCCTGAGGAAGAATTAGAAACCGCCGAGTGCCTCGCCTTCATCGCCCTCGACGGTTTCTCTCTCACTCAAAGCAATTCTCGTTTCTCTTCTTGGAAACTCGAGGCCTCAGGGGGGAGATCAGCGAACATAACGATCCCAAGTCTTCCCAGCCACAAGCAAAGAAAAGCTACGAACGACCTAGAGAATAGACGGAGCACCTGCAGCAACGAAGAGTTCGACCACCCTAGGACAAACAAATTAATACAAATTACAAAGCTGCGTCATATCGTGACGTGAGAGAGGAAACGAGCTGGATGGATGCTCTGTTGTCTTTGTCTTCATCCTGCTGCTTCATCCAACTTCACTATGAGTGTACTAATATTCTAGGAAAGAGACTTTGTGTTCTGCTGTCCGACGAGGTAATACGGCGTGCACCACGGCGAGCTTCGTTACTGCGCGTGTAGCGATAACGCTGGTTTATGTGTTTGAAGAAAACCAGGGTCTCCCTGTCTTGCTTACATACTTCGGATGAATTATGAGATCTCGTGAGAGGACCAGACGAACAGAGAAGATGGGGAAAGGGAGAAAATCTTCACCTTGATACAAGTTCTCAACTGCAGTAGTACAGGGCCGCGAGACTTTTGCGTACATACAGACTAAACTCTGAACTAAAAGCAAGTAGTACTAAGTCAGATGCATAAGGCAGATGAGAAACGTCAAATGCCTTGCAGAAGATTTCTACAGTGTGACAATAAAACTTACAGTTGAACAACACAAGACAAAAATTCTCACCATTTTCGGCATTACCAGAAATTATCAGATACTTTTGGGCGGATACACTGGGAGAATACCGCCTGGCGTGCAGATCAGCCGTTCAAACGGACAGAAAAGCATCGCAGCGCCTCGAGAAAATTATTATTATAGTTAGGAAAGGCTGGATTTATTGTTTTAAAGTAGATAACGATGGTGTAGTATATATACATATACAGGATCTGTAGAAGCTTTTCCGACAGTCAGACAGTCCAAAGCTCATGAACAGTACGGACAGACTATAGGCAATGATGCACGTTCGGAACTCTGAAGAGTTATGTTGGCACTACCTACGTATGGCCAGTCATCCACACTGCAAGCTTTCAAGCTTGCTTCGAAACTATCGCGCAGCATGTGATTCCAGTATGTGATACTCTATGAGATATACGAATATATGTGGACGCGTGTTTATACCAAATGGCTTTCGCTTCTGGTCGTTACCGTGCCCAAGTGTCATATGTGGTATTCACTCAGAAAACGGAGCTGTTTCGACAGCGTTTCCCAGTTCGCACATCGCTCATTGAACTAGCACTAGGAAAGTAAAATGAGAGATATTGGAAGAGAACTTGAATAACTCGGCAAGTACGTATAGCATGTGCTTCGCATAGTATATAGGGTGAAAGTGAGAAGGCAAAAAACGCGAAGCCGGAAACGATAAAGAGCCGGCAAAATTGCGCCATTGTGCGAGAGGCGTCCTTTCTCCTTCTCTCATTCGTTCAAGTCTCGTAGCATTGCTGTGCCTCGTATGGCTATTACTATGGTAATATCTCAGGCAGTGCAGCACAAAATGTCCAATTAGGTGTGAAAAGGTTGGGGAAAAAATACGAGTTGTCGGAGTGGTTGGTGAGTGAGTGAGTGAGAGCGTGGAAGAAAAGATGGCGGGAGAGAGGGTTGTCGACGAGTGACAGAGAACGATAGAACGATAGCATTTGAATGGGCAAACGGGCCAACAGCGGCATGGCCATCCCTGCCATCGCCAGAAAAGGGGGTAGTCTGAACCCCCAGAGTGAGAAAGCGATCAGAGGTGAATGAGGGTAATGGTGGTAAGCCTGCGGAGATGGAGGATTGGAAAGAAGAGGGTGCCCCACAAATGAGGGAAAGAGACCACGAGAGCGCAAGAGTGAGGGGTTTCGAGAGGATGAGTGAAAGAGGGACCGATATAGCAAGAGGCTCAGCAACACGGCCCGCAAGCAGCGGCAGCAGCAACGGGGGTTTTGCGCAATGCGCCCACCGGCGCGCTGCAGTGGGGTTTATTCCTGATCTCTGCGTACGTTCAGCTGGTCTTTCCCTCTTTCTCCTCATTCCTCTCTGTCTTCGTTCTCGAGTCTTCTCTTACACTCTAACTCTATTCTCTCTGTTTGCCAGGTTCGTTGTGTAGTATCACGTGGTCTATCGCGGAGTCACCGCATGTTTCCACTTTTTTTTTTGTTTCAAGTGTGTTCCCAACGCCAGGATGGTTTCTGCTCTTATTTTTTCAACATCCCACAAAGCGTATCTCTGGTATACGTGCACGGTAGCTGGTTATATGGTTATCCGACAGCCTAAGCTAGTTCTCGACCCTCTGGAATATTCGTAACAACGATACACAGCACAGGTGCACTCTATACCCTTCTCTCTTTTTCACGCTTCTTCCGGCGTCTTCAACCCCCTCAAAGCCACCTGGTGCGCTTCTCCTCACGACCAGGGTGTTCCCCCCTAATGCTACTCGCTTTCTTACCCTTTCCACCGAACACTCTTTCCTGGCAAGAAGCCCTCGCCATCCTTCGGGCACGCTTATCCACCCTCTGCTCTCGGAGACCCGACGAATGGTATGGGATAACCGCGAAATAAACCATCGCACACCTGAGAAGTTTCACACTCGCGATACAAGAAACGTCGGGATTTTTTCGTGGCGAAGTTTGTCATTCTGGGATTTCAGTTTGTATGTGTAAATAAAAATAAAACCCAGTAAGCCCATATGCACCTGTACTCTCTAACTTATCAAATGACTGTGAAATTCAACCCGCATACGGATCCCATCTCAGTTGCGCCGAAATTGCACTCACAATATCTGTGCAATATGTATGCAGTGCAAATGGGACGGTATATATCCGAATTCTCCGAAAATAATAGGGGTCGCACACGAAAAAATGTGTTAATATACACACCAATAGCTCGGAGTAGTTTCTGTGTATATTGCCAATGGTCAGGGTCCAGCTTTTTCGCGCTATACGCGAGTTCGACCATAGAAAAGTATGTTTAATTGTCGAAACACAAAAACGTGAGTTGCTCAAGCTCTCATTGCACATATGGCCCAGCATACATTCACTGCACTGTTCCATGTAGTGCCTGCACGACCTATATCCAAAGTTTAGTGTGCAGAAGCCGCGGGGTCTGTACACCTGTGTACGGGGTGAACAGGGAAACGCGCATTTGCTCGTCGCCTGTACCCTCAGGCGATCTGTTAGTTCAACAATTTTTTACATAGTCCAGAACATGAACAAGGTTTCACTCGGGTGCCCTTTTTAGGCGTGCTCCACATTCATTGACACTTTTTTTAACATTAACACGCTACCCAATGTTTCGCTACGATCCCTACAAGCGTCATTAATTCGACCAGAATAAACTCGTTTACATAGTTAACACGGCGCATGCGTTTACCCGGGCTTGGGTATACAAAGTTACGCACCATCATAATGCATTCAAATGTGCCGGAGGGTTATTATGCTACATCGTAACAACGGTATTTCAATTTTGGTCCGCTTGAATATAAAGCCCATGATTTCATCAACATCGACTCGTAACACCCTTCCTCTTCAGGTAAGTGAATTTCAATAAGCCTCAAGCTTTACTATGCATGTTATAACTAATAATATTATTATTAGTCCTCAAAAATATTCAGGTCCATCCTAAGCCGATTGAACGATTTTGGGTTCAGCAAACAATAACTATTTTTTCAAACTTTCTAAAGATTAAAATCTATATTATAAGCTTTATGAACGTTTCATCCATCGATGATATACTGAAATGTGACATAATTCTGATCAAATATTCAATCGTTATACCGAAATAATCCGAACTCACCAGTCGTATAAAAACGATAAGCTTTTGATACGCATTTTGTTTTTTAAGTAGCATGCAAAAGGCTCAGGTTCACCCGAGTTATTTCAATATGTCGGAGTCAACACCTGCAATGAAATTTTAGGAACACAGAGTTGAATTGCTTACATCTTGCATTGCATATATTAGAAACTACGTAGCGCTAGAAATTCTGTCCGTATCAGCTCAAGGAGATGAAGTCAATTCAAAATCATGAAAATAAAGCCGTCACCCTACTGAACATATGTGAAATCCGTTGCACCGGAAGCTAAGGGATTCAAATGGATGCTCTGATGTATTGCGATACCAGTAAACCGGAGAAAAAAAGATGGAAAAGGTGAAGGTTATACGTACGCTAGAACAGAAATTGGTACAACCAGCACGTCATCAGCAGCCTAACGATGAATCGGTATATAATGGCACTACACGAGAACAATAGTAAGAAGTAGATAAACTGTTTTGGCTCGGCATCAACGGGTAGTAGGATTGACTGATCGTTATGAAAAATTAATATCGGGAACATTGTAACCAATATTGCTCGCATGTTCAAGTACTATTATTACTGATCCTTCGTATCATAAAGAATTTTTATTGCTAATAACTGTTCTGTATCGATGACTCTGTCATATGGACCATTCAGCCACAAAGGATATTATTTATGGACATGGAATAACGACACGTGTGCGCCAATGGATCCTGTTATTACCGCCATGAGACGTCGATTTTCGATCATAATAAAGTGAGAAAAAAATATCGGTGCTCTGGGACATCGGAAGCAGGCTTGGGGGTCCTTTGGCAGTAGTAAAGAAGGGTGAGAAGCACGAAGAAGACACGAGTATGATGCGACGGTAACGGTGAATAAAATTCGTTGAAATCCTTCGAACACATCCCTCGTTGCTCGGATAAGCGCACAACCCTTCGCATTGTCCTTTACCGGCGCGTCTTTCACGTACTTTATGGATGGTGCAAAAGCTTTTCGTCCCCGGTGACTCTCTAAACAAGTCTGGACGCTGACAGCTAGTGCGACAGCAACGCCGGAATGCTGGGTGAGTTGCGAAGTTACCCCAGAGAACGGGGGAAACGCATATATCTGTCGTATCCCGTCGAGAGATCGATTCAGTCCCCGCAGCCGTTTGGATTCTCGGGCAACACACAGAACAACCGTATAAGAGACCTCGTCGTCGGCGTCCTGTTCACCATATTATCTGTTGACAATTTATTATTGGACTACGATATACACTTTCAAATTCCAATATCGGAAAGTTTTTCTTTTAGATACACGCTCCACCTGTATTGTATATATGTACCTTCGTGTGTATGTACCGTGTGTATGTATTGCTTGTGGTACAAGTCTTCAGTGAACGGAGCTATAAACGGTCACCTTACCGGGATAATACAACGATGTGAGGAAGAGAGAAGCAGAGATAAAACGAGTGAAATGAAGAAAAGATGTGGAACGAGAGACGCGAGTTCGAGATACAGTTGTATTGGTATGAGTGCGTAACAGGGGTAACTGCGTGCTGAAACTACGTGTGTGTAAACGTATACTCTTGCATCCATATAACCGTCGACTGTGCAGCGGACATTCGAGACTCAACTGTGTTTGTTTAGGAAATAAGAACGCGCCACGAAAATTGTATACCAACTTTTCTCTTTCGCGCCAATACACTCTTGTTTTGTTGTCTCAGTCTATTCTGTTTTCACCACCCCCTACTGCTTTTGTTACCAATGCGAGCTAGCCACTACACCTATCCAGGCGCACGTATGTTTTTCTTTCGGCATTTCCTCCCTCTCTCCCAACGTTCTTGCTTCTGCGAACCTTCACTTGCTTATGTTATTTTTCCACAATATTTTAGCGATTGAACAGAGGCAGTTTCTATAGATTTTTTTTTTTCAACCTACGTTGGTTGTATATAGTGTACGCGACGCAACTTCGGAAGCATGTGGGCACGTGCAACATTGACGATTCACATGATCTGTTTTCTGTTTGCTCCGTTTTTTTTCATTTTCACATATTCCTGCTCCTTTGGCTTGTTCCTTCTTTTGTTTTCTTTGTTTAATCCACCAATCTTTATATTTTTCCATTATAAATTCAGCCCATGTTTGCGCTTCCGACCCTTCGTGCACCATCTAAAATCTCCATCAGCTTTTAACCCTGCAGTCAATTTCCTTGGTTCATTGTCATTTTCTTTGCCTCTGTTTCCTTTCGGCCCTTATTTTTGCTCTTCGTTGGCATATCCTGTAGTATTTGTTTCTTTCGTGGCTGCTAGCTTCAACGCCTTTCCATTTGCTATCGTGCTTGCACACCTGCACTTGCACTTACATTGGTATTCCACGTACCCATCATATCGCATCACCCGCCCTGTTCTTCGTTTTCTACTGGTGAAATTCCCGCTGCGCCCGACAAGGCCTTTGGGGCAATCGGTCTGCCCACCCCGCGCGTTCTCCTCTCGACCTCTCGAGCAGTACGCCGGAATAATTTATCTAAAAAGGGGCTTTTCAATAATTCAAAGTTCCCCTTCTTCCTACTCTCTACTCGGTTGGCTCTTCGTTGCGATCCCACTCATCCGACCTTACCCTCCGCACCGGAATATTATCCAGCAGAGTCGTGACCTCCGTGGTTGTCAAAAAGGCAGGTTGAGTTTTGTCGCGAGACAAGTCTCCTCTATTCCAGAGAATATTCGTCCCGTTGATATTGTAGTGTTCGCTTTGTTCCGATAAACCGGTTTCGAAGGTCGAAGTCTCATCAAGTTAGAAATAGAGTTAGTGAAAATTAAAATACTCAACGCTGAGGGATATAAATAAAAGTTTAAAAAATACAAGAAGAAGGAAGGCGCTATACGGTAGTGCTGAATCACCTAGGCATGACGATGTTGACTCGCCAAAAATGCGGATCCGGAGATAACTCAGCGGTTTAATCGCGAGTGGAGCTCTGGCACGCGTAATGAAAACTACGCCGCACTGGCACTGTCCTGCTACGTACCTCGAAAAACAAGCTAAAACACAGGACAGGACTAGATGAGCTTCCGGAGGGGCAAAGTGGACTATAGTACTACCGAGGACTGTACCACTACTAGTACCAGTACTCGTTCGCTGCTGGGACTAGGATCCTCGTCGTACACGAGGGTGATCGAGGGTGGTTCACATTCTTGCGGCCAACTATCGTAAACAGTGTACCAGTAGCACCACTGGTGGTCGGTGGTGGCGGCGGTTATAGTTCCGGAGTGTATATATGCCCGAGCTCATAAATCCTCCCTTCCCAGTCAAGCAAGCTGCTGCTGGGCGTTAGGCCGAATTAAAAACTCAATTTTTTTCATTCTTTCTAGCTCTTTGCCTCAATTCACGTGGTCAGGGTCATTCGTTCCCCTTATTATACAAACCGAAACGCTAGTGCTCTGGCTGTATAAAGCCGTTTGCATGAATTCACGTGAACCAAATACGAGGTTCTTTATGTTTCGTTTTTCACTAGGCGATGCAACTGAAAAAGAAAAAAAAGTACCTTTTTCATCATTCACTCTTTATGCATAATACTCTTTGGGAACACGGCGTTGACGCGAATATTTAATTTGGCTACTTGGTTGTTTGTTTGCCCACGTAATATAGTGAAATCACCTGATCTACGTTACAAGTGAAACTATCTATCTCTGATAATCTACTTATTGAACGTAATTATGATTTATGGAATAGTGAATTAGCGAAAATAGCCGTTTATTGAGTCGTTCATTCCATAAAAAATGGTGTTTTCATTTAATAGAAGAATATCGTTTGGCATTAAATGCGTTGACTAAAAATGAGGATAAATATGCCGCAACTCCGTTTCCGTATAACGACATTGTTAGGACATGAATGTTTCTAATTATTCTTCAACTTTGATAAAATTCTTTATTCTCGTAATTTGCATAAAGAACACATTGAAATTACTATGCAAAAGTTAATTACCGGGCGGCATTATGTAACTAGTGAAAAACCTATTCGATTAATGGCCTTTCAGTATACCTACGGAGGAGTTGTAAAAAAAAAACCGGACATTGGGTACAACGCTAATCGACGTGAAGTATTATAAGAAGGTCCCGGAGCCGCAGAAGTGGAGGAATAAAAGTGAAAAAAAAGTACACATAAAGTTGTAGTTAGACCGAAGGTCGATCTAAGGGGTAGGAAGAGCGAGCATAGAACTACAGGGCCTCGTTTTGCTGTGCGGTTTTAAGTATGCAGAGGGTAATCTGCATCGTGGTGCTTGGTCTGGCTTGTTGGGGACTTCGTTACTCCAGGCGCCGTTGAAACAAAAGCTGTTTTCTCGCGTATTAAGTTTGTGCGCTCCCCTCTCCCCGTGCCCCTGCTGTAAAACTGTTAGTTTACGCAGGGTACTTTATTAATTAACTGCTGGGGGGTCGTCCGTGGCGAGGTCGTGAATGCCCGGGGTCGACCTGTCTCTACGACCTTTCCTCGCTCTTACTTACTCTCGTGGAAGCTTTCTCTTCCTCGTACCTCCATGTCGCAATTCCAACCACTCCACTAGCTGCGTGTTTCTCTCGTCGCATTCGCGGCCAAAACCATGCTACACCCCAAGAGTTCGCAGCATGGAGACATAAGTTCTCTAATACCACACGAACGCTGTTGCCACCTTGATACATATTTTAACTTTTAAGACTATTCTCCCAACGACCAGCTGTAAATACTAAAGTGGAATCGCGTCGAGGGGACAATTGTCGGGAAGCATTAAACACGCCGAATGACCTTATATATTATATAGATATAATTCTCTCCGTGTTACGATAGAAACTCCTTTTACCGATTCTCATCGTGTATATATACAGACGTAATTCTTTTTTACGACAGTCACTTGGCAATTTGTTAAGTCCCGGTCGCAATATGAATTATGAAAGGTTCAAATTACGTATGAGGTGAAGAGCGAAGTAGAGCCACGCGTCATGATTTATAAACATCTTGTCGGCAGCCAGCAGCAGCACTAGCATTATAACGGTGCAGGAAAAGGGCGGGTACAAGCGGGTTTGAAGAAGCGAGTGTTTCAGCGATTAGCATGTCAGAGAGGATCTGTTCGGCTGTGCTTGACGTTGTACGGGGGCTTGAAACTCCCTTTCCCGAAAGTGCTTTTCGTTCTGATCTCAAATTCCGTTTAATTCACGTAGACGAATTAAACGGAAGAAGAATTGAATAAATTCGTAGTAGAATTAAATGAGAGAAGAATTAAATAAATTCATGGGAGAATTGATTAAATTCACCTGTCATAATGGTATTATTTCATTTATTGGGTTATTCCTCCGTATGCCTTATTCAGGATTTTACGTTACCCTCTTTCATCATTCTCTGTTCGTTATAGCGGCTCCTCTAAAGTATTATACTAATGCACAACTGCATCGCATTTGAACGAGGGCACAGAGAAAGTGCGGAAAACATAGTCAATACAGACAGCTTTGTTTTTACTGTGTTTCTACTGCATGAGAATACATTAGAAACTCACGAAAACTGGCTCCCACTGAGCAATTCAGGCGCAAGCCGGTGCGCGGCTAAGCGGTCACCCATCCAAGTTACGACCGCAAGAAATGTTGTTTAACTCTGGGGACCGCCTAAGCTACACACCGACCACGTGTCGGTGCCTATTATAATATTATTACACCTACAACTGAAGCACGATGAGAACACTACGAATAATTTTCTCCGGCGGATACACATGTGCTTTCACTGCTATATCAGATGATGGGATGGTTCTCCCGGGGCCTTAAAGACAAGAGTGTACCACAATGTACTGAGCATGGTGAACCCAAAGAAGATATTTCCTCTAGACATGGTCGGGCAGTATTATCGAAGAATATAGAGGAAATATAAGGCGGTAGTCTCAGCATTACGAAAAAGAGTGCTTGCACACGGGCTGGCACACCTCACCTGGGAAATTAAGGAGCATTTTAATCCCGGAAGAGAAATTGGCCGTACTTCCTTTCTTGGCAAATTTTTCTGTTTCCTCACGCGTTCCCGCACGCTTCCTCTGGTTCGTAGTGTAGTGAAAACGAAGGATCATAAAGTTATGGAACATCGAGAGAGCGAAGAGCAGAGAAGCACCGCACATCTGCTGTCCCAGGTGAAAACGGAGAATCTTCCTTCCCTCGTCTCATCGGTGATAAGATTATCAGACGTCTTCTTCGCAACTACACCATACTACCATATTCAAGTTTCTCGTACAACGACGTAGGTTGCAGCGACCTCGTGTATAAGTATACAAGTCAGATACCATGATGGGAAATATTTTCGCAGGAAGGCGAATCCGTCCGAGTAAGAGAAAGGAAAGTATGCGGCATTTCAAAAGCGCCGATCTTCTAAGGTATCGGAAAACGAAGGAAGTAGTTGTGCAATGCTCGGTTCATCGCGAGCGGTATTCGGCCACGCGGTTTATAGTTTACTTTGAGAATCAGTCAAAACCCAAAATAGCATTAAATATAATATTCTTCGCTCCAGAATTCTATATTATCCTTATAATGTACAACATATTGAGAAATATCATCAGATTTCTGCGAAGACTACCATGATATCGATTACTTTTATAAAGTTAATAGTGACTGAAGAACGGTAGTTGTTAATTCAATATTCATGCAATCTGTCAAACTAGGTGCGGATAGGTGCTCTCCCTCCTCAAGACGTATTGGTAGAAGAAAGGGATAGACCAGCTACTACATCACGCAACAAGACGAGTCCCATGCGAGCGGAGTTTAATAAAATGCATCGGCGTCGACAGGCGCGGGAGCGCGACGACGTTGTAACAATTTGCAAAGTGCACGCGGCCTTTACGATCGGTCGAGACGACGGCAGAGAGAGGTGGGTGGTCAGTTCAGGAGCGGGAAAAGTAGGGAGAGGAAAGAGTGTCTGTGGAAAATTGCGGAAAGTCCGCGAAGTAATGGGCCACAGGGGGGTTCCGGATACGAGTACGAGACTGCGAGAATATGGGCGCTGCTTTTCGCGCGTTCCAGCGCATCGGGATGCTCTCCGAGTGCTGGTACGTCCCTCGTGCACGAACATAAAGGGAGGCAAGCCTTTTAACGCGCTCTTTCCCACACGAGCGAGCATGCACGGGGTACACGCGAAAGAGAGTAAAATAATTTCATCAGTCGACGGATAAACACTCGACGGGCGGTGGTCTCGAGTATGTTTACCAACGTACTTCGCATAGTTGGGTGATGACACTCGTTGTGTATACTCATGGACACCGGTATATGCTCAGGCACCAACGACAAAGTGAGTAAGTGCTTCCTCTACCATCAGAACAGCATGCACCGCTGAATACAGGGGGTGTATCAGAACTGCCGCACACTTTCTATACTTATATCATATACCTGTGCGCTTACATCATGGATAAGAAATATTTATTTAAAGTAAAAGAAGGTGATATTGACCGATTAAATTCAACTCTTTACCAGCCAAGCTTCTTTCATTGTAAAATATAATTTTTGCAACGGTAGAATATTTTTCTGAATTATAGTAGTAAATTTAAAAAATTCCAACTAAAAAAAGATGATATAAAATATGTTTTCAAAAAATTTCTTTCATTAAAATAACTCTGAAAACATGAAATACGTTCTATGAAATGTTTATTATCTGTATTGAAATCATTCATTGAATGAGGCCACTACAATCGAAGGACGTCTCTTGATCGTAATCGTCGTTCATACGTCAGGAAGCCTGCATGTATACTTTATATTTTTTTTTTTTTTTTTTTTTTTTTTTGCATTTCCCCCCGTCTGCAGGCACTACGCCTATTACAGGGTCGGCCCGGATCAGTAGCCAGTCCCCCCTGGGGGTCTGGTCCGGATCAGTAACCAGGCCCCCATGCGGCCGCATCCGACTTCCCCCTCTATATCGCAGTTGCCATAGCATTTCTGCTATGGGCATAGGGAAACTGCGGAAAACCTATGCCGATATAGCCGGTCTCGAGTTCGCCTCCCGGCACCGGAGCTACGTCACGTTTCGTCGAGAACGTAAACACGGACTACAGCTGTATACATGTGACCTCCACAGGTAGAAATACCTGTGTGGGTCTCATGTATACATCTGGAGCTTCATCGCGCCCGTATTTATATTTTCGACGAAAATCGACGGCACCGGGAATCGAACCCGCGACCTACCGATGCTCTGGACTAGAGGCCAGTACACTGACCACTAGACCATCGCACCGGTTTGTATATTTTATATCAGTGATTAGATTTTATAAAAAATTCATGAAATTAATTACAATATTCGAAATCACAGGCACCAACGACAAAGTGAGTAAGTGCTTCCTCTACCATCAGAACAGCATGCACCGCTGAATACAGGGGGTGTATCAGAACTGCCGCACACTTTCTATACATATATCATATACCTGTGCGTTTACATCATGGATAAGAAATATTTATTTAAAGTAAAAGAAGATGATATTGACCGATTAAATTCAACTCTTTACCAGCCAAGCCTCTTTCATTGAAAAATATAATTTTCGCAACGGTGGAATTCTTTTCTGAATTATAGTAGTAAATTAAAAAAATTCCAACTAAAAAAAGATGGTAAACAAAAAAATATGTTTTCAAAAAATTTCTGTCATCAAAATAACTCTGAAAACATGAAATACGTTCTATGAAATGTTTATTATCTGTATTGCAATCATTAATTGAATGAGGCCACTACAATCGAAGGACGTCTCTTGATCGTAATCGTCGTTCATACGTCAGGAAGCCTGCATGTATATTTTATATCAGTGATTAGATTTTATAAAAAAGTCATGAAATTAATTACAATGTCCGAAACCACATTTGGTCAAATACTCGTACGTGAGTATTGAAATTTGGAGAATATTTATTCATTTCAAGATAATCAAATCCTTACAGACCAAAGTACTTAATAAACATTTAAATACAATGCATCACTTTTTCCACAATATATGTACCTGCTTCTATATCAACTCACTAAGTTGTTTGGTCCGTACACTTTTTTTAATTGTTTAAATTGATGAAATACTGTATTCTTAGCTTATATTTTATCGTGATACAATATGCATAAATTTTCACTAATTTTGATAGATAAACTTGAATACTTGATATACTTGAACGAATGTGCTTTGAACCTGTTTAGTTACTTTTATAACTTTTTATAAAGATAACCTCAATAAGTTATGTAAGTATACTTGTTTTCAATTTTTATACTTGGAGTGTTTTTTGGGACTACGTACATACCTGGATCGCCTGATGATTAATGACATATTGCCACCGTTGGACATGTGGATTTGTATCTGAACACATTATTAAAGTAACACAGTAAATAATTAACGAAATGTACTTGAAAACTCTTCAATTTTTTTTCACATTTTGGAAACATATGGCCAATTAGGTACTTATGTAAATGCACTTATCGATGTTTAAAAATAGCTATCTGGGATAATTTCGATATGCACAAACTTGCTACCCAACATGTTTTAAAATGTTTTTCTCTTTCGGAAAGTGCACCTGGTATAAACAAAATATGCAAAAAGGCACATGTAGCGGAACACAGAATCTGTGTAATTAATTTCTCAAAGACATCTCATACCATTTCGAAACACATTGTACTAATAGAAATATATTTTAATTCCGGACGTGACAATAGCTGTTTTGACAAATTCACTTATTCATGTAAGAGGCGAATAAATAAAGATATTTGTATGATTAATTCTGAGAAACATTTTATTTAAAGTTTTTACTCGGACGAAGGAGCAACGTGTACATTGTACACTGTCCACGGTCAAACCACTTAATTCGCGAATCGTCAGCGGTATGTCGAATGGTTATTGTTAGCGGTATGTCGACAAAGTATTACCTATTATAGGTACAAATAAGAGCGACTATCGGTGGTAATATAGTAATATTTTCTTATGCCTCACACTCAGTTGTTATCCCGGGTAGAAAAAAAGAATCTTGTGAAGAATCTTTTAAAGAGTCTTAAAAAAAGTCTTGAAAGAATCTTTGAAAAAATCTTTAAAGGAATCTTGAAAAGAATCACGTATAGGATCCGGAGCAAGATTCTTTCCAGGATTTTTTTCAAGATTCTTTCTATTCGAAAGCGTTCTGAGAATCTTTCAACGAGTATTGAGCGGAGTATTGTATATCAGTGTTTCGTACGATGCCACTAGATGGCGAGTGGTTGAAGCGTTTCTCGCAAGTGACTTGAAGCCTGAACGTATATAAGACTGCAAAGCTGTTCTGAGTTCGACTATACACGAGGGATTTACCCTTCGTCGACGTACCGAAATGTACTGTCTCGACACCAAGGGAAAGCAACAACAGGTTTTGCTCGATTCCTCTGAAGAATTTCATTATGATTCTTTCAACGATTTTTCGGTTTAATGGACGGAATCTTTTCACGATTCTTTTAAAGACGCTTTTCAAGATTCTTTCGAAGATTCTTTGAAAGATTCTCAGAACGCTTTCGGATAGAAAGAATGTTGAAAAGAATCCTGGAAAGAATCTTGATCCGGATCCTATACGTGATTCGTTTCAAGATTCCTTTAAAGATTCTTTCAAGAGTTTTTTTTTAAGATTCTTTAAAATATTCTTCACAAGATTCTTTTTTTCTACGCGGGTACGTGAGACTATGTTTGGATTTCACATAATAAAAATGTGGCTTCACCTGCAATAAAAATTCACTATTTGTCGAATTTCCCTCTGTTTTTGCAATAAAATTTTTAAAAGATGCCCCCGAAAATGGTAATTTCTCTAAAGTAGCAAATGAGTTGTATTGGCAATGAAAGGATTAATAACATACGAAGTGTACAACCAATAAATAGGAGAAAAATCAAGGGGTGTATTTAATATTTTTCACTTACTTTCAAGAATTGTTGAACGCAAATAATTTTCTCGTACTTTTCTCAGATAGTTTGACGTTGGTCAATTTGAATAACCTGTTTCAAATGTTTTTTCACGATTCAGAGTTTGGATGCCCTAGGCTGTTTAACACAGATAGACATTAAAATTACTGGACAATTGTAAATGCAAAATGTGGACAGAAGCTATACATTTACATTTAATCAACGCTACGCATTTTTTAATTTCAAGTTTCACGTACTTTTACCTTCCAAGAAAGGTAAAAAGAAGAGGTAAAAACGAAATTTTTTATAGCCGCTTTTGTAATAATAGTCTGTAGCCACTCATTAATTAAAACGAATGCAGTTGTTTGCAGTATTACAATTTGCAGCATTACAATAGTATTGCATTTAGTTACAGAATCCCTTTGTAAATCATTGAGATTTATTTTTTTACTTTGTAAAGCGGCCGTTTTTACTCGGTTTGAACTATCTCTATATCATCCATTGAAGGACCTTCAAACGTGCCCTCAGCGCGGGTTCCAGCAATTTAACCGCAGGTTCTCCTGCGGTTGTGTTGACCTACGACCAGCCGTTTAGTTTTTACTACCAGTACGGTTTCACGCGTGTCTGCGCACACGCAGGTAACCATTAGTATAACCGGAATACGAGGGAATGGACTCTGTGTTTATTCGAAACGTTGAATATGGCCAACGGGTTACAGAGGAGCACCGAAGAGCATTGGTAGACCGTGTGCCAAGGGAAAGCAGTGGTAGCAATATAGTACTGAGTGCGAGAAGTGCCGTACACGGAACTAGACAAGGGCTGAGGATGGAAGCGAGTTAGCGTTGGTTGGAACGGCCCGTTTGCCCTTAGGCGTGTAATTATGCGCTCGGTTTCTCGAAAGCCTCCGGGGTCAGCGTTAACGCGCGGGCGAGCAGTACGCGCGAACGAGAACCGCGAATTGTCGGAGATGAGGAGAAAGAGCAAGAGAGGCAGTCCAGTATTCCCCCTTTATATCTCTTCCCTTCTCTCTCTCTCACTATTACTTCCTCCCTCACTCTCCGCGGAGTACCTTATTCTTCGCCCTTTCCGTAATGCATTGCGTCAGAAGTAGTAACGACTACTTTCTCTCTCCCTTGCTTGCCATTGACCCAAATTTATCTTTCATAAATAAGTTATTAAATTTGCTCTGCGCGCAAGGAACATATTCCCACTGTACCTTGCTCGCCTATATGTCTAGGTATATTGTGAGAGAAGTATCTCTCACGTTCGAGGCAATTTCAAATCAGCACCCAGAACTGTGGTAAAGAGCAAGGTCCATTTTCGAGAGAAGATCGTCTCCTTTGGCCTTGGCTGACGAGAACCGAACGAGAGTGAGGCCTCATCAAACAGCTGCGATGTTATGCACAGTAGATGGAAATAGGTATAGACTCGTAAACTGTATCTATCAAGGTACACATCGGCTCACAATGTTCTCGTGCACGCATACTCGCGTGCAGTGTATATGTGTATGTCTGTGTGTGTTGTGGGGTGGTGCTTTCTGATATAAGTTATATTCACATCAAGGCCCGGCGGCAATGTAGTTGGTAGTGGTTGTTACGGTTCCTCTGCGTCTCTGCCCGTCGTCCGTGCGGGACTTTCAGGTGGGCGATACGAGCAAGATATACTGCTAGGTTAGATATGTACCCTGAGTGCAGAGGTACAATATACAAGGTAAAATGAGATAGGTGTATGAGTGCACGGGCGAGTGAATCCCATCCCCTGCATTGTGCATAACTGCGTGGGGAACTCCAGACGAGAAGGATATAATGCTTTTCGTATCGTACTCGATGCACGCGGGGGGTGAGAGTGAGTGCGTCGGTGTGTTACCGGGAACGCTTCCGGCGAGTTCCACGATCTCGTGCATCCACCGCTTCCAGCGCTCGCTTTCTCTGCGCGGGCCGTACAGAGAACTGGAAAGTCGAAGAGCAACTGCCTCCGGCTATGTTTTGCTTATAGAGAACATAATGCATGCGAGATGGCGTAGAGAAGCAAAGTGGAGGAGCAGGGGCACGTGCTCGAGAGGTTGGCCTCCCAAAGCTTTGCGTCTCGTTATACTCGCTGTCTCACTCAGACTGTACCTACACAGTTTGTCTTTACCCGGGTGCGTTGCTGCGGGGGTGAGTTTCCGTAAAAGGAAGGCAAAGCAGATGCAGCCCCTGCAGTGGGCAGGTTGGCGAGTCCCTCCACTGGACGGTTGCGAAAACGAAAGGGTGGCCCAGACCTTATGGGTGCAAGAAAGCTCGTACTCCTGTTTCTAGGAAGCGTAGTCTATGTTCAGAGAACAGCAGAAGCAGAGAAGGCCAGAAGCAACAGCAGTCGGCTTAGGTTACCGCAAGTTGCCGGAGGCGAGCTCCTGAGCTCGGACCTCCGGAACGTTGAGTGCGCGACTCGCTTTGTCCTACTCCGCCCTCGTTTCACTTCTCATCCCCCGCAAAGCATAGCTTATATAGTACATTAGTGTTATATACATATTGTACTATGCCGTGCCAGTTCTCTTCTAACTCAGTCTCTTGCCGCTTATACCGAGCGACGGGGGGAGGGAGGGGGGCAACCGCGGCGAACCGAGCCGCCGGTGCTCCGATGTTTACCCACAAAGCCCAAAGAGAGAAGGAGAGGCAGAGCTCAACCAGGGAGAGAGGTTAATTAATTAACGGGTTTTTACTTTGGCCTGGCCGGCAGCGAGCCGACTCTTCACCAACATCCATACGTACTATCCTACATATATACCAGGTTCCTCGCTTTACTTTATA
Source organism: Ephialtes manifestator (assembly GCA_963970395.1). NCBI lineage: Eukaryota > Metazoa > Arthropoda > Insecta > Hymenoptera > Ichneumonidae > Ephialtes > Ephialtes manifestator. The sequence goes on from OZ019976.1 coordinate 16,763,488, forward strand.
CTATAGCTGAAATAGGTTCAGTACAGCGCAATATAGAATCTCGAAGCGTAGCCTCTGTCTCGCTGAGCTTTCTCTCGGCCCAGGAGCAACACAACCCTACGCTGTTTGTGTGTTGTACCCCAGCTAGTTATACCTCGACTCGTGTACCGCACGAACCCGCGCCAGGCCTTCCAGCCACAGCGGCAGAACCACGCGACCTGTTTCCCCGTTGGTAATGTTAGTCATTTATGCGAAGGGGTTTGGAGGCTGCCCTGATGGTGCGTGTGTAGGTCCTCCTTCCTCCCTAGAACCACCTTTGCTGATGCCGCAGGCCACATTCCGTGCTAAATCAAACATAACCGTTGTACCGCGACGAACGATATGCCGAAGCCCCTGATGTTCAGCACGACGTAACTCACGGAGTGTACCACATGTACTCCTGGGAAACAACAAGACCTCCGGCGAAGAGCGAACACCGTTTCCCTCCCTGTACAGTGACGTGAAAGCCGAGAGAGTTATTTTTGGTTAGGATACAGGGAACGCGATACTACGGCAATACGTGTAAACCATATGGCGTAAGCTCTGTCGTATCCTGAATGAGTTATATAACATTTACAATGTGATCACGCAGCTTATTATATTGGAAAGCTACTGGTGAACATAGTTAAACATACTGGTAGTATCGCTAAAAGTTTAATAGATTCCATGTCCCATTTAGCTGTAGCGAGTAAATTATCCATCTCCGATGGTACAAAGTCCAGAAATTACCCCTCAGGCTGATAATCCTGGATTGCCATCAGCCCACCATTACAGCTACGGGTTTGTTTTAGTATAGCCAGGCATATACCACAGTACGTATGGCAAAGCTCGTGCTGCCATGCGAATACCGCTACTGTAAACGGCGAGTCACTTTATTTACGTGGTCCCTGTGCGTAGAAGCGGGTGAAGTACAAACGGCTCTCGTTGGACGGGCGTGTATACTCGTATCTATCCGGCAGCACACCACGGGATATAGGACGGCGTAGAATAGCACACATATGATAGCATAGAGCGGGAGTAAAGCCCGTGCGTCGCGATGTGCACAGGCATGCTGTTGGACGCGGCCATAAATCCCAATTACCATCTGCCAATGGTGTGGGCCCGTTGGCGTGACACGCCGCAAAGTGCGCCATGTCCATAAATTGTCGCACGCGGACACATCGGCCCCGAATTCTACCTAAACTATGCCTCGCATCACCATCACTATCACAGAATGCACAATTTAAATGAAAGATACGCGATTTTTTGGAAAAAAAATGTTTCTTCTCTTTCAGTTGAAGCCAGTGTATGATTTTGTAGATCGATTTTCGCGTCGATAAGAGAAAAAAATGTCAAATACCAAATTACTATTGTATCTAACTCCATTGTTTCAAAGTCTGGTTTTAAAGTTTAGGTAGCTAAGCTTTTAGTTAAACAGTATTATTAAACTCGGGAAGCTGATCGAAATATAAAACGGTCAAAACAGACCATGATATTTCTTCCTCCAGAAGAAGGGCATATCATCCTTTGTCAAACAAGCTTACAACACAATTTACAGTGAGAAACCTATGTTACTCGGTACAAATTTACAGGTATACGTCGCGTTTTCAGAGGTACCTCGAGAAAACTATTATACGGAGGCGTGAAGTATTCATCCGCTTTATTATGTCGAATATTCGCTGTTTCTGGACGGTGCGTCAGGATGTTCTCCATTTCATTACTTTCTCGTACGTATACGCTACGTACTTTTGCGGTACTACAGCATACACACATAAATAGTCGCATACTCTCGGCTACATTCGCGTACCGACGTCCTACAAATTTGCAGTACCGAGTACCAACCTAACAACGAACGCGTTAAACAAATAACGAAAAATGTATACCGGCTTTGCTCTCTGCCTAGCTCGACTCGGACGTATATATACGTACGTGTACGAACTTCTCTCATCGGGCTAACGCCGCGGGAGTTCGCAATTTACACGCGTTGGGTGAACACCGCGAGCTCCCGGTAGAGAGAACGCCGCACCGACGTGGAAAAATAATCTCAAGCGTACCTATCCTACCCGTACCTGTGGACGCTTTCACCAATTCGCTTTCTCTCACTCTTTATCTCAAAATAGCAAGTACGGCATCCTGTATACCATATTGCAGTTTACGTAGAGCGTGCAATAAAAAAAGAGAAAAGAACATTTTATTGCCATCCGCGGTGTTTTCTCAGGAACATAGTTCACATTTGTACTGAAGCGAATGGATGAAAAGCACGTTGGTTTATCTTTTGAAATTCGAGGGCAAAGGAAACGATTGGTCGATATAATAATAATGGAATCAAGCAAACCTCATGTTTAAAAAAAATTTGAAAAGTTGTATTCTGTGAATGTATATCCATATACTTTGTTGGACCTCACGTACAGTGAGAGAAAAAGGGAAGAACTTTTATAACCTCTGGCAGTATTTTCTCATAAAGTTTCTTTATGTTTGTTCAGTGTGAACAGCCGACATGCCTACTGTTAGTTTATCTTTGAAAATACAAAATAATGAAAATTAAAGTTTCATAAAACAATAATTCGAAAATTTGTTGTTGAAAAAAAGTCGCAATGTAACATTGCACAGAAGTTGTAACGCCATAGGGTTGAAAGAAAAAGTAGTCACAGTCGACCGATGGTCAGACACGAAAGTGCGCTTTATCACTAGCAACGAAACGTATCGAGTTTATTACGACCCATTGAACGACGAAGCTGCCGATGTTGCATATAATGCTTGCACTTCCAATACTGCTATTTTACCTTGTAACGATCCTCTTAACCCTCCTAAGGTTAGGGGGCAATGCGTTAATGGCATCGAGAAATGGCAAGGTCGTGCGAGGCTCCGAGGTACAAAAAGGGTATTTCAAGCCGTTGCTGTAAAGGTTCCCGGAACGAATCTAAAGTTGTTACACATTGGCATCCGGCAAAAACTCATCCGCATCGAAGCATACGCTGTTTTCTCTTTTATGGAGCCCTGATTCACATTCTCTTCGTGAAATTGTCATATGACCCCAACAGATGAAAAAAACTCATTGCCGGTCGAAGATCGAATTGGAAGCGGCACGTTTCGCCTTTGTATCTCGTCAATTATGCAGCTTAGAGTCCCCGAAAAATTCGGTTTCGAAAATTGAGAACCGACAGAACGATATTGCGCGTGAGTCTGTCGCACCGAATTGTACGATAGATTGTATGTCGTCACATCTCTCTCTATGTACCTTTCTGGCAAACGAGAGAGAACGGTTCAGCCACACCCGTTCCGTCGTCGCACCGCCGGAAATGTGTTGTGAAATATTTAGCCGGGTATCCTCGTCTCGTTCTCACTCACCCTACCCTGGCAACCCTCGCTCGATCACTGTCCCTCTCCTCTTGTTCCATCCCTGTGAGCGTGCCGCACCGCACCGTCCTCCATTCCGAGCCGCTGCTTCGTACATCCGTCGCTTGCATTATTAAATGCACACCCGTAGCCTCTCGATATCCTGATTTTATGGGAAATCCGTGAATGAAATAACTCGCTTCTATCCCCTACTCGTTCGATCTATCTCCTGACATCAGACGATTTCGCCAGCGTGTGTCCTGGTGCTTGGCATCGATGTAAATTAATCAAGGAGAGGAAAAAACCAGAAAAATTGCTAAATGGGGTGGTTTAAGGGGCTAGGTGGGGTGGTTTCATAAAGACAGGAAATGGAAGATGAATATTTTCTTCACATTGAACATCGTGTATACATAACTTAATATTTTCCCGCTACTTCAGCCCAACTCTCAAGTACAAAACCGGTTTTCAACTTCCACCGATAATGAGATTGTTAACGAGACCCGAGTTAATCTTCTCGAAGTTGGCTTGAAATCGCTGACATCGAAATTACACCGTTATTTGTTTTTACATTTTTACGACTACTTTCGTTGAATACACTAGGCTACTCTCAAATCATAAGTAGCACGGTAATTGACGAAGAACATTAATATTGCAACTCGACAGAGCTTCTCGAAGAATTTCGCACTATTTTAGCGTGGCTTTAATATTAATACTAACAAGCACCCTTAAACAATTCACGAAGGTAATAAGTCGCTCACGATACGCGCGTTAGTCCAACGTACAAGCTAGCACTCGTTCTACCTTCAGGCTCGTGTCGTTTGACTTCTCGGCAGTTATGCCGCCCTCGGTGAGAGCTGCATCAGGGTCGAAAATACTTCTCGTTAAAATCCCTAGTTGATAATCATTGTCGTGAGTGGTAGGTATAACTAGTTTACAATTCTCGAGATAGATGCAATTTAGACCGACCAATGATCAAGAGGACTTTTTTTTTCGATGGAGAAAGCTCAGGGTACTAGCATCTTGGATTAGGTCTGTGACGGCCCTAGATTGCATATAAGAAGACGATTCGAATGAGAGAAATATATAGGTGACATTAGCGCAGTGGTTAGCGCTCTTACTTAGTACCTGAATAATCCGGGTTCGATTCCCGGTGATCAACATATATTTTCTCTCTTCGATATTTCGTCAGTTCATCCGCAATGTCAATATCTACACACCCCCAAACTCTCCGCCTGGTCATTACATGGTGTGAGAAGTTAAGAAGCCCAAAAACGTCCTCAATTCCGCATTGTACCGATGGAGCACACACAGACTCCTGCCAATACAGGCCTGGCACTGAAGAGCTACACCGCGGGATTCAACACGGCTGAGGGAAGAAGTCCGACGTTGGATACAGGCTTCGCGTAGCATCTACGATAACTCCACTACAATCGCGTAACAGGAAACCTAACTCTGCACTGTCGACGAGGACGTCGAATACAGTTAAGGGGGGTGTGTGACGGCCCTAGATTGCATATAAGAAGACGATTCGAATGAGAGAAATATATAGGTGACATTAGCGCAGTGGTTAGCGCTCTTACTTAGTACCTGAATAATCCGGGTTCGATTCCCGGTGATCACCATATATTTTCTCTCTTCGATATATCGTCAGTCCATCCGCAATGTCAATATCTACACTTCCCCAAACTCTCCGCCTGGTCATTACAGGTCACTTAAAAAATTAAGTAACGGATTGAAAGCTTATTGAACTAAAAGGGACACAATTACTGAGCGAATACTTGGTCATTAGTCGTGTCTTGAATGATGAATCACTATACCGTTTGCCCTAGATCGAAAAATATATCTTTGTACACGTGCTGTGTCAGATAAGCTGGGGTGACTTGGTGCAGAGCCATCCTGCGTGCATGATTGATCACACCCTTATCAAGCTATTCATTGCAATTTTTAATTACCCTTTTTCACAGGTGTTCTGGACTGATATGGTCTGTCGCAGACCGTTCTCTATATAACCAACGAATAAAAATAGTACTTCCACAGTGTTTAATACTATACAACACTATTTATCACAGATCAAAGTATATGCTATGCTAACGCAACAGAGTATGCCATTTATATGCGTACCTTTTTCAATCTCTATAATCTTCGCTCATACACTGCGTGATTATGACATTATTTTCAACAACTTACTGATAAAAGAGATGCGTCAAAAGTTTATTCGTTTATCCGTTCAGTCGTTCGTTATTAAAGCATTATTTGGCCTGAGTTCTGGACAACTAAAAAAAACGGGTGATCAAAAATACCATTATCTGAATATATCCATATACAAATCTTAAGTTCATGTAAATTGCATTCTGGCAGGTGATTCCCATGCGATAGGGGATAGTTGTCTAGAATTAATCTATGATTCTGTTCATTGTCGAAGTAGGTTTTTTGATTTTGTAAAGAGAGACCTTCAAGGATCGACTTTTAGTATCTCTTTCTATGCCATCCCTACTTTATCACTGTTTTTAAGCGCCATCCTCGAGATCGACGAGTTTGACCTGCGCTTGCGGCATCAAAGATTCAATCCATCAGGGTTTAAACGAGGGGCAAACCAACGAAGCACGGCTCTACGCGGCCAGCGTTACACTAACAATACTGTAGCATCCAACGTTCCAGCTCCAACCCCTCGCTCGTCCCGAGCTGTCTATGTATTCATCACATCGCCCTTGCGTCCCTTCCTCTACCTTGTATCCTACCCCGCTGCTTGCCTTGGCTCGTGTTCCTCATACAGTTCTCCAGTCTTACCTAGTAAGATTGCCTTTAATTATTTAACACGTTTAATACTGCAAGATGCCTGCTTACGCGACGTTTCAGCAGAGGGACAGAATGATAACCAACACTACAAAGTCGAAGGAAACTTAATTTATCTACAGTATGCAAAAGTTTGTAAAAATATTCTTTGTCGGTCTGTGTAATGTTTTGTTTTATACATAAAGGAATATATACGAAGTAGTATATGTATATGCAGAACATTTTTATTTAATTTCTCAAAGCCTATGTAATATTTAACAGTCGAGGTTAAAATGAACCCAATAGTAACGTATTAATTTGCTATTTAAATATGGCAGTCTGAAAGATTACTGTCTAAATTAAATAACAATTTTTTTCCACTTTTGTCGCCCATTGGCAACATTGAATGGTGTAAACCGTAATAGATTTCCAAACTTATATTGCCGTTGCAGAGCCGCAATATGGTATTAATCTGCCATTGATACCGTCGCGATCTAGAATCAGTATTCGATCATTCCTCTAAGAATACAAAACCAGACATCATCAATCGACTATTGAGCCAAATCGTTTATGAAAAATGATGTATTCCTGTATTTTCTATGTTTATTGATTTTATACGGAAACAAAAATACTTGTGGGCAAGTATAACCCCGATAACGTCTGTTAAATCGCTATTCAGTGATATGTCTCTGCACTCCTGCGTTCTCACGATAAAACAAGTATAACGAAGCGTAAATAAATAAAATAGTGCAAAGTTCCGCTGTTATGTAAAACACTTGTAGGTACTGTAAAAGCATCAGCTATAGGAGTGGTAGTAGTATTAGTTGTGGTAGTGCTCGTAGAGGTATATGCTTCTGAAGTGCGAGCGGTTAACGCGCGTCAAGCCGGATGAAGGGACGCAAGAGGATGAGACTGCCGAGGGTTCCTCACTCATCCTAACAATACACGTACGTTACAGCTACTACCATGCCACTGTTATTTTGTTCTTGTTCTCTTTGCAACGGGGCGACGCTTCACGAGGGAAGAAATACTTTTTATGAGGTCGTTTTGCGAGGAGGCACACGACCGTGGATTCAGGACGGTGAGACGAGAAGAGAAAAGAAGAGTGAGGTTGCAGAGCCGTGTATGTTGGCCCAGCAGCAGAAGCAAAGGCAGCACCTCCGGCTACGGTGTATGCGCGTTGCGACCTCGACGAGCGCAGCTTATCCCTTGATTCAGCCGCTGTATCTGTATCTTTCTTCACGTGATAGTGTGTCGGCCGAGCCCCGACTAAACAGTCATAAACAGGCGTCCAACCAAGATAACACATACATCGCTATGTAGTGTTCCACCTATCTACCGGTATACTCAGCGCGCTCTCGCGCTTTGCTTCTGACCGTTCGACCGTGTATAATGATATTAATTATTAAAAGCGAAGCGGCAACGCCAGGCGGCACGCCCCTCTCTTTTACCCTCTCTTATATTGTCTGCCTCGCTCTTTCCTTCTCCGGTATACCTTTCGTTTCCACCCTTCATGCTCGACAAAGTGTCGACGCTGCTGCTGCTTCTCCTGCGGTCGTACACTAACTCAACAGAGCATACACTGTTATCATAATATATATAACCAACAATGCTCACCGATGGTATAGATTTTCTTCCTCTTTACCTCGTCTACCTGTTTCTTCATTATTGTACAAATGCTTTACGGTAAAACTGAACCACCTTGTATAGTATGTGCTAAGGATTGTTATTATAAAATGTGTAGTGAACTGGTGAGATTCATCGTGCGGGTTCACGCTTACTACACTACAGAGGCGGTAACCAACTATCACGTACATCACTTCCGCATCGACATTAACCTGCAGAAAATACTGATCAGAATGTCGATAGTCATCTCAATGAAATACCAACACCAATGTTAGCTTATGCGCTGCGCATTCGCAATACAGGCAAAGGAGTCTACCATCATTGTAAGTGTATATTAAAAATATTAGTTATGCATAATACGGGGGTAGCAATAATGTAGAAGGTATACTGGACGTCGAGAAGGCTCGGAATTGTTTGCCGCTACATATGTATGTATAGAGGGATGGCTCAGTCGGAGTCAGGCGAGCGTGGTCTATTGCGAGGAAGCGGGAAATGGGCCGGCAATTTCACGGAAGAGGGAAGCTTTCGCCACACTAACGTCAACACTAATACACTAGCCAAAACAGAGAGACTGCGTGCTCTCCGCTGTTTCTACTGTCCGGTATGTGGAACCAACACTAGAGTAACGGACAACCCGAGTATACAGCGATCGCTACCACCTCCCCACTCGTATCACAGCCTATACCATGCCTGGCGGGCCACGGAATTCGGCATTCCTGGACTGGGTCCTAATTGCTATGGGCCACGCACGCTGGAAATTAATAATTAAAATAAAATATTGCGGCGAAACGACCCAGGACCCGCTCTTCTTTTTCTCCCTTATTTTCTCTTTGTCGCGTTCCGCATTTTTTATCTCATTTATCTTTTTTTTCGCTCTGTCTCTCACTCTCTCTCTCCCTCGCATCCCCGGTTTACTATCTCCGTCTATCTATCTGCGGCGCGTGCTTGCTCGTTGCCAACCCACAGAGGACGTCGCGCAGGGGTGCGCCGTCCGTGTGCTCTACCTCACTATACACACACACATTGACACACGGGCTCTGGTTTTCGAGCCCCGCAGGCAGTAATATACATAATTAAACATACGTGACTTATCTGCTGAAAAATGTTGTGTTTAACATGCCCCCCTCTTCGGTCTCCTCAGCGTTGAGGTCCTCTGTGGCTCCCCACCGGGCTCACCCCGTCGACGCCCGCCTATCCTCTCCCACCCTGGGGCTCCCGGTGACATAGTGCGCGTGGTTCTCGGTAGATACCGTAGTGTCGAGTGTTCGCGGTTTTCCAAATTATTGTTTTTTTTGTTCTTTCTCTCTCTCTCGTTCTGTAGGTATACTTACCATGCCCCCCACGACGTAGAGTGCAAACGTATTCTCATTCGGTTGGTACGTATGCGTTGCTCGACCTACAGCTATACAACAACAGAGCACCCCCTGCCAACTGCACAGTCAAAAATGGTCTCCAGCATAGCTAACCCCGCGTTCCATCGCGTTAACCCTTCTCACCGTCCAATATTACTTTTTTTCTGGTGAAGGCATTTTTTAAATATAAATTTTCCACTCTGCGCAACCGCTTTTTTTTCTCGTACACGTTGTTGAACTGTCGCGCGTTGCTCGCTAATATTCCTTGGTTTAACGCGGTGTAAGGTTTGCTCTTCCCGAAAGTGGAAAAGTGGGTCGTACGTCGGCTTTCACTAAAATTCTTGTGGCTTTTGTGCGTACGCCTGGTGACGACGGGGTGAGGTTGCGCGAATTGCGATACGACCCCTTTTCTTCGTCTGTCGGAACGTTCCGCTCTCTCGATTTCACCCCCTAGTTCTAGCCACTTCATAGTATTGTGCGGACACTCGTGATTCTCCCTCTTTTCCAAAATAATTAAAGTTTCACGCGCACGCCACCATAGCATAGGACAGCTAGGTACTATGCCACATAGCGACGAAGGATCGCATTAAGTATGCGCAGCACATAATATGGGGTGCTGTGATACTTGCACATATATACGCACACACACCCGCACACATGTACACCCTACTTGCTCTCTCGCCACTTCTCTATCTCGTTTTCTCTCTGAAATCGCACGCGCCTGTTCATTATTTATATTCTCATGTAGCTTGTTTGCATATACATGCTTTCACGTGCAGGAGTGTAGGTATATTCGCACACGAAGCAAACTGATACCCGTATATTATAATATGCGGAGATATAGATATGTACAGTATAAATATAGTACTCGTATCGCATGTCCCGGTGAACTGGAAGGTCCGAGAGTCGTTCGACGCTCTATGCTATTTCTCTCTACGCGCGACGAACGAGGAAACGTTGCTCTTTTTTTCAGTACTATGCACCATCACCACCACCTCCGCCGCCATTACCACCACCACCACCATAGAGTCCACAAGTCGCTTGGAATACAACCTACCGACCAGCCGGTTTAACAATGCAACGCGCAGGGGAGCTCGCCTATCTCGGCCAGTATATTTCAGCGCGATACGAGTCTGTGACAAATAGCTACCGATGTTATGAATATGAAACGTACAACCCTCACCTCTCTCTCGTTCTCGCTCTCTGTTTCTCTTTCTCTTTGCAAGCACCGACTCTGCTCCGACTGCTGAGCTGCGCACTACAGTACCTTTGGTAGTTCTCACGAAGCAACTGCTCTGCACCCCTTTTGCCCTTTCACGGCGTCGTACTCGGTGGCCCGGTCCCTCTATTAGACGTTATGCCTCTTAGGCCTCCGGTCCACTTGCAGTAACGTCGTTCCGGCACGCGGCGTTAAGTTTAAATAAATTCACGAACAAGAAATCTCGGCGCCGCGGTTTTCTTCACTCACTAGCGCCTAGACGTTCAGCTCGCTTTTTTCATACCTTTTTTTCTCCTTCTTACGCCCCTTTTAAATAGTAAACGCCCTGGTAGTAAAGTTCGCGCACTCGTGCAGCCGGCACCCGTAGTGCAATAAAAAAGTTTTACCCCCCTCTTGTAGTGGACGGTGCACCGCCCTGGATAATGCAAGTATTTTAAGAATATTCGCTGCTACTCACTGTTTTATATCTACAGCCGCTACTTTGCGAGATTTGATCGACTTAGATTTTTAAGTTTTTTCCTTCATTCAAGAAAGTTAAAGAATCATCCGTGATATTTGCCTCTTAGGCGCTTTTTTAAGTCGTTTTCTGTCTATGAGATGGGCAGACTAGCTGCTGAAGCGGAGCACGAATTTTTCTCTCGACTTTACTTAAGAACCAGTTTCTGCTCTAAAAATGATGCACTATGCGAAAAAATGGATCGTTACATATTGACGTGCGAGAAATATCTGTTTAAAAAATTAACAGCCAGATACTTTTTTTCAATCCTTTTTTTTGCTGAGATCATTCACTTATTTATATATGTTTGCAGAAGTCTTCACGCTCAATTCCAAATACACACAGTATTACCCAGGAAGCGCTCTGCAACATCTTTGTGTACTGTGTGCATATGGGATTATCCTTTGACGAATGAACGAACAGACTGCAGCTTTCCCTCTCCCTTGAAACTATCTAGCGAAGTACCGGCGACCTATGTCACTATTCTCGTTCTTATAGCAGTAAGTCTCGAAATAGCTCATATGCACGTTGCAAATACCTTTTGCTTTATGCTGTATTTCCATCGATTTATTATTTTATTTAAAATAAAAATATATGTCTCTATATTATAAGAAGATTTTGAATCCGCCGCTGCCGTGTGAAGAACTGAGGGACTTAGAAAAATTCAGGAGGTTCTGGACCCCGGTGGGTAGAGGAGGGGGAGGGGGTTTTGTGAAACCCCAAACCCGGATTATTCTAAGTTCCTCAATGGGCCCATAAGCCCGAATTTTTTTAAGTCCCTCAATGGACCCCCAAAACCGAATTTTTTTAAGTCCTTCAATCCTTCCTTTCGCCCTTCAGACACAGTCAGTACTTCTCATATTTGTCCAAATGATCAATTGTGGTGGAGGATGACACTTTACAGTTTCTGTTACCGACCGAGTAGTAGCATATCATGCTACCGTGAATATTCTGAGTTTGGCGGGGGACATTGCGAGCGCGCGTAGCGCGCGAGCCACAGTAACATCCTAGTATATATATATGTATATAGTAACGAGAATTTTGCCCAACACAAGAAACCCCTTGCTACATCCTTAAGGGGAGGGAGTCAGGTAAAAAAAATTGATTTTGGAAATTCAATATCATCCAAATCCTATTGCATATAAAAATGCCCAACACTTGCTTAGGTATTCAAAATTGCAAGATGTTAATTTTTATCGATGCGCGTCAAGGTTTGGTAGCTCGCTATACTACCAACCATGCGCTAGGCCCTATTTGAGCGCGTAATATCGAATCTTGCGGTAATATGAAGTGATGCAGATGCTGTTCAGAGACGAATTCCTTCCCCATTAGGTGTCGAAAGAATGATCAGTACGTAGGTGGAGACTGTAGTTGTAGTTTGGCTCACAAAGTCCTCTGATTTAACTCGTGAAGCCGCCAGGACGCGCTCAGTGTGTCAAAATACAATCTCTCTTTTCCTTTCGTCGATCGATCTCTCTCTCGTCGTCATACATAAAAAAATAATAATCGAAAAATAATAAATAAATATCCTAAGTTTCCTACTTTGACCCTGCGAGATCGCTCTTGAGTCGAAGAGCGGGAAGGACGACATCAATTATTGTAACGCGCAATTTTACGGCGTTACAATATATATATGTTATCCCAACTCCTAAAAAATATATTATACATTATGTTGTTACAACAAAAATTATATCTGTATTTAAATTAATAAATAGAATATGCCATTTCATCGATTAAGAAAGTCTACTTTTGTCTAAAAAAAAGTAACGAAATGACTAGCGTGTGGCTGGAATAAAAATGACAAATCTTTTCATTTTGTTTATCATTTTATACATATTGTAAAAAATTGAAGAAATCTAGAACACATGAGTAGTAAACTTTGAAAAAGTTTAAGGGCAAAAGTAAAAACTTCGCTCTGCATCTTTACTACCTACTGCATTTATGGTCTTCGCACGTACGAATATGCCAAATCGAGACGCGGAACATTTTTGAGTCGCGCACAGCCGGGCACTCACCAATTCGTCGAGCATCCAAGCTGTGTGACTTGCGAAATGAAATTCCTGTCAAAGATAATTGTCACATCGTGAAGGTGTCAGTCACTTGCCGCTTCAGCATCCAGCCTTTTTCTGCAGTCTCTCATCTACCTCTCCTCTGTAACCCGGTTTATTTCTTCTACGAGCCTGCGTATGTGTCACAGGGAAAAATCGTAGAACTGTACGTCCAAAATGGAACGTCATCCACATTCACATACAGGGACGAGACAAGAGGCGTATGTGACTTCTACCCCATGCGTTAGGAACATAACTACGTCGGTACGTGATCACGTTGCAAAGTATGCTTTACTTTTACCGCCTCGTTCTACCGTCCGGTACCTCTAGGCTGGCAGGTGTTAACGGTCTGCTCGTTCCTTCACCCGAAAATTGGCGCCGTAATTGGATCATTAAGATATTTCATGTTCAAAATCACGGTCTAGTTACCGTCGTTTCTCACGATGTCAAGTAAAAAAATATTTTAGGTTTCAGGCATTTGTCGCATGACACTAGAACATCTTAACGAATGTCCTTCCCGTAATGTGACATTAGATACTTACTCATCTTGTTTCGTATCAGAGATTTTCGAAAAGATTGTTAAAAAAATATAAGAAGTTATCATAAATGTATAAAGTAATAAAAGTTAAAGAGCTCACTTTCTTCTTATTCGCCTTTTAGGTTGTGAATCTTTCGATCTTCCCTTCGAAGCTTTTCGGTAAAAGTTCAAGCCGCCTGAAGTTATTTTACTCATGTAAAATCCGTTTGTTTGGGTATCAATGAATGTCATGATTTCATAGTTAATCGTTAACAAACGATTATCATTCAGTCAAACTACTTTCTCTCTTTTTCACAGCAAACACAAACTACTACATTGTCACGAATGCAGAAACAATCATTTCAATTGTATGAAGGAAGTAAACAATACACGATGTCTGATTTTTTCTGATGAACGGCTGTATACGATGTTTCCTAGCCGCCATATGAATAGCTATATTTTGTCGGTAGGGCCCAACAACACTATATTTGCCGCCAAATCGACAGAATTATATACATTGCTTCACAAGCGCCGGGATACTTGATGTCTGAACGAGGTTCAAAGGTTGCTTGTGTCCAGTAGCCGCACTGCTATTGGGCATGTGGTAAAATCACATATATGTTTTCTTGTGGAGTAAGAGAGAGAAATAGTACGCCCTCTAGGTGGTGCTTCTCTTGACAGCCCAGTGTATTTTACGAGCGTCGCAAAGTGTACATAACGTGTACAAGCAGAGAACCAAGAAGCGAGTGGGAGCGGCAAGGCTCGCTACACTGGTGTTAGAGGAATAGGAAGAGGACGATGGAACGTAGGTTGTGTACGCATTGGACTGATTGTGTGCTTACCTACAACCGTGACTGTACACACGTACTATACTGCCAGTTATATGAATGCTTATAGTCTCCTCTACTGGTCGTCGGCCACTAACAGTATGCTGTTCCACTGTGTCAACGAGGCAAAGCGAGGTAACGACCGAAGGCAAACTAGTAATAGTAGGAACTGCTATATGAGTTCCGTAGCTTTGCCTGAATGCTTCAGGTAATAATTCGAAACATTCTATCGAGATTGATTTCCAGATTGAAAAAAGGAACATTCGTCGGATTGTTATCATATAAAACATGCCACTCAGGAGCGTTCCATATTTTTATCGCCTTCCAAAAGTTTTGGACCTAATTTGAGAGACTGCCTAAAATCGAGTAGAATAACCGAAACATACGAATGAGAGAAGGATCTACGGTACGTCGAACCGGCAAACGATACTCGAGAATAAAGGGAGTACATGCGAAGAGGTACACGCCCCGTGCGTTTAATTAACGTAAAATCCCATAAGCCGCTAATAGCCGTAATGGCGTGGCGGCGGCTGTCGGTGCGAGAGAAGAAGATGAAAAAAAAGAAAATGCTACAGCGTAAGAGAAGGAGGAGGTGGCGAAGAGCGAGTTGCGCTGTTGGCGGGTGAAAAAATGCTGCTTAACCAAGGCGCGGGAGCAAGAGCCAACGTGGGAAGAGCCGCTAGAAGCTTTTTCCGGATTTTCCGGAGCGAGGAAACGCGAGAAAACGTTGTCTCGGCCCTTAATTCGGTAATACGAATATACGTCGGTGTCCAAGCGCCAGAGGGCATCGGTGCATCTGAGCGAGCGAGAGGGAAATGCTTTCAGCTATTGTTTCCTTTTTCTTTCACATCCTTCCTGTGAACCGAGGTGAAAGCCAGCTGCTCGTGTGTTGTAAACTTCCACCTCTGTCTAGGACCTTCAGGAGCATAATATACTCCCGTATAAGTAAGGTCTGTAATTATGAAATAACCCCTTGGGACTCCTCTCAGTCTCGCTGTATCTTTACGCTTTTATTAACATAGGTCTTTACGCCCAGGCGACAACTATTGCGGTCTGGACGAAGCAAGGTGAATCTACGGGAGACACATTTTTCCGTGTCTGTGCACTGAGAAAAAAACGGAGTTGAAGAAACCGATAAATGGGTTCCAACAACCCCTCGAAGGAGTTGATGTGGCGTCAACTACTATATCTACTGCTAGTGGGTTATGACACCTACTTGTTGGTTGGAGGAACTATGCGTTCGTTATACGAACCGCTGGTCGGGTACAGGAACTCGCCGGCTGGTTGTGCCATATAGAAGCTGTTAAAACAGCACTGCGATTGGTTACAGGAACCAACTCGTCGGTTTTACGTACTATTTTTCCATAACCAAACAAATCAGTTTACATTTTCGAGTTAGTTGCAGCACCTAATCTATGGCACTGCATATGCTGGAATGATCCTCCCAAATACTGTGACGTATTTTTCGTGAGCATAATCGGTAACAAATAAAATCAAATTTTATTCGGGAACTGCATCACGATACGGTCACCTTCGGCCGTCCACGCTCGTTCGCGCATCCGCAAACCCGGTGGGCGCCAGTTAATTTTTATTTCACCGGTATTAACTAACCGGTATGCCCGAGGAATCGAGTTGATCAGGCTCAATTCCAATCAAAATCGAAAGCCCGAAGCAAAAGCTATCGATCGAGAACAAATTCAGAGAAAACGGTAGCTTAGTTAATTTTTGGGGTCGCGTAAAATTAACAAACGCAACTGGATGCGCTTGCGAGAACGAACGGTTGCGGAAATGCACGGCCGCTCAGTCTGCTAGGTTGTGGTAGAGAGGGTCGAGGTATGACCCAGTAAATAGCTTATTTCCACGAGATCTCAGACAGCGAGAACAACCTTCAATATTCATCAAAAGAAATATGCGAGAACAAATACAATAAATTCCATTACTGAATTAATGTGCGAGAGCTATCGTGAAGTATCGAGATCGGTAACGTTGGCGGCGCGTTGCAAAGCAATGCGCGTAACCGAAACTCAACGGTAACTGCACGAATAGTCAGTAGCACGAGATCTTTAATCGAAATAATCGATTAAATAATTAATTAAACGAAAACGACTCACCAGAATTATTCCAAATAAATCAGAGGTCCGGTATCAAGAATCCCATAGGAAACTCGAAAAACCAGGAGTGCACTATTGCACTGCACTGAACGGGAACTTTGGTTTTATTCACTTGAATAAAACTCACGAGAACGAGGACATACGCGATACACTATACGCTAAGTATTATCCGAAGTACGAGAACAGCGCGAAGACGCGCGCGCGAGCGACAGAAAAACTGTCAACACGGGAGCTCTATTTAGGCTCGAGGCACCTCGGCGGTGTCTCGAGAAAGACTGATTGTCTCCAGCAATCATCGAAATCTCGTCATAATAATTATGAATCCCTCCCAAAATCCCTTACTCGAGAACTACTGCCCTCTCCCTCGAATCACCTCTTAACTATATCGGGAACGCAAATCATGCCGGTAACATTTTCGAAATCTATACGATCGCCTCCCTTGAAGCTTCGCGCGAGAACGGGCCTAATCAGCACACTTATGCGCTACACTGCAACAGGATGGTCCATCCTTTGCAAAAAAAACCAACAAAACTCCACCCGTTCTCTAGCGCAATACATTTTCTCAATAGGGCGCCGGATTTACACCGGTCTACAACTAATCGCAAGACTCGTTCGGTGACTCTTGTCTGCCGGGCTGCTCGTTTCTTTGAGCTCTCATCCTCGCGACAGATTTGAGTGCACCGATGTACCGAAACTTTACAACAAAAATAACAAAACCTAAGAATTACAATTCTTAGCTAAACCGAGAACGTAAATTTGAGAGAAAGCAGCTCGAAAACGCTGAAAAATAGCAAGTAACGATAACACAAGCCCTTGTGATCGTGATTTCCAAAAAATCACGTCACAATACTTATTTTCTTTCCGCGTGATTCCAACTCAATTTAGTGTTTATTTATGTCGATATATTCTGTAAGCTCAATAGTTGTAGTTTCTGAGCGTTTTTTAAAACAAGATTTCGTAGTAGAACCTGGACAAGTGTTTCCTCCTTATTAAACATTTTTTGCCAAGTTTCCTTTATGAGGAATCTATGTACTACCTCACAGATGCGGCTTTGTCAGAACTGCCCGAGTAGAAATTCAGCTACGGGGAGTATCATGCCCTAGCGTGGTAGTCGGATTTAAATCTAAGGCCCCTGCCTGGCAAGCTTATACGGGCCTTGCAGGAAAGTAACGCAGCGCATGATCAGGGCCAGATTAAGTTTTCCAGATAAGGGCCGGATAGAGGCTGCCCTATTAAGCCCCTACTTATAAAAACGGCAAAGAAATTACAAAATAATTATCTGCGCTCATCGAATTCGATTTATTTTGCACTTTCTATTGGATATTCGAGCTTATTTAGTTTTCAGTACATATTAATTGCTGAAAAAAATACATGTAAATTTATTTGCCGTTGGTGGGAATCGAACCTTGATCCTCCGGGTGACAGTTCTGCGCCTTAGCCCACTCGGCCATTGACATCTTAGAAACTTTATATATTTATTGTCTATTTGAAGTATGCATAAAATGAAAACACGTCAAGACTGTACATCCATTTATTGTGACTACGACCGAAATATTCAAAATTCAAACATGATGGGGCGGTTACCCATCCAGGTACTGGCATTTGACGGTCAGTACCTGGATAGATTTCAACGTAATTCTAGCGGTACAGTACCGTAAAACGTGAGTTTCAGCAAAAGTTTCGAATACTTCTCGATAAAGATGTGAATAAATCCAGCACACGCAATGTGCTGAAAAGATTGATTTTGCATAACAATAATTTTTTAATGTTTTTAACGAATGCCGTATCTAGCCGTTACACGAACCTGATAATGTAAATTTACGGCATATTAAAAAAAAACCATGCCATACGAAGACCGTATACGGGTCTGACCAGGGAAAATAAAGGTACATTGGAGAAAATCTTGGTCATAAAGACCTTATGCAAACCGGGTAAGGTCGATGAATGGCATATCTATATGAGGTGACCGTACGTAAAGCCTGACATGGGCCTGATCCGGTGGAAAGACGGCATTTTTAAGGTAGAATCCCATATCTCGGCCTTCCATGGACCTGTTCAGGTGAACTTACGGCGACCCCTAAATAAGGTTACCATATCTAGCCTAACATCAGCCTGATCCGGTGGAAAGACGGCATTATTAAGTACGAATACCATATCTCAGCCTTAGGTGGACCTGAGCAGGTGAATTTACAGATGCCCCAAATAAGTTTACCGTACCTAAAACTGATCTGGACGTCGTGTGACAGCAGGCATGCCTGATGAAATTTCTACTCGGGTGGAGATTTATGAGGAAGCAAAGACCAAGGTTCTACTTTGCATTCTTTTTACATTACTTTATCTTTTCTTATTCACTAAGGTTATAAACAGGGTGGCCATTTAGAAAAAGTATCGGTGTGCAAAGTTTTTGTGATTATTACACTCTCATATAAGAGCACCATTAAATATTATGCTGTCATTCGTCAACGAGTCGCAGCATGATACTCGTTACTACAGTTGCATTACATTACATCCGCATTTTCATGTCTCACTAGTATGGATGAACAAACATATGACAACGTATATGTAGTTTTAGTGCACGAGAGCAGAAATTGCAGCGGGTTTCATGCTGCAGGTAGTGGCATTAGCAACTCTTTCGCATATGCAGAACGCGTGCGTGCTGACTTGACTCCGTATGGACTCTCTAGTTCTCGTAGCGCTACTTGTATGTGTGTCTTCATACCTTGCCCAAGCGTCGTACCACAGGTATATTCTATATTAATGTCACCGAAAGTCGTTGCTGCCATTTCTGCTGCCGGCACTGGTTGTTTCAACGTGTTTAGCTAACGCCCTGTTTATTATCATCATCTGTTTCTTCCTCGCAGCTATACACTTTCTATTTGCACTTCTCCTGCACATATTAGTCATTTCTATAATAATTTACCGCCATATAAAAGAAAAAAAACATCCTCAAATATATTTGGAATATACAACTGCGTTTATATAACATATATATATATATATATATATATATATTCTGAGTACCTCTAAAATATATCCAATGTATCCAATTTTTAGGCGAATTATTTATCTTTTAAACTTAATATATATCTTTTCCATATCCTACACAGGCTTTATTTCTGTGTGGTTATTTACGTTTCCCCTTGCTTCATCGTTATACAATGAAAAAATAATCGTTTAGTTTGAGTAAACAAAATTTAGTTGGTTCAACTTGAAGTGAGGCTAACGTCACTTTGATATGACGAATTTAATGGTGGATCACAGTAAAAAAACATCGTTGAACGAAACTATATTTAGTTAACATAGAAGATTTAATTGGGCCACTTGAATATAAAACTTGGTTTTTACTTCACGGTTTAGCTGCCTATATAGCCTCGATAGCTCATATTTTATTATATTTGCGAGCGTTAAGGTTCTAACTATCATGGCTTGTGCGAATCGTGAATGACGACCTACACTGTACGTTCAACCCCATATCGTCAGGCCAACGACTCATACACGCGGCGCTAGCTCGAGAACTTCCCGCGCACTAATCGACAAACTCGAGGGTAGGTGAGCTTCCTCTAACGCACCAAACACACGTGTGTCTAGTGTATGTACACGTATAGGTTCTGTATTGACTATAGGACGGATAGGGAAACGCATTAAAATCCGTAACTGCTACGTACTCAAGCATTTCCCGCGTCACGACGATGTGACTCGAATTAGAAATTGCCGTTAAGACTATAAGCACCATCGCATACTATATTCATCTTGATTTCTAACATTTGTCACTTCTACTTTTTCTCTATCAGTATTTTTTTTTCATCAGAATAGGCAAAACCAAAACGAAGAAAATCTCTTGCCATACTGTCACAGCGTCCTAAAATCTACCAGTGCTCACATGAATCTTCGGAAAATCAGTAAGCTAAAATACAGCACGTTTGTATCCTGAAGAAATTATGGAGACACTGAAATTGAACTTCAGTGCTGACCCACATTTTTCTCTAGTGGCGCATACAGAAAATATGGCCACTAAAAAAATGCATACATTTTAATCTTTTTTATTTTCACCTTTATATATAGACGTAATAATCCAAGTTATTTCCTAATGTCTACAAATCTCTAGGGTCTTATAGAATATGCTCCGATTTAAACAGCGATTGTAGGTTATTATGGGGCAAAGTATATTGGTAGATTGTATTTACCACAGTTACTTTATGCTACCTTTGTTCTCTGAACGCTCGATCCGCCTCTTAATAGTCGGTTTACTACATTTTCATGTCAATATTTAATGATAGTCATATACACACATGGTGTATCAACGTACTTGTTGCGTTATTTCCATTCTTTTGAGATTATCAGAGGCGAGAATTTTTTTTCACTTCACACTCTGCGAGAAATGGCTCGACACTGAATATAGCTCGAGCTCGAGTTTCACTAGCTACATGCATGTATATGTGTACGTTTGTGTGGATAACTCGGATGGGACAGGAAACGTACCTATTTCCGTGTAGCTGGAAGGAAGGAAAAGGGAGACGAGGTAGAGAGTAGGTAAAAACAGAGAAATACTCGAGAAGAAGCCACATGACTGCGCGTATACAACGATTTTTCTCATATTTCCCACGTTTTTACAACGGGAGCAGTTACTTTGCATACTTTACCCCAGCCGGGTACCTGCACTCTTATATATATATACCCCATGTTTACGTTCTGCTTTGTATTATGAATAGAGAACAGAGGCAAAAAAAACCACGAAGATACCAAACTTTTTAAGTCCCTACCAACTTATCGAACTTTAATTGTTTGCATTGTTCTACGTTTTCTCAAATTACAGGCTTAAGAAGATGTGCCTTCTTAACGCGTTCAGTGACGGAGAATGCAGTACAATCTGTTCTGGAAAAATAAACATAATTTGCATAACAAGGGGGCTACCAGGGCAACACAGATGCTAATCAAACAATTTGTTGTGAAACCTTTTTTAGTCGCTCAAAGGGGTAACGTTGTTTCCATGAAACATTCTTTCCAAATATTAATTTTAGGATGTGTAAAATTGTTTAAACTGTCGGAAAAAAAGTGTTTTGGAAAAATTTCATAAAAACCTCCTTCACTCCCGTAGAGACGGTTTTCAAGGACAGTAGATAGAGTAGCTGAATTCTTGAAACGAGCGGCTCATAAGGACAAGATTAGTGACGTACGTACGTTGCCGCTACCACTTAGAGCAACGAGGCAGTATTTGCTTTGCAAATAATCCAACGGTCCGTCTCGCTCATTTACTCACCTTCGTTCTCGCCGTCTTTGCTTCTCTCGCATTTCGTCGTAGCTACACCTAACGTACTTACTACCGACGTATCTATGTATCCACGTACCAACATTGCCCCCGAGAGATTCTCTACATCCTTGGCACCCTGTCGGACTCTCAGCTCGTACGTGTCCGTCGTTAAGCAGCGACACACATGCACCTGCCTCTTCTCGTCATAAATATGTATTATCCGGATGTACGTACGCAGTGAACACACTCGTGCTTAGTGTGCCTTTGTACTGCATGTATAGTTGAATATGTGTATATGTATATCTACTATAGCAGACAGGAACTAGAAGAGTATGAATATCGACGTACTCAACCTATGACTTACCTTTTCTCACACACTTACGAATACTAAAAGTGTAACACATGGCGAGATAATAAAAGCTTCTTACAGATTTGGTAGATGGTAGATATTAACGGAAACATTTTTTATTAAAATCCTGGGCTAATACATAATGCTAATAGAATTTTCTATATGAAATGCGCCGCGTTGTGCACGTTACAATAGCGTAGAAACATAAGTCTCGAATGCATTCAAAACGTGTAAATGTTTTTACAGAACATAAATCTCAAATGAATTTGAAAAATAAACATTTTTTACAGAATTACCGGGATATTGCGATGGTGTGTGCATTCGGTACACTGGGAATATTGTCTCTGATCCACCATGAACTAATGTTAGAACGACTATGAAGTTTTCTAAGATATATTTTTCTCCTGACTGCGCTGAAATAACGTGATTCCGTCCCTGAAAAGCGGGAGGAAAGTCGCCGATACCTGACCGCAAGCAGTGCGCATGTGCAGAGTGCAAGAATATGAGCCAAAACTCCCTAGGGCATCTTGCCCCCTATTTTTGCCCACTTCGAGGTCCTCAGCGCGAGCGCCGCGGTACGCGGCGGAAAGCGCGCAGAAACAGGGGCCACGATGCCCGAGCAAATCTTGCCTCGTATCTCTGCCCGCTGCGCGTGCGCACGGCTCACGGTCAGGTATCGTCGAATTTTCCCTCTCGCTTTTCAGCTACAAAAATCACGTCATATTTCAACGCAATCGGAAGAAAAAAAATCGTATGCTCCGCGGGAGGGAGCGCGATATTCACCTCGTCCTCGTGCAACCCTCGCTTCGTTCGGGCAACAAACCTCGCACTCGATGACAATCGCGCTCTTCCCTCCCTTGTAGCATAATGTAGTATTTTTATGTTGGGTAGGAAGTCAGTATTTAGCTTTGGAAATGACGCCTGCACCATTTTCTGTTGTGTATGATGGTGTCCTGCGAGGCCGGGAACTGGTTAGCGCAGTGAATCACTAGGTGCTGAATTAAGCACCTCTGATAGACGTGCTGGAGTTTTCTCGTATTACTATCAGAGGAATGACTAGCTGTATCGGCTATATTGGTTTTCTGCAGTTTTCCCAGCGAATGCGACATAGTGAGGAAAGACGGTTGGAGCCGCATAAAAAAAAGTAAAACAGGGAATGGGATGAATTAGAAAAAATCGGAATATAGTATACTCTAAATAAAAAATATCAATATGGTATGGTGTCGCGTACGAGAAACGGCCGAGTATCGCGTGCGAAAAGGCGCCGAGCATCGTGTACGAGAAACAGCCGAGCATCACATACGACAATCTTATAATAAAAAAATAATAATAAATATATTTTTTTTAAATTCGTACGTACGCCTAAGTCAGATTTTTATGCGTATGAGAATATTCTGCTGTATGAGAATACATCAGAAACTCAGAAAAACTGCCTCCCGGTCAAGAATTATGCGGTTACCCATCCAAGTACTGACCGCGGATCGGGCTGCTTAACATCAGAGATTTTCGGATACACTCTCCGACCGCGGAACCCGTTGCTGTCGATGATAATAATAAATAATTGATATCTCTTAGGCAGATTTCATCGATTTACATGTGAAGTTGACAAATAAGAACCCTTAACGCATTGTGCGCTACTGCTGGGGCAAATTAAATGAATGTAAAATAAATAAAATCCGGGTACCGGAGTCTCTCCTTGTCATTGGGTCATTTGCCCCTAATCGGCTAACCAACGATTGGCGAGTCAATACTTAGCCGAGCATTGGTCTCATGTCGACAAACCAACAATCGTCGAGTCGATTCTCGGCCGAGCATTGGTCTCATATCGATAAACCAACAATTGGCGATTTAATACTCAGCCGAGCATTGGTCTCATATCGACAAACCAACGATTGATAAATCAATAATCGAACGACCATTGGTCTCATATCCACAAACCAACAAAAGGTGAGTCAATAATCGGGCAAGCATTGGTCTCATATCAGCAAATCAACAAAAGGTGAGTCAATAATCGGCCGAGCATTGGTCTCATACCGGCAAATCAACAATTAGCGAGTCAATAATCGGCCGAGCATTGGTCTCATATCGACAAACCAACAATTGGTGAGTCAATACTTGACCGAGCATTGGTCTCATATCGACAAACCAACTATTGGCGAGTCGATTCTCGATCGAGAATTGGCCTTAAATCCGCAAATCATCGATTGGCATGTCGATATTCGACCGAGCATTGGCCTAAGATTGCGAAGTCAATAATCGTCACGCCAATGTTTACCCGAGTATTGGCCGTTTCAGTTTTATCGGCAAAACCTACATGGGTAGTAGCTCTTGGATGTATCTAGACATTTCCTTGATCGTGAGCAAAACATGGCTCGGTACGAGAGCAAATTAAACGTTTCGCCGCTCTTCCTACCTTCATACCTAAACGGGAGTGAGCATTGTCGTAGAAACTCTCTTGTTGACGTGAAATTATTTTTAATGCGTCCAATTAGAAGCGGTACATGGTACAAACATGATTTTCAGGGAAGATAAATGAATTTAATAAACCGAGGTAGGACCGGAAGCGATGAAAGAGGGAGAGAGGGCAAGGTTAGCGTGAGCGTGAAAACGAGAGATATCCGAGTGCTGGAGCGCGGGTGGCATATGGAAACGACGTGAAAGTCGCATGGATACATATCCCCGTTTGCTGCGTACGTGTGCGTTATACACGAATGCTTATACTCCGAACCCTGTTACTATTATTGTTGTTTCGCGTTATTAATATACTTTGCGAGGATGCGGTAAGGACGTGAGCAAAGAGAACCCATAAGCATGCTAGGGGAAGATACTTGGAGACGAATGAAAAAATACAATATAATGTTTTCGCGGGTCTCACCGTACACGTGAAACACGGCAAGGATAAAGGATACACAATTACGCATGGAAACTGATGCTACCTATTCGTTGTTGGAAATCTGCGGACAGACGGATTATATACGCGTGTTTATATACATATAGTATACATACCGTCCTCTGGCAATAACGAAAAATGTACATTGCTCCCTCACCCGTTCTCACTCTGGTTAAAATGTACCCCTGCTGGAGCGTTATGAAACACGATAATTTTGAATAATGAATAAATATGTATAAGCGCTGTCGGTGCTCCCTTGATGACAACCAGGCATTGCGCGCCGCATGCACAGGACCGTTTCCTCTCTACGTCATAATATTTATTTATGTTTATATTTATATTCATACATATGTACTGTAGTATCATTTTAATTTTATTTATTTATTTATTTATTTTTTTGGCAGCGATTTTTTTTTTTTTTTTTTTTTTTTTTAGCGGACGAGTTAGACAACACGTTCTGCATTCGTTCGTCGGTACGTTCGCTCGGTCGTGCGTTCCCTCGGTTCCATTCGTCGCGCTAACGTACTAATGGGCTCCGCGCATTCCCCGCCTGGTTGGCGCGTCGCTAGAGTGAACGCAAAATGTGTGTTGGAATACTTGTCCGCGTTCTCGTTCGAGCGAGCGTGCTCTGCTCTGCATAGTGTAGCGCAGCATATAGTACAGTGGATAGGTAACGCGGTTTGAACCGCCCCAATCAAATCCGCGCGGTGGTGCGTTCCTACCTCACGGGGGTCGACGTGGGTCCGACTGCTGTCGCACTAAAATTCCCCCGATGAACGCACGGCAACCCTCTCACACCGATTCTATGCGATGCACGGCTTTACCGGAGCACGTCGCCACTCACGTATCCAGAGATAGATAGATAGAACGACTCGCGCAGTGCATGTCGTGGATCCGAGAGCCGTGCGTCCCATCAACTGCAACTCCATGCGTGCGACTCTGATGCTCTGAATATAGCACCCTACTGCCTGCCCTATCTGTATCTGTACGCTCCCTCGGCCTGATGCACTATCCCGTGTACCTCTCCGCGGCATTTACATACCGAAACCCGCGGTGGTTTATACTTTTTCGATATCGGTATCGCAGGCCAAGTTCGCTGTAACGCCTGGCGATGCAACGACGGGCCGGATGAATCGAGTGCTGCGAGGCCTTTTAAATGGTTTAAAAGAATCGGCCTGAAGTCGGTTGCACAAAGCTCCCCTGAAGCGTTTGCAATTTAACTGCCAGTTACTTTTTTAAAAATTATTTTACGCACTATATGTATGTGAATTACGTGAACAAATAACTCGATTTTATGGAGAGAAGTATGTGGAAAAAATACCAGATCGTCGGAAACAATCTACCTAGTTCTTGATGGACGGAATTTTTACGGAAAATAGCAGTAAAATTATACAATTGTTCATGCATGTTTACTGTTTAAAATTGTTAGAAAAAAATTACTAGTCCATCGACGAATAGTTCTTATCTCTCATTGCGGCTGGAGATAAGTATTCAGATTTCTGACCAATTTTCTGTTTTCGAAAACGATTGAAATGAGATCGATATCTTTTAATTATATTCCACTAAATTCAACATTTGGTTTTACACTATAAGCAGAAAATACTTAAGAAAAAGAAAAAGTTTTCATACGAAAACGCACACCGATAGTCAGTGAAAAGTAATCATTAAATTGATGAATTAATTAAATTTATTAAGCAGCTATAATCGATTTTTTCTAAAAGATTCGCATTAGTGAAATTTGAATTGGGCTTCGGTTTCGCCCGCTTTGAATCTAACGATCATTGTCTCAAACGCGAGATGTGCTTCGCAAAAGTTCCATCATTAAAAATATTGACCGAGAATAGTCACATACGATGAAAAATTAATATCATTAAGTTGTTTTCAAAATGTAATGTTGGGAGTTTGCTTTTAGCTTCGGGAATACAAAAATGGTGGGATTTTCCGTCTGATGAAGTGCAATTGACCAGCACGACTTTAAATTTCATTTTTTTTTCTTTCCAATCTTTGCAGTGCTTTTTTACTTCACCCAAGGGAAGATTTTGCCTGAAAATACTCAATACAAATCTTGCTAACTGCCCAATCCCGTTGTGCCGTGTGCCTGAGTCTATGGTGTAAAATCTCTCTGTAAAGTGGACGGCGAGTGCGTACGTAGTGCTTACACATGGTAAACGAGCGATATCTTGAAAAGGAGGCGGCGAAAATCGTTTAATTTAACGAGGTTCTTGGATGAAACGGATTTCGATGGACTCTCGCTGCTTCTTCTCTCACTTCTGCCACCATAGTGCTACTACAGGAAAGTAAAAGCACTGAGTAGGGTCGTTCGGTTTAAGGAGAACAAACGAGTAGTGCTGCTTCTGCGGCTGTTTGCAGAGCAAGTAATTCGGTTCAGCCTCCATTCAGGCCTCAATGCAAACCGTGCACATTGGTTGTTCTGAGAAAATGTATAAGTTTCGAATATTTTTACCAGTGAAGTTACCGCAAGAGTGTAGTAAGCATCTCCAGGGTACATTCTCGCAACCCTACTGCATTGCCTCTTTCTGGTTCGGGAGAGTGAAGCTTTCTCTATTATCCCATCAGCAATATCGTGATAGGAGAGTTAGAAAAATCGTCGATGAACGACTGTGCCCGGGCTTCGTTTAGCCCGGCCATTTGAGAAATTTACATTTTCAATGCCCGAGGGGCAAAGCTTTCGGGATACGAAACCATACACGTGGCGTTGCGATAGTGCAACATTTTTGTTATTGTATATTGCATCTATGCGCATGTAGCCTCGGCAAGGCACACAGCGGTTCACTAATCCCTCGCATGATCGGCTCGCTCGGAAAATATCATGCGTGACGATGCATCGTTAAAAAAAAATATACAAAACGTAAACGACCACTAGGTTGCAACGGGGGAAGAACAAAATGGAGTTAACATGAGAGAGGGGCACACGAGTCGGAGCTGAAAAGCGAAAAGAAAGATAGCGCGTATGAGGCGCCGCAGTAAAACACCAGGTTTTCTTTTTTTAAATATATGTACACTCCAAAAATGTTCAGTTATTATGCGATCCGGCGCCAGAGCGTTGGGTGATCCAATGTTTCGGCATACACGTATGTGCCCCGAAGCTGTTTTTTCAATACTCTAATATGCGGATTCACTATACACTACTCGTGCTTGATGCAACCTACATCACATGCGGGAGTGACTCTACTCTACCGTAGATTAACAATTTATGCCTCGAGGATTTGTCTGATGGCGACACCGTTGTGTTTTTCTCCCGAGGGACATCAAGTGTCTATAGATCCAGCTGTTAAAAAGCTTTCACGATTTTGCCTGAGGATTTTTTTGCATAGACCAGTATTCGGTATTGGCGCGTAGTGCAGAATTTGTAAAATCAAAATTCAAATGTGAAGACCGTACGTTATATACGAATTGCCTGGATGATGATGTGTGACGCTGGTGGCAATACATCATCATGCATAGTATAAAGTTTAATCATGTACTGAAAAAGAGAAGCTGAATTTAAATGCATTTTAATATTTAAAACGGCAATCCATAAATGACAGGATTTCACTTGTTGTGATAACGGTATCGGTAAAAAAAACTCCCCTATAGAGAAAATGAACAATATATGCTGCCGAACGCTGCAAAACCGGGAAAGTGAAATAGGCTTCGAGCTCTGCGATAGTGCCGGTATTTTCCTACCCTTCATGTGGACAACCCCTTCGATGACCGGACATGGTATGTGGGAGGGTTGAAACGCGAAGTGCTCTAGTACATACATACAGAATATGTACGTGTGCATGCGACAGTGAAACTGGCTGACTTGCTACACTTTCAGGCAGAAAGTCAGTAACCTTCAATAACCCTGCTTCACATTATGTTATATCTACCGTACGAACAGTTGGAATCACTCGTCCGCTCGCACGCGTTCGCACGAGCTTCCAGCACTTCGCGACCTAATCTTTACAACCGTCATAAACTCAGTTTTTCATAGCGTTGCCTCATACTGCACTCTCGACTCGTGCTGTGCCGCTGCAACAGCTATACTGTATCGGCTGACACAGTATGCTTTTCCACGGTTACGCACGTATGTACGAAACACATGCGCGTCCAACAAAGTGGATTATAGAGCTCTTTTGCTTGTATGGAGAATCGCTGCGCATCGGGCGTACATCACGTACAGCCAGGAATGAATTTTATTTACTTGCTCTGCAGTTACAGAGTTCCCTGAGGAAACACAATGTACTGCGTGCGTATACACACACGAGGGACTTTTTAACGGCTCGTTTTTGAATTCCAAATTGGATCTTGTAATCAATCTGTTGGGAAAACTTCACTGCTCTACTGTATCTATCCTCACACCCCAGCATATTTCTTCTTTCTATGTTCTGCCTCCACTATTTTCTACCTTTCGTGCGGAGTTACAATATACAGGACGTTGCTAACAACTTTCCAGATATCTCACTGAACGTTACGGCTGCCTCATGGTCGTTACGACCCTGATGGGCAGAAGGAATGGCCATGAGCAGGAGCAGCATCAGCAGCATCGCATGGTCGCTTTGTTACGCAGAGGATGAGCCGATACGTACCTCTAACAGCTCTCGTTCACCATCCTTTGCCATGCACGCGCTCGTGTATATCGGCTTTTGTATAATTTTCCATTTCACTCGGCCTGCATCTTTTTCTCCTCTGCGTGGTCAACACTAACAAAGTTCTCGGATCGCTGAGGCACTGCATACGACAACGCCACACACTCTTTTAGTATGCGCAGCGATACGCAGAGAAATAATTAGACTGAACTGAACACTCCGACGTGCATCTTTTGCTAATAACTTGAGTCAATGTAAAATTTTACACTGATTGTAACGTGTTTATAGTCACTGTTCTGGCAGCCAATCGAAGCACGAATATAGGGATAAAAATGGACTACCACACTTGCGATAGCTATTTTACACAAATATACGATATAAAAATTGACATTTGGATGAATCGAATTTTCGAACGACCTCTGATTAGACCAACCAATTAGAGTTCGACAAATTTGGCTTTGATATTTTGAGATAAATATCGTGCCACGCCAATTTCTTAGAGGAAAGTCACCTACGCTGAATTAAAATTCAAAAGAATTGACTACGTGGCAACACCTGTATTTTTATTTTAAATTATTGCTGAACCGAACATGTCTACAACGATATTTGGAATCTAGGTACAGCATAAATAAAACGATTACATGAGCTCAGAATTTGGATGATGTTTTTACTTACAGTTATGAGATTCACTTTGTAGAGGAGGATAGCTGGACCTATCTAATCCTAAAGTCCATTTTATCATTGATTACCCAGTTTTCTATTTCTCATTAGAATTGTTACTGATCTGGACTTGTTTACAATGATGCCGCGATACTACGTACCGCAATTTTGATATTTTGATAAGTTTACCGAAAGTTATAACACCAACTTTGGAAAGAAGGATAATATCTGGGGGCTATCGAATTCAATAGGCCATCTAATCCGTAATTACCCTATTTTCCATTTCTCATTTTTGACTTCGTTGCACAACGTACTGTCCTTTCGGCCTCTAATTTTTTTTTCATCTCGCGAGTCTATACATAGAAACCTCGTTTACAGAGATTCGAATTCACGACGCGGTTAACGAGCAGAACCGTAAAACGATAGAATGCCAAATTGACGAGTCCACGAGGGATATGTAGAGGTGAATGAGTATTTGTAGGAGGTATCTGGAGAGGAGGGGAATTCCGAAATGGGGAGGGGTAGGGTCATCTGGGTGGTGTGCGCTGGTTGTTGCGTGGTCTACCGGCGACTGAGGTGAACAATTCTGTACGTGAACATTTGGTGTATTCGTGCGTGTCAGTTGAGAGCTCATGTAGAGAATGGAGGGTTAGCTTATTCACGCTACCTGAGTTATCACACACGAGGGACACGCTAGTAGCGTTGGTTCTATGTCTCTTCTTCTCCATCCACGAAAAGCTTTTCGCATATCCTATCTGTTCCGGTACATAGTATATGAGGCACTGCAAGGTCGAACAACGCTATTCGCTGATTCTCTCTAGCGGTTCGTACTTCCGCCAACTGAAGCACCACTGTTAGATTTTACCTACTTTCCCTGTCTCCTCCTCTTCAGGGAATACGGAGAAACGTGGATAATACTCGGCCAATGTTACTGGGTGTGTCCTGCTCGTGTTATTCCACGAAACATATATTCTTCGGCCACGCGAGTTAAATGAGTGAAAGCTGCATTGTTGATGCACTGTGCTTCATAAATTTTATTATACTAATGTCTCGTTTTTGGGACTCATCTTTCCCAGCTTCCCGTTGAGCTTGCCTTGTCATTTTAAATGCATACTGGAAAAATGTTCATTTTAATCTAAGCTAATGTATGCTAGAGTTAAAAGGGTGTATATGTGGGTTTTACATCTTCATTCCTAAGCTCTGAGGAAATGCCTGCGGCAAGTGGTAGCAGTGCGCTTCCGGTTGGCACGCGTTGCGCAACACTACGTAACTACACCGGGCGTTATTTCTGCGATGTGTTTAACCCCGCATAAAAGTCACAACCCCGCCCGGCAGCTTACGGGAATGGCAATCCGGGGATGGTCTGGCTCGTTACTTAACACCCTCGAAAGCTTTCGTGCAGAGAAACACAGCGAGGGTTGAGGGGGCGAGGGTAGCAGCGTAGGTTGCCGTCATTATTACACCATTTTTTTAATCAAATGCACACTGCATTAAGCTTATTAATGCAAAGAGACGTATTTAATCGGGTTTTGGGAGATGAGAGAATGGGAGACTGGGAGATTTAACCGAAAATCCATAATGAAAATCCAATAAGCGCTAAAATTAATTACTCTGCATTCATCTTCAACGGAATTCGGTTAAAAATTTATGAATACATTGTTTTTCTGGTTTCCAACTCAGCTATTTGCTTCTGAATTTCAGCCGGATAGGTACGTTATTGAAAACGGTCGTTCCCCGCGTCTGTGTGAAAACATGATATCGATATATATGACCATCGAGGCTTCGCCGCTTTTGTTGCAAGAATAACCCCGAGTGAGTTTCCCTTAACAGGCTCGCTCTAATACCACATTCTCTCCGGAAATCGACTGTTTCCAGTAGGAAAACAGGAGAAAAGGCCGCAATGGGTGCAGATCGCACCCACAGCCGCAGGCACCGGAAACTATTGCGCACTCCCCTCGACTAATACACTCGCTCATGTACGTTTCTCTCGCTCTAGCTTTTGTTCGAAAGGGCAAAAGAATTCATATATTACTGCCCACGGTGACTCGTCCTGTGTAGAATCGAACGACAAGCCATAGTATTATTTTACAAAGCTTTGTACTGCAGGAGAATGAGACGAGTCAATTTTCCCAAAGGTTCGGTTCAGTTCACTTTCAAAGCGTAATAGCTACAGCAATACTGCTAAGAAGTTAAACAGATATATAATAAAAAAGGACATCTCCTTATGCTTTATGATTTCCTTGCCGATTCACCACATGACTGATTTAATCTTGATTATTGAAGAATAAAAGAGAAAAATAGTCAAGTTGATTCTACATTCACAGCTCCAAAAATTTGAAATTTGATAAACCTACAAATATATACATCCCTTAAGGGGAGGGAGTCAGGTAAAAAAAATTGATTTTGGAAATTCAATATCATCCAAATCCTATTGCATATAAAAATGCCCAATGCACTACATTGTTGGTACTCGATGAAAGGATTTTTTACTGTCGTCTGACTTGCATTTGCTTTTCAATATTATCTTAAGCAAAGTTCTTAGGTTTTCCATTCTGCGCATGATTCAGATCAAACTACCAGGCAGATTGGAATGGTTGACGTCTCATTTTCTTCTTCATGAAAAGATACACCGGCTAAATGGAGCAAATGTTAATAAAAGCTAATATTTTTTAAGTGACACAATTATTAATAAATAAATTTTATGCTATTTTCTAAATCAGTGATTAACTTTGCTTTCAGAATGAAAAAAAATAGTTTGCTCCATTTAGCCGGTGTATCTTTTCGTGAAGAAGAAAATGAGATGTCAACCATTCCAATCTACCCAGTAGTTTGATCTGAATTATGCGCAGAATGGAAAACCTAAGAACTTTGCTTAAGATAATATTGAAAAGCATATGCAAGTCAGATGACAGTAAAAAATTCTTTCATCGAGCACCAACAATATAGTGCATTGGGCATTTTTATATGCAATAGGATTTGGATGATATTGAATTTCCAAAATCAATTTTTTTTTACCTGACTCCCTCCCCTTAATTAAAACAGAAAGTTCTTGTCAAACGTTCAAATGTGTACACTCAGAAAAATCCTAGTACCTCTGGCAACTATAAACGACCGCTATCAATTACTGGTCGACCTTTTTATAGTGATAAAATATTTTCACAACTATTGGACTGTTACGGTAATTACCAACCAACTAATTACAAAAATTATGGCAGCCTCAGAACTACAGTTGACCTTTTTCCAGATTTAACTTTTGATCGCTTTTTCTCTGAACAATCCACATGCAGTTTTTCCATTTCGCAAAGTCAAAATCGAGTTGCTTAAATGATAAAAAAGCAGCGCAACAGAAAAATGTGAAATTTTTCCAAAAGCAGTCTAAGGAAGCCTCCAACTTTAAATTCAAGAGCTATGCATTTCATACAAGCACGTGCATGGTGGATACGTTTATAAAAGTAATTTACGCTTTGTTCAATTGACACCCATAGTATCCATCGTTTTATGCTCAGAACAAGTTAAAGCCTTGCCTCATGAATGAAGAATACAGAATATCACCAACACATAATCTACGGATAATCTCTTGCTGCATGGAGTGAATCAGACATGGCTGGTGTAGACGAAACTATGGCATCGAGTAGTAGGGTGTGTCACGCAAGTGATATCCGTCACGATCGCTCGAGCGCCCAAGTAGACAAGGTCTCCCCGAGTAAACCTTCCGGATAAGCGTTTGCGTTGTCGCTATCGAGCAGCATAGTGTCGCTATCGAGTGGTACTCTCTCTGTGTATGTGTATGCTCTCGCAGCCCCAAACCGGGGAAGCGATTTCGAAGTGACGCGCCGTTGGCAGGTGCGTCGGTCCGCTTGCCAGGAGGACGAGCCAGCCATCCACCCGTCGGGTTAGCTGCTACGTGGTTTACCGATTCCCCGCGTCGCCACAAATGCCATCGGCAGCTTCCACCGCATCGTGACCACCACCCATTACAACGAGCGAGCGGGAATGCCGGCGGGACGGGATGTTCCAGAGGTCCAACCGTACGTAGCCCAGACCGTTCTACCGTACCTCTAGACACAGCCGTATGTGTATATATCCAAGCATACAGAAGCCAACAAAGAGAATGCGCAATCCAGTTCCACCACCACGAAACTATACCTACCATGGTACAGTATAGTACCGAACTATACTAGTCTAGGTATAGTTTGAGTAGAAAGCATCCTACTACTTCCATTGCTAGTGCGATCCCATTTCTCGGTTCGGCTGTGTTACCAGCATCGACAGAGTCACCAACGGCAAGTAGCGAGTGTCCGAGTCTAGTGGCAGCAGATTCCCCCGACCGAAATCGAGCTCTCCGATCGAAATCCCTACAGCGACCAAGCGAACACCTGTGTCCTACTAGGATATCCCTGACGTAACGGTTCTATAGTAGTAAAATGTACGTGAATGGCTTAGAAGCATTTCGGCTATCGTCGAATGCAGTAAGAGAAAACGATCTCGATCCCTATGCACCTTCTCTCTTCTCTGGCGTACCACCACACATTTCCGTATCTACGTGAAAGTATATTGCGCGAGGATCGTTGTCTTTGCGGTTAGCTTGCTTACTCCACCTGAATCTATGGAAGTGAAAGCCTCTCACAGTGCCTAACCATTTTCAGACCCCTATCACTTTTCGTTTCCTTTACGTAATTCCAGCTTACAGACGTGTGTCTTTACAGGCACACTCAAAATGGGTGTCTTGCGTTCTTTAAATATATCTTTTAAAATAACAGTTATGAGTTCTCTTATACGTTGCTGACGAGAAAAAATAAAATAATAAAACGTGCAGCTGATGTTGCATTTTTCGACATTCAGTTACTTTCGTCTTGGGTAAAAAGGACCACGGATTTGAATCAATCTGTATCTCAATGATGTGCCCAGGAAGTGTTATTTCACGATGGAAGCAAACGATCGAAGTGAAATTTCCTGACGATGAACAAGATGCGGTGATGGTCCAAGTATCAAGACCCTGCTTGAGTACCCTGCAAGTATCAAGACCTGCTCTCGGTACTTCTACCTTAGCCAGACTGCTTTGGTTATACTACTTAACTAGGGTAGAGGATCCGGGATGGTCGAGCAAACGCAGAGGACTTGCGACTGCTCAGCAAAAGCGGTTTTCTCTCGCGATACGAGATAACAATTCGAGAAGACAGTCCAGTTTCGGGGATACTTACGATACGTGCCTGTTTAAACTTCTTTTCTGTGCTTTTCCTTCATTGCTTTCTTATATCCTCAATGACTATTTCAAGAGAATGCGGATTTTCGAGAGGCGATGAAAGCATTTTGTTCAAGATAGTTAAACCTTTAAGGATGCACAGTGGAGAACTCATTATATTTTCGCCTTTCAACCATGCACAAATGAATTTTTTTAACGATGTTTGTAAGTCATCATTTGCGTTATTTTCGTTACTTTATGTCGAGTTAAGTACTTTGAATAAATCTTCAACACACTTTTTAGTAAAATTATTGAGTTCACGCAAGGCCTTACTTGCTCCACCTACCTTAACAACGGTAACATAATAGCAAATGGTATTCCAGTGCGATAATGCCCGTATGCATGCAAACAGGCGAAGGTGCGAAAGTGCCAGCCCTCGCTGGCTTACCACCAGCTATACTACGCAAGGCAAGCGGCAGACGCGTCCGCTTGGACAAAAGCCCACAAACAGAATATTCGAGTAGGTCTTTGTGAGCCGAAAAGCTCCTAGTAAATACCGAGGGGCTGTTTGCGCGATTATCCACGAACGCGATTTATAATTAAAGAAAAACGTTGCGTGAGGCGAGGTTTTTGCATGAAAGAGCACAGACAAAAAGTGTACAAATTTCGGTTAACCATTTTTCGTTTGTCAACAGGGCCTAAGTTCTTTTGTAGTTTATGTACTTCATACTCCTAGTGAAAATTTGGAAAACCTCCAGTATATGATTTTGCGAATAGGAAGAAAAATTACCCAAACTGCAATAGATATTTTGTGCCTCTACAGAAATACGCTACTCGTGTATATAGCGATGCACGTGAAGGTTCACGACTCACAGCTATTTTTCGGCTGACGCGAACGTAAATCGGGATGATTCAGCTTATCCGACGCAGAGACAACGACGAGAACGCAGTAAAACTTTTTTCCATGACAGGACGAGCTACCGAGGGAGAGTATATGAAGAGAAAGAATGAGAGGAGGGAGAGAATGAGCCGCCGGCGAGAAAACCATGCGCGCAGGTGCATCCTGCAGGAGTTTTATACTGCGGCGGTTCGCCTCGTGCGCTTCTTTTCTCTACTCTCCGGCTTTTCTTTACCGAGCGCGGGAGGCGTCGTCTCTCGAAAAAGTTAAACGGCCCCGTTTCACCGGGAGACAAACAACTTACGGTCGGTATACGTATCCGCAGTACATACTCTCTGCCGTAGTGTACGATAAACTTTTATACAGGGTGTCGCGTGTCGAAATTTTTCCCCAGGTAAAGCCAGACGTTAGATGTTCCTGGCCGGTAGACAGTAGTGCCTGGAGACTTTTATACTGCATCTTAAATTAATAGCACAGCTTTCGTATTCCATAATTCGTAAAAATTGCTAGAAATAAAAAAATGCAATAGATAAACGAGCAAATCAATCGCGGCGATCTTGAGCAGTATGGAGGAAAACTAACTGTATTTTCTTCTATCTACGTATATATTTGGACCACCCCGAGAACGCGAGAAAGACATGAGGGTAGGTTAGAAATAGGAGAAAATACGGTATTTTCTCGGCAAGTGTGCGCAGCGGTAACATCGCCGGTAGTTTCGGAACATATTTACCCGTAGAATAGGAAAGATACGTTTTAGTTTTGCATTCGCCTCGGACCGAGGGACGAGACTGTGAGGGGACGGCGGAACGGAACGAAATACGGGGTCTCCCGGAGTCGTCTAACCACGAGAAACGCGCGCTATAGTGTTGGGTGTTTCGAGGGACAACGGCGGGTGAACGGGGAAAAAGTAAGCTCATAGGAGAGAGGAAGTGAGAGCGAACTCGAGGATCGGGTCCCATGTGCCTGTCGCGGTTTTACAAGTCCATAAAAAGAGGAATTTCAGACTGAGTTAAATATTGCCACGGGCTCGTAGTGAATTTCAAGCGTGAGACTCGGAAACTCCGTTGGTTAGCTAGATCTTCTCACTGTAGTATTTCTATGCCAGATATTTTTTACACATATATTTTTTATTCTGAATGACATCACGAAGCAGAGGGGATGGACGGTCGATATTTAATTTTTAATCGCTATGTTTTTTTAATGATTGCAATACTTTTTTTTTAACCCAAGATATTAAGTAGTGCACTTCGCATGTACTTCAAAAAGACGGTCTAACGCCACAAATTTCGATGAATACTCAATTGTAAGTATATTTTGCCCATGAATTTTTATGACAATTCTAAATAAGAAATATATTTTAGTAAAAAGTGTAACATCGAATAGCGCAGAAAAGTACCTCACATCTCTGGCAGACTATAGGTTGGCATGTGCACATAAAAGGCGCCTCTTATGCAAACGACAGTTGCAATAGAATGCACAAAAAGTATAAGGAAAGTGAACAGAGAGAAAGAGACGCGTCGCAGGTAAGGTGACTGCTGTCTCGAGTATCCCGGAACTCCAGGACGACCGGAAACTCGAGAAACTGCACGCAAGGGAGTATACGTATTGCTGTATGTCGTCTGCTATTCTCTGTGGTGGCGGTTGCATATGAACGGGCATGTGGTGGCGAGACAGAGACATTGAGATCGCGATACCTCGAACGAGCTAGAAGCAGAGGTAGAAGGAGAAACCTTATACGAGAGGTCGCGAGCAGAGTGATTAAGGGTATGTCCGTACTATATTATGGTTTAGGTGTATAGTAACTACTCTTCTGGAGAAGCTTCTGCTCGGGCGTAATGCCTAACCGCTTCTGAATCGAGCAACGTGCGCTTTCTACGCCAGAAACAGTGAACGCTTGAGTATCCAGGGGAATTACGGACACGCGAGATCGTTTGTACAACTGCTCCGAGAGATCCTGCAAAAGTACACTGAGGTGGAAGATTCAGCTGGTCAGTTTTCCGTTTGCGGCTGCAGTTCTACAAATATTTATGTTGCTTTATCTTACATTCATTCCGCAGACTGTAAGTAGCTTAGTTCGATACACACGACACAGATTTCTTTGGATTCAAGGATTATACATATTACATAGAAAGATAATACAAGATTTTATCGAAGATCCTGATAAATAAATAAATGAAAAAATATGGTCTCCTTGTGACGACTATTCTAAACAATATTTTGTTATATCGTGTCATGCTGGGATGTGTTGTACCTTCAACGCGTACTTGGAGTAAATGAACAAAAATGTTGGAATTTGTGTACTCACTGCTTGTGTCCTGTTTCGGCTGGTTGCCCGGCGACGTCGCCCAGTTGACTTTCATCTCCTGAAACAAATCAACAAACACACGTATTTTAGTATATGCAACTGGCAGAACTACTTATAGCACGTCTGGTCTCGGCGGGATACACGGACCAAGCGTGTGAGGCAAAGAAGATATTTGCTCTCGCGGTTTACGGGGTCGAGAAGATTTTCCGTGGACCACGAAGAAAATAATAAAAGAGCTTATCTTATCCAAGACGTCGCTCTTGTCGAGCCGGGAGTTCCGTGGGAACGGTAGAGAGCAAGCAAGACGGAAACGTCGGAAGAGGGAAAAGGTCGGACGACATTGGAAGAGGACAGATGGCTTGAAACTGTAGTTCAACGTGATGGAGTCTATCGTAGAGGCGGTAAGGCGCTTACGGAACCCTTACCCCAGGCTCCGATGGTAAAAATGGTAAAGCCGCGCTCAAGACTTTCTCTCCGTTCCTTTCCCTCCCCAAGTTCACCTATACGACTCTCTCTTCGTTCGCCTTCCTGTCCTACGACTCTTTTCTATCCCATCACATGTCCTGTATGTCGCAGCAGCTTTTCCCTTCACTATCCACATATACATATAGCACAGTATCCATAGTATATGCGTTTCCCTTTTCCCTTAACGTCAAGAGAGCTTTACTGAATGCATCACTGCCCTTCCGATCCCTTCGATATTTCCTCTGGCCAAACACACTCAGTCTCGGTCACTGCAATATTCTTGTATACCGCGACAACGATCTTCGGGTTGATATACGCCTATCGTTTAGAGATATTTTCCTTGGTGTGTAACTCATGGAAAGACTAGGGAGAAAGGATCAAGATAGGTAGCAGGCTTCGGAGACGGTTAGAGAATGCATCAAGAAGAGTATCCGCGTCGCGATCTGGATAAATTCAAAGATGTTGAAGAGATGATGAAGAAAACTTCATCATCCTATGGAAAAGTGTCAGGTCATAGTTTAGGGGATCTTCAAAGACTTGTTTTTCTAAGACGTTTGCTATGCAAGTCCGACATCTCAGGGCGATCCTCCTCACGCTTTTGGACTTACATACCCGATTTCCGCACTTTTTTCTCTCGAAGCATCATCCTAAGTTAACTTCTTTATGCATCACAGTCCAATTCTTATTCCTTCCCGCTTGCTCTAAAAGTCCCCAAGGTTTTCTCATTCACGTATTTTTTGCCGACAATATCGTAACCAGATATTCTCGTCAGATAGTAAATGTGATTTCGATAAAAGGATCAAATTCACTACGTCCTCTCATTCTGAGAATTTCGTAAATTTTTAACCCGAAGTTGAGAGGATACTTTAAAGCAGCAGAGTTGTGAAATGCATTGCCTGCGAAATCGAAGAATGAGCTTAGCTTCACCAAAATCGTATGCAAAATTCAACGTTTTTCGAAGCATGATTTGAGTCATTGAGTGCCAAGTACATGTTACTGCAATTGAACCAATTTTTCGAAAGTATATTCATTCAGTAATTCTGAGTTACAAAATTCAGTGGAATTTTTCTCTCCCTTAGAAGTATGATGAGAACTTAACTCTTTAAGGGGAGGGAGTCAGGTCAAAAAAATTGATTTTGGAAATTCAATATCATCCAAATTCTATTGCATATAAAAATGTCCAACGCACTATATTGTTGGTACGAGATTGAAGGATTTTTCACTTTTGTCTGACTTGCATATGCTTTTCAATATTATCTTAAGCAAAGTTCTTAGGTTTTCCATTCTGCGCATGATTCAGATCAAACTACTAGGTAGATTGGGATAGTTGACGTCTCATTTTCTTCTTCATGAAAAGATACACCGGCTAAATGGAGCAAATGTTAATAAAATGTAGTATTTTTTAAGTGACATAATTATTAATAAATAAATTTAATGCTATTTTCTAAATCAGCGATTAACTTTGCTTTCAGAATGAAAACAAAAATAGTTTGCTCCATTTAGCCGGTGTATCTTTTCATGAAGAAGAAAATGAGACGTCAACCATTCCAATCTGCCTAGTAGTTTGATCTGAATCATGCGCAGAATGAAAAACCTAAGAACTTTGCTTAAGATAATATTGAAAAGCATATGCAAGTCAGACGACAGTAAAAAATCCTTTCATCGAGCACCAACAATATAGTGCGTTGGGTATTTTTATATGCAATAGAATTTGGATGATATTGAATTTCCAAAATCAATTTTTTTTATCTGACTCCCTCCCCTTAATAGTATATAGTTTAATAGCTTCTCTGTTTATTCTATTTTTATACTTTGCACTGCTAATATCATTTAGCCTAAAGGCGAATATTATAATCCGGAACTTATAATCTTTTGCTCACTCAGACTATCATTTATGTGATTGTTTTCTAACGTCATCGATTTTAGATCACAGTTATAAATGTCTAATACTTATAGAAATAATGATGCTGATACGATCAGCAATTATGATTTTATAATAATAACATGTAGCGATTGTAATACAAGGATTAAACTTTTGAATGGCTGCAAAAATAAATTCTCAATAAAAATTCACGGTAATCCTTTTGAAGAAATGCAAAAAAATATGAGAAATACGTAATGCATTAAGAAAGTAATGCATTACTTATTTCTTCCATTTTTTCCACTGTTTCTTGCAATATTAAAGCGAAAATTAGTATTTTTTCAGCTATTCAAATGGTTACACTCTATTTTATCATCACTACATATTATTATTATGAAATCATAATTACAAAACAAATTGTACTGTAAACTATATCTCATGAATTTAAGGGGATTTATAACTCCGTTTTAGATTAAGTCTTGTAATTTTTCAAGGACCAAAAACAAAACAGGAAATGTAAGTCATCTAACATTTTCTACTCCATGTACATAAGAGCGTAACCGAATATTATCGGAACGTGTTTATTTTTGGATAAAATTTTGCACGCCACGCGTTAACAAGGAAGTCGAGGGTCGGTGCGAAAAAAACAGGGAGAGGATAAACCACGTCCGCGTGCGTATAATAATAAAAGCTTGGCACGCACGAAATCAGGCGATGAACCAGAGGTGTGGGTAGGAAAACCGCGTTGTCGGACGGAGTTAATGGAAAAATGGTGTCAACGACATAGACGACAACAGTGGCGTTCCCCCTTGTGCGCGTTCACCGCCACAACCATCAACGCGCGAACCCCTGCTGATGTACCTGACGCTCTTCCACGAGTAACAGTGTGAAAAGCGTTAATTCAGTCGCCTGGCCGCGAATGAATGAACGAACGAACCACCGAACGAACGCACATCCCGGGCTGTGATATCGAGTGGTTCCTTTTTATTTTCTCTCTTCCCTCATTCTCTAGCTGCATGCGTAACTACTACAACAGACTGTGTTCTGGCTGTAACACTTTGACGTAGTCTGCGATTCTGCTAACCAGCACCTGCAATGACCACCCTGCACCAACGCGTTGAATGGGCGAGCAAGCGAATGAGTTCTCGGAAGTGGAAATTTGCAAGTAAAACTAACGTTCCAACGCTACTGCATGGATGACGGACGCCGGAAGCCTCGTAACTTCAGCTCGACTTGAGCTTTAATAGCACCATGTCACTTCCTGACACTCGATTTTCCATGCCCACATGGACGAACAAAATTATTGGGTCACGTACGTATGTATACTGTGGATTTTTTTACATTCTCATCACATGCAAAGTATGTAAGAAAGTATTGCAATCCAAAAAAAAATTAGACTCAGATTTTGATGAAAATACATGTTTTGAGTGTCCCAGATTAAAGGAAAGGCATTCACTGATTTCTCTTTATCTGTTTGTCTGTGTGTATTGTCCGAAAACACAATGACTTTAGTAAAAATCTGTGGACTACAGTGAAATTATGATGTGTGCCTTATATATTTAAAATGTAGTTTTGTTATTAAAATCAAATCCAAAATCTTCACTGCGCCTGATACTTTACCTAAAATATGGAAAAATAAAAATAAAATTTTTAATTCATTTTTGGACCACAAGCTGATATCAATGTTATTATGCATCGGCCTGACACATACAGATAGATCTACCAGCAAATGAGCAGTGAACAAAAATTTATGATTCAGTACAGCGAAGAGTTTGTTATTATCTTTTCTATCATTCACATGAAATTGGTGAAATTATCAACTATGAAAAATTGATATTAAGTGGAATATGGATTGTGTTATAGGCCTACTAAATTATTATCACTGATATTTAACTTTTTTCTATAAGAAATCTATTAATAATATTTATATTAAATGCGATGTTTTTAAATTGCTTCAACAGATTTAATGTTATAAACACTCATCAATGTGAAGTTATAAACCCATATACTTTTCTAATTCATTATCAGATGGCAAGCTGATTTGAAAGTTATTATGCTTTCGTCTAAGACATATAAACAGAATTACTAGTAAATTAATAGTGAATAGTGAGCGATTCAGTACAGCGAAAAGTTTATTGTCTTTTCAGTCATCCAAATATAAATTCTCAAATGATTGGTTACGAAAAACTTCTATTAAATAGAATATAGATTGTGTTGCAGGTATATTAAATTATTATTACTCTTACTGGAGGATTTTTATTAAGAAATCTACTAAAAATGTTCACAGTAAATATTATTCTTCAAATAAAAAAAGTATGTAAAGTAGAACCTTGAACATTGCTTCCTCATTATTTTTCGCCATTTACAAAGCTTCCACTATGAGGAAGTATGTGAATGAATTTTGCCTTCCCCATTAAGGAAGCTTTGTAAAAAGCGAAAAATAATGAAAGAGCAATGTGCAAGTCTGTCTAGCTTTGCTTCCTTCTTTTTGTTTGTTTAAAATCATGGTAAAAAGGCTTGTAAACTGTATTTTCTGTGGTAGAATATGCGACTTGAGAATGACGGTGAAGGCCAAAATTCGATATCAAAGATAAAACATCTAGGTTGGATTTTCCGACC
Organism: Ephialtes manifestator; assembly: GCA_963970395.1. Classification (NCBI taxonomy): domain Eukaryota; kingdom Metazoa; phylum Arthropoda; class Insecta; order Hymenoptera; family Ichneumonidae; genus Ephialtes; species Ephialtes manifestator. The sequence goes on from OZ019976.1 coordinate 16,806,840, forward strand.
GGACGTCGGATCTGTGAATTTTGAAATCACAAACGGAAAAAGTCACTTTTTTAATAATCATTAGCTTATTGCAGCGTAACAATAGAGCCATTCCCGTGCGGAAATCTGTTGGGGATAAACTGGTTTGAACCTAGCTAGTTTTTTCTATCAAGGTTTTCTGTAGTGGGACTAGACATAATTTAGCTAGAATGCACTGATAGATAGCATATCTATCTAGGATCTGTCTAGCTTTCATGGCACAGCTTACCTGACTAGAGGCTAGACATAATATATCTAGCATACATGTATAGATGCCCAGGCCATCTAGGATCTATCTAGTTTTCATGGCACAGCTTACCTGACCAGAGGCTGGACATAATATATCTAGCATACACGACAGATACCCAGGCCATCTAGGATCTATCCAGCTTTCATGGCACAGGTTACCTGACCAGAGGCTAGATATAATATATCTAGTATACACGTATAGATGCCGAGGCCATCTAGTGTCAATTGCAGCGAGTTATTATTATGTAGAGTGGCACGTGCATGTTCGTGAAAGATACCAAAAAATACGTTCTAGAGGACTACGATTTTTATTGTGTTTTGTATGACGCGAGAAAATTTATATTTTTTTTGTTTTTTGCGATAGGCCTAATCGAAATATTTGATTATTATTGAAAAAGTGATTACGTGAGTTATTAAATACGTTCTAGAGGACCACGATTTTTTTTTGTTTTGTACGACGCGAAAGAATTTATATTTTTTTGTTTTTTGCGATAGGCCTTTTCGAGATATTTGATTATTAATGAAAAACTGATTACGTACGTTATTAAATAGTGTTCCCTGTTTAAATAGTGTTACACAGCTTCCCTGTCACGTGCTGATGCAATAAATGACGGTTTACATTAATTCTGTTTTTATTTATCCTAGGCTATTTAACCGGTATCTGGGTTCAACAGAGAAATCCGGTCTAGCACCTAGACAATTTTATGCTGTAGGGTTAACCGATTTCCGTACTGGCTAATCACTAGCTAAGTTTACTGGGCGAATTAATAGAATCTTAGCCAGATTTTAGACAGTTTTTCTGTACAACGACTAGACAGCGAGAAATTACACATAGCACTCGGATCTAGCTAGTTTTCCGACCTAGATCTTCTACAGAAAATAAGAAAACTAGTCGATTTCTAGGTGATGGTGAGTTGGAATTTCCACACGAGTTTGAACACTTAATATTGTCATTTAAAGTAAGATAGAAGATATTCAGGTTAAAGCAGCTTATTAATCATGGCTGCTTAAGCTTTACCTATTTGTAATTGGTCATTCAAATACGGCATACAGTAGTGTGTATTTATCGACAGGTTTGTTTATATTACGTATGGGTGACAGTGAAAGTGACAAGAATAATTAATTGGCGGGTCCAGCACAGGACTTCTCTTCAGGAAATTCTGTTGTGACCACAAGCTGCTTCAGTCGACTGTTGAAACGCACGCAAACTCGGTCGTCCCTTTCATTGGACTGGTCAGAGAATTATACACTACAGTGCTATTCCAACCGAACTATCAGTATTAAGCAAGCAGTTCTCTCAAGTAATTAATGTTGTACATTGGAAAGCACACGAGAATGGGGTTCAATGGTAATTAGTCGGAAGGTAATTAGTATAAAGTAAATAACTTGGCAGGAATATAATGTCCATCGTCGTCCGTTTCAGTATAATTCCTCAACAAATAATTTGCACGGGATGTCCCTCACCACATCCCATTTCTTCGACTTGAGCCTTTACTGCATAAAATTTCATATCAAATTTTACGTTTTTAATCGAGTGTTGACGGCTCCTTTCAAATATTATACTAAATTTGCTGATGCAAACTGGTGAATAGACAATTCCGTTCAATGAATGGTTGCGTCTAATCCTCGATGCGGAAGTTTGCTATTTGAGCGATAATTATTTATGACTCTAAGACCCGGTCGTTTGTTGCAGAACATGTAAGCCCTTATGCAAAAGAAGAACAAATCCAGAGATAAGAGGAATGAGTGTCGAGGCGTGCATAAGTAACTGAATGGTTTGTAGGGTGGACGAGCTTGTAAGGCACAAGGCACTGCGATCGTAGCCAAGTAAAGCAAGCCGAACTAAGTAAGTAAGTTGGGATAGGGCAGGCCGCGAGTACCTAAGACACGACGACCGGTACCGGGGACGGACCCGCAGCGTGTCCGCAGCAATTTGCAACTTTTAATAGTTACCTCGGGTTTGTGCCCTCGGGTTGTCTGGTAGCGCTGGGAGGACCGGAAAGCCACGACGCTCCTACTTCCCCTTCGTTCCTTCAACAGCCCCACATCCTAACTCGCCCACCACGAACGCTGCTTCATACTTTATGCAGGGGAGAAAATAAGTTTATATATTGTTGTTTTTAACAGTTAATGCACACGAGCACCACCCCAAAACCCCCTCTGTTTCTCTCCATATTTATATATTAAACAGTGAAGTTTCACCAGACGCAGCAAGCCCTATGTTTCACCCTTTTTCTCTCCCACTGCGCAGTGTGTGGACTTCCTTTTTCGCCACAAAGCCAGCTAGCGCTTACTCTCCCTGCAGCAAGCTAACGTATCTCCGGTACCATACCAACACCAGGACAAGCCTTTTTCTCTGGCTTTCTCATGGCCCGGGCGCTAGCGTTCACCCCGCAACCTCCGACCAGCCAGAGTATTTTCAAGTTTCCACTTAGGACCGAAAGCACTGGGAACGTTCCTGTACGTTGTAACGCTCGCTCGGGGAGTGACGAAAAACCCACTCTTGGCGAAAGGAACTCGTTTCAGTGGTTTACTTCAGGGCCGTCGGGAGGTATTTGCCGATGCTGCTGGAAGCTCTAGCTATTTGTAGATAGGTCTTGATTCATTCTCAGCTCCTGTAGGCGAAGCCTTTTTCGTATTCTCACACTTTCCTACCCCAATCTTTCTAACTGTGTCTCCTCTTATGGACCTAAACCTTGGATCTACGAAATAGCCTTCTCACGAGCGCCATTAACGACGCGATACGAAAACGAGAGGAAAAATATCAGCGGAGCTTGCGGTGTACATGCCGATACGTTTGGCAGGCGCGTTCGGAAGAGTTGCGGGACAAGCGGGGACGGAAAAGTGGAAGGCAGAACGTCGAGGAGTACGGATCGCGGATATAAAAGGTGAGTTATAAGCGCGACCAGCAGCCTACCGGGAAATCGGGCAGAAATTGCGCGGCACTGCACTTTCGACCTCATGGACGACGTACGTTTGCCGGCATGGGCGAGATATTTATTGTCCTATTATCTTGATTGATAACTTCGGAGGGTGGGTGACCTCTGGTAACCACCAACGTCCGGCCAGTGGCTAGTATCTCATATAAGTACGTTTAATGGCGTAAGCCAGTTTCGGGCGGTAGCTGTGGGACTCATGGGGACAGAGATCTGAGGAATGATGGTCTGGACAGTTTTTTGAGAGTGAGAGGTGGAAGGAAACATGTACTGGAGTCTGGGACTGGCGATGTTCATGGCGTCGACCCCAACGACGTTTGCCTCCTTTTTCTGGACGCTATAATAACAGAGCCCTTACTGTGTATGTTCAGGAAGCGACCTGCTTCTTTTCCTCTTCTGGCACTCTCGTCCCTATCCTCTCATTTGCCGACCACATGGCTTGGCCATTAGAGGCTGAGATGTTACTTTATTTCGTTTTTTACCCTGCATCGACCGATATCTCGTAGAGGTATAGCGTGACTGAAGATAATTTTTTTTCAAACCATTTTGCGTCATATCGTTTATTTTTCCTTCTCTCACATATAAACAAGACAAATAGCACTGCTATTTAACAGTTAATCAACTGTTAGATAATGCAGGTGCGGTTATCAACAAGGTTCCAGAACTCTCAATATTACATTTATAAACACCTTAGGGTCAAATTCCAACGAAATATTAGACGACGAAATGAGTTTCGTATTTACGCTGCTATCATTCTCCTGCTTTCTATTTATTTAGTGAAGAAACCGTTAAGGGCCATTTCAGGAAAACTTCGCTGACGATTTTTTTTGTGCCTGGACTTCAAGTAACGTTATCGCCGTTGGTCGTCAAAGTTGGTCGAAACGGCGTGAAATCCCTTGTGCACCCCGGGTTCTGCCAGGGTTGCTCGGAAACAGAGAGGGAGAGAATCCTTCAGGCGGGTGAGAGGGAAGTTTCAAACGTGCGACGGTAAGAAAGGCAGGATCGCGGCGAGTTCCAGCGCTTTTCTGGTGAAACAGCCGTACTGCGGGTGTCGGTCGCCAGTTCCGGTGGTGGTTGCGTGGTACAATATACCAAGCTATACATATAGTATTCTCGATCCTCATCCCTCTTCCTCTTTCCAGCTACCAGTGCAGCTTTACGCGGAAACTCGCCGCGTTACCGTACCACCGAGCTCGCTAACCTATGATATATGATTATGCCGCGTGGTCTCTGCTCGTATCTTATTATGTATTATCCACTGTAGTCCTGCTCCCCCACATCAAACATCTCACACAACCCTCGGACGATTTTTCGTTCGCATCCCACCATACGCTACATGTGGTGTCGCTGCGGTGATCAAAAGTGAACCACAGCAGCAGCAGACGACGTAGTCGCGAACGTTTATCTTTCTCTGTGCCTTCGTAGATCGGTTGATTTAGGAGTGGTTTTTCGTACTCTAATTTTTGCCATGATTCTACTGCGTCACATGGTCAGCAAGGCGAAGAAAGCGTGTGCTTTTGTCGATTATACTGATGACTTTCGGTTTCACTTGTGCACTAAGTAGTTCAGTTTTTTCACGGAAACGGAAAGACTTTTTCTTATTTCTCTGATGTCTGTCGAGTCCAATGTCACCTCGAATTATTTTCAAACTTCTTATTTGAATCTTTTTATTCATGCAAATCTTCCTGTACTATGTGTAGGTACCTATTACAGGAGTACAGTCTTTCGCGAGTATTGTTCGCGGGTAGAGGATTACGAGCACGTTTCTATAAATAATAAAAATGGGTTCCTCGTAAAACGCGAAGGCTGGGCTGGCGTAGCCCGAGGGACAGGACAGAGCGAAGAGAAGTACCTATACGTATAGGTAGAGCTCGAGTAGAGCGGGAAAGCGGTGTCGTTCCAGTGCCCTCGGGTTCGTTCTTTCCTTTTCCCAAGAGTGGCCGAGTCTCCGCAGGAACTTTCAATCCTAATTTGGCCCACTTTGCTCGTTCACTCGTACCCAACGTTCTCTGACTTTTGACCCTTTTCTCTTGCGCACTGACCAGCCCAGAATCCGAGGTCCATCCATTGCCCTTTCGAGCTTTTGGACTTTTAGCTACCCTAGCAGAACAAGTGGCCGGAATATACCGAGTACCATGTCAGTTAGCCCAGGGTTCTACCAAGGCACTGGCGAGGAAAAATTACGATCTCCATCCGTGACTTGTAACGCTTATAATGATCAGACGCTTGTCCGGCTGACTTCTGGCTATATGGCGAGTTTTCCGGTGTAGCGGCTCGCCCACAGAACACAGTATATACAGTATAAACAATACGAAACTATCTATCGTACCGAATCGCTAATATATTATCATTATCAATATTGAAGAAATATTAATTCATTCACGTATATGATCTTTTCTTTGCGTAGCGCCCTTTGAGATATTATCTTTGCAGTATTCGCAATTAAGTTCGTCAGAAACTATCAACCTACATCTTCCAAAGTAACATAAAATATTCTAGCCGCGTAGGTAGAATGATCGAACCGTTTCCATTGAGGATCTAATATTGTGGACTCGAATGTAAAAATATCGCGATATATCTCGCGATGTTAAGAATATTATTTCAACTAGAGCCAATAATATTGCGGAATTGGCGGTCTAGTTGGTATTAAAAACAATATGAAGGCACTAGGCAGATTCTGCTTGCCAGGCAACCTCGTGGCGCCATTTGTAGTATTGAAGTATATATCCGATGAATAACATCGATTAGAGACTATGGTTTTTATAGTGAGCTAGCGAGTATAGCAAACCTTGGATTTAGACAATCCCTTAACAGTTATCCAAATATCAGCATGACAAAGGGTTGTTTGTAAAACCGGGACAATTTCTGCTCAAAGGTAGAAAATATATCCTGCAGAAGCCGGGCTGACCACGCTTACAGTGAACCGCGTGCAAAACAGTTACGCCATAGTTGTTGCGATAGAAGCCGTGCAGGAGAGTATATTATAATCGCTCTGTGAATTCCTGACGAGACACAACAGCCGAGTATGTATGTACGTGCGGCTAAGCCTGTCGAGCGAAAGATGCTCGCACGTAGAGCTCTCGACCCAGGTTACAACATATAGATAACAACGCCTTGACGCTCCCGCCAACTACTCCTTCTCTCTGCGTATATCCTCAGTTCCCTCACCCTCTACTTGTAGTGACGCTCTGAGCGAGAGCACACTACTGGAATGTTCCCTTGAAGTGGCTACTTGCCTCGCGAAACATTTAAAACGCGTGACCCCGAGAAACTGCAACTCCCTTCGCTAACTCCCGCGTTCTATGACAACGCGATATCTACAAGGCAGGAGTTAGGACGCGTGGCTGTCTATGCCCTCGACGTCCTTGCCCTCGTCATTCGTGAGGAAGCGACCGGCTTTCTACCACCCTCGTGTTGAGGAAGCTGTTTATCGAGAATGTCTTAACGTACGACAGCCAACACTGCTACTGCGCTCGGACACCTCACCTTCGTTGTGAATATATTACCTTTCCCATGGTTTTCGCAAGATAACACATTCACACCAGGCTAAATATTTGATGAATTCTACCATATTAATTTCTAAGCATTAGTTCAATATGACGAACCAATAAATTTTGTTTGTTTGTTTTGTGTGTTTAATACAACATACCTACGACGTTTGTATATCATCTAAAAAAATCGGATGTCCACGGATATCCATCTAGCGGACATATCATTCTGTATGAATATATGACGTTCTTACAACGTTGCCATGTTACATAACTGTTACATTACAATCGTTACATACATGTTGCATTACAGTTACAGACTTTCGTTATATAACTGTAACGTAACTACAGCATATAACAGTTACATAACGTAGATGGTTACGATGTTACATATCCACTGTAACATGCATGTTACGTAAATGTTAGAGTCCTGTGCAACGTTTTTACAATGTTGCCACGTTACATAACGGTAACATCGCCTTCCTATCACAAAAGTGACGTCTAAATTGTTACTTGCACGTTGCGTTGCGGTTTCATAGCTTTTGTTATGCAACTGCAACGAAAATATGTCACATAACAGTAACATTACCTGCGTATAACAAATGAAACATCACATATAACTCTTACGTTACATAGCCGCAATATAACGCAAGCGTCACATTGTTGCAATCACATGTAACTTCTAGGTTACATTGCTGTTCAATTATGTGTTTACTGGGCTGCTACTGCGCTCGGACACCTCACCTTCGTTGTGAATATATTACCTTTCCCATGGTTTTCGCAAGATAACACATTCACACCCGGCTAAATATTTGATGAACTCTACCATATTAATTTCTAAGCATTAGTTCAATATGACGAACCAATAAATTTTGTCTGTTTGTTTTGTGTGTTTAATACAACATACCTACAACGTTTGTATATCATCTAAAAAAATCGGACGTTCTTCATACTTTACGATAATTCGTATTATTGTCTAACGCAGTTATTTCCGATTTGGAGCTTCAGCTCTGCCCAATCTACTATTAACGTTGAAATAAAATGGTCATCCAACGAAATGAATGATATGACAGTAGAATAAATTTACATTTCTGTTTTTTGATCTCGTTTTAGGAGTGTAATATGTGAACCGTTATAATGTTAAAAAATAAGAGTTTCTGCTCTGCGAAAACATATGGATTGCAAAGATGATCTTGAGGTTGCGTAAATTTTGTAAAAACAAATAGATGCAGCCGAAAATGTTGTGTTATCACTATGGTCCTGATGCATTTTCTTCTCGGTTATATATTATCTTCTAAGCCCTTTAGAACTCCAGAAGTTGGGTTTGTGATTTTATCTATGTCACTACTATTCCGCAAAGTCCTAAAAGCTTGTGGGTTATATTTCGGTAACGCTCAAAGTAGGTTGACAAGGTTCAGGGATGTTGTAAGGGCTTTGTGTCTTCCTTCCGTTCTTCCATTTTTGTCACTCCCTTTTCCTTTCTCTCACCTATTCTTGCTCTTCGGCATTCCCAACCCGAAAGGTAGATAACACGAATCGTCCGTTTCGTCGACAGTCACGGTTTCTCTAGAAACAGAAGCTTGGGTGTCGGTATTCGGTCTCCCGTAGAATGGTAAAGCCCTAGAAACTCAGCTTCCGCGTACCTGCAGCGCTAGCTGCGTGAAACAACGAATTCTTCGAGTCGATATTTAAATTCCGAGGAGCAGTCTTTGGCAAACGCCGCCTGTCCTCGTTTCGCATTTTCGTCGACTTTCATCCTTCGTCGGCAATTAAATTCTTTCAGTTTCGCAACGGACAGACAACGCTTTTCTCGTACGAGAAGACCTGCACGAAGACCTCTCACACCCTCAGCTTCTTTTTCATTCTTCACTCGTACTTCGCTACTTTGGCGCAGATTACACGATGCTATAAGGCAGCCTTGGAATTCCAATGAATAAAAAAATACGAGACAAACACCGAAGAAACTTCTGAAGACATTTAAAGCTATCAGTGCAAAAGTAGTATGCGCGTTATGCTAATCTCACGATGTAAACTACAGCGCAATAGAAATGAGTATCGATACTGCTCCCAAAGACAGGAGATTCAAGGAAACTAAATTTACATACGATATGATCGCCAGTCTTCTTCTGATCCTATTCTATTTCATGGCATTAAAAAACTGGCTTGAACAATCTATGGCTCAATTTCGGTTATTCTAAGACTATATAATTTATTTTACTTTCGTTTTGTATTTGCATAAATCTCGTTTATCGATAAGCAGAATATAACTTTGAACTGAAATAATTCAGCCTTATAAAGAAAAGGGATACAGTTAATGTCAAAGTGGTAAAAGTGAAACACCAAAACTACTAAAACAAGAAGATACCTGGTTACGCCAGTTTGCAACATACCCCCATAAGCTGGGCATAAGTTGGAACCAGCATAGGAGTTGCCTCAGGGGTAGATAGCCAAGAAGACGAAGAAGACGAAACCGTCGACTGTACGAGTGGGATAGACGAGTAAGGAGGGAAGAGTTGAGGGCTGAAGAGTCGGAGGTGGAGAATTAAATAGAGTGAGCCATGTCGGTGGCTAGGCGTGTTGGTGGAGAGTGAAGTGTGGAGAAAAGGACGGAAAGCAAGGGGTTGCCAAGGCCAGGCATGGAGATAGAAAAGGTAAGTGGAAAGATTCCGGAGGGCAAGAGGTCTCTGGTCTATCCCTAGGGGCTGCTTTGACATCCTAGCAGTAAGTACCGTCCCGCGCACATTCTCACGGCTTGCTTGCGTGTATTTACCTACACACGAGCAACGAAAAGTTCTTGGCTACGGAGAGAAAAGACTCGAAACCAGCACCTCCATAACTGTGTTACTCCACTTGAGGTCGCCCATGTGAACGCATAGGTGAGCCCAAAGAGGGAGAAATAGAGTTTACACGTGTGCGAGAATACAGTTAAGTTACATGTATTCCGTATTGTCGGAAATTCTAACTAAGACTGTGACGACGATAACGGAGAGACAGAAGGGAACTACCATGACTGTGGAAAAGGGTTTCTAAAAATTTTGTTCTTGTTGATACCGAATCATTATTCTGAAATGGATTATAAAGAAATTGCGGAAGCATGAGATTCTGTTTGCAACTTCTTCATTATCGTTATTTTCGGGAAAATTTCGCATCGCGCTCATAGATGGCATCGCTTAGCTACATTATCGGCCACATGTTTCTATCCGTCTGGATCGGCCGCTATTACGGTCGCTCTCTATTTTTTGTACTAGCGTCTTTGAATACACGTTGCCTGCAGACAACAAGGGGTCTCAAAGCGTTTGAATTCCATCGAGTCTACTCATTTATTTATATTACTCGCGACGTTTCGTAACTTTGATAAAAAATGCTAAAGAGAAAATAAGAAGTGAATCTGCGACGGGGATGGAAATCTTGAGTAGATTGCAGGAGGCAGGGGATCCCCAGAAACGTGAATAGGATTGACCTGATTTTCCTATAGTACTTCAGACAAGCTTCTATCCCGCTCTGGGAAGAATAACGTGCAGGCCTTCAGTTATAGTCTGTAAACATCCGTGAAGAGATTTTTCATATAGACTACAAGTAACCGATCGTACAGAGGGGTTGGTGAAGGGTGTTTTGAGTGCGACACCCTTCTCACCGAGAAGAGGAATGATTCACTTAGTAGAGACTTCGACGATGACCCACGGGACTACAGTGACGTTTGGCTCTTGGGGCGCTTTTGGACTTCGATGAAAAAAGCCTTGCCTCGTCTCATAGCAAGGCAGATGTCTAAAGGACAGCGCACCCAAAGAGCCAACAGTCTCGGCACGAGAGGAGGGTGCTCTTTTGCGAATCTTGAAGCAGGGGATGAAAAAAGCAGGCAGATTGATGCGAGAATATAGTCGGCGCTTTTTCAGGCTGCTCAATAAAACACGCGAAAAACAAAGAGCCCTCGTAAAACAACAATTCAAAGTTTTATGCGAGAAAGAGCGTGGGCAGAAAGGACGAAGATAGAGTCTACCCAGATACTCGCGCTGGCCCTGCCTCTGCTATACTTGTCGTTTTTTCTGCTCCACTTCTTCCACGACAAGACCCTCGCGCCACAGTAGTATAGTATGCTTATAATGCAACAGTATCGCAGGGTATATACCTTCGTCCTCGAGACTATTTCACCTTCGGAAACTCGCCCGGGTTTCTTGTACTTTACCATGGAAATTTTTGCTTCGAAAGAATGGTAGAGACCTCACCGTTAAGGTAACGTTCACTCGATATGCCCCCACGAAACCGTTGGAAGAGAAGGCAGGGAACGAAGCATCCTACCACTTTTGTACCCTCCTTGGAAGCTCGTGTACAACTATAAGACGACGGATAAAAGCGGGGCATTAAAACGAAATGCATGGAATCTCCGCCTGCTCTGCGATCTGCCTGCGCGCGTACCAGCCCCGCTCGCCTTTTCTTCATCGTTGGGTATAGCTGTGCCCTGTGCTTTCTATAAGGAGTCTAGAAAGGCTAGGCTAGACAACGGAGTACGTGCTGCAGGGCATCGTGCGAACAGAAGCTTGAACGCAAGTGTGTGCAAGTATAAGAAGTATGATAATATGCGCGTGCTAGGAGTTTCTCTGGCGATCCCTGTATCTGGCAAGCTAGCTAGCTGGCTTGGTTGTAAAATCGGTGATTACCGACCTTTCTCGGGCAAGCTTTCGTTGTTGCAAACGTGCAACGATGGAACGATCCCTAAGCCAGCAAAGAATTTGCTAGCATGGGTAAAGGGTGAGGTGAACCGTGGATATTATCGTGAATATTCTTAGCGATGCTGCTGTTAGAGGCAAAAGATAGCAAAAAAAATAAAAATAGAGTGAGATGAAAGAGGAGAAGTGCAGTCTATGTCGACAGAGTTCAAACCTTCATCAAGAATTTTACAAACTTTGTATACTAGTCGAGGAGAATTTGAGAGGTTTTCTTCCTTGGTGCTAATGCTAAAGCAGCTGCATCAAAAAGAGAAGGAAAGCTGGAGAAAAATAGCCAGAAAACAGGGAAATATCCTCCTGCATGCCTCTTTGTCCTCGTGGAGAGTGACAAGAGAACTCTTTCTCCTATCTGAGATCCCCGAAGACGTATTCTGGCCACGGCTTATGGGAGAATGAACCCAGAGATAACGGGAAACGTCTCGACGGCACCCAAGAATAGAGATTTGATCGTGAACCTGGGCACACACTGAAGAATTCCGCGGGTTTTCCTTGCTCCTCTCTACTTGAATGCCAAACGTTAAATGATAAAAGGAAAAAAAATGCGTTGAAACTCAACCCTATCAGAGCAGCATGTCCTTTATATAGTACGTCACAATGTAATCTACCTTTATTATATTTTTGTTACCAGAGTACCTCGACAGAATTTGTTTCTTCTTTATTCAGACTCTTCTCTTTTTCTGAGTTTGTGGTATGACAATTGACCCCGTATTCACACTTTGCAAATGAATGGAATTTTGTGGAAAAAATTCATTTTCAGTATCACCTGTACTATATTTTTCTGACTATACTTCACCCGGCCCAAGCGTCATCTCCAGCTCATTCGCATTCATTGTTCTTTTATTTCTTATGCTTATTCAACTTCGAGGACGAGTTTTTGGAAAGACAATTTTCCAAGCACTGTTAAAAATCTAAGGCCTGAAACGTGGCTAGTGTGGACTTTTTGTTGGTATTACACATTATAATGTTAGTAGTAATTCTTTTTATGATGTGAAATTAACAAGGACATTTTCGTTCAATTTAATCTCGTGTTAAGTTCAAAATCGACGTCATATTATTTTACGATCGGTGTTATTTTAACACCTGTTCATATCAAATAAGCATTGCTTTAATTACAATCACATATTAATATATGGAATAGTACATTACTATACTAGTGCGGAAAAACTTTTTTCGCGAGTGCGAGTTTACATTATGAGCCGAACGCGAGTTTACATTATGAGCCGAACGAGACTTTCTGTCGAGTATTGAATAAAATTTTATTTCACAAGGTGTGAAAATGAGTGTTTTAGGCACGCGTCGCTTGTCTAATACGTCTGTTATCGCACTCAGTGAAGGAAGAACTCTTTCGTCACATCGAAACTCCATGAAATTACAGATATGCTCATATTCAAACAAAAGAAGTTTTTTCATTTATAATAATGATCTTTATAAAATTACGGAGCCGTGAAAAGTGGCATGAGTACAAGTACACCGAGTACCAAGCGCTTAATGTAGTGAAGGGATAACAATATTTTTGTTCAGTCCTCAAATATTAGCAACATTGAAACATATGTATACTTATATAAGGTCATCCATTTGGCTTCGCTAGCCATCCATATGTTGTTGACTAATAACTTCACAGTATTAATACATATTTTGTACCAACATTTGCCATATTTTGAATGTAAGAATTCTAAAGTATTTCATGTTGCAATATTTACACGTTTTTGAATTTATATTCAAAGATAATAACACTAGCATCTTGTTCAAACATTGAAACTTTTAGATGAGTTACTTAACTCCTTTCATTAGTTTTCAATACTGTTTGGTTCACAACGCTTGTTATTACTATTAAATAGACACATTCCTACCGTAATTCATGACACCATATTTTTAACAATGTAGCTATGACTGCCATTTCGTGTGTGACTATTATCATAGAATAACCCGGGCAGTATTAAACAAAAGGCTGTCTATGGAGCTCTGTGAAAAAGTTGAATAATATGAGATACCCGTAGTCTCGGTATTCCAATTGTCAGAACAGGGAAGGAAACAACTGGACATGAAAAATGAATAGACTTTCATCGACACGGAGTGTGGGAGTTATTCGAAGCCCCTTTTGCTTTTGTCAAAACGTGGGAGAAAAACGAATTTATAGTATGGTGCCCGACGAGGATTCGAATCCCGTCGATCTCGTAAATGCTTCCGCCTACTGTCGACGAGACGAGGACGAAAAAGAAAGAGAATTCGAACTCGGCGAACATACCCCCCCGCCCCTCCCCCTCGTCCACCCACCGTTAATCCCGTAAAATAATAATTCTTCCTTTTTCAGTGCGCGTTCCACTCGGCTGATGGATGGGGCTCGCCTTTGAGTTTTTGTCACGGTTCTCCGCACCCTTTCTATGACTCTCTTTCTCTGGCAGACTCTGTGACACCGGTGGATCTCCCCATGCGCTCGCTTGACAAATCTCGTTTTACGACACGTCCAGTCTCCCCGTTATTATTATTCATCGGGGATGCAAGATAGAGAGAACTGCGACGCCGTTCGTGGATGCACTGTGGAATCTCAAGCAATTCTACAATCGTCGAATATTTACCAGCGACATAAAGTCGTTGCTCGCTTGCTAATATACAATTTACGAGTTGGCCTGCGGTAAAAGATGAGAGAAATGCGAATATATCCGGGCTACTATTAGACGTCTATAGAAATGTACCACCTATCTAGCAAAGTGTTTTCTTCTAACGTGTTTTTCTCATCGAATCGTCCATCGCGGTGTGACAATAGTAATAGTAGCGACCCTAAAGTTGAGTCAGCCCAGCGGCGAAGGAGAGCAGAAATAAATTTCCTATCAAATTTAGGTACTGAGGGTAAGTCGTAAATATACGTACTAAAATCTCTCGTCACGAGTATCGTAGGGTGGCACTGGTTTTTGCGATTTTATGGCCTTACTTTCTTCAACGTTCAACACCCTTACCGTTACAATACGTTAACAGGCCTTGTTTCTAGTAAATACATACAGGTCCCTGTGTATATGCATAAGAGCATGCTGCTGGCGTATGACATCTTACTCCCTTCTCACCGACTATCTTAGGCGTGCAAATTCGGCACGATGCCTTCAACCGTCCGACGTACTTCAAAACTGGCATGTGTAGCGATATATCTTAAGTCGTATCTTGCAAAACAGCTTCCGATATAGTTTACAAGCAAGCGTCCGATATAGTTTACAAGCAAGCGTCCGGTTAGCCCCTTATACAACGCAGTACTTTATGATGGGCATCGCCGCGACCGGCAGATGTTCCATTCCTCAAAGACGAGATCACTCGTAAAACGACGCGTCAATGTGATAAATGCGGAAAACGGAGAACGTGCGCGGAATGACGCTAAAACTAGCCGACAGAAGCCAGCAGACGCAAAGATAGCGTCATACGGCTTCTGCTGATTTTGTCTACCAGTTTTGGCGTCATTGCGAGGAAATATCGACAAAAAACAATAAAATTTTTTATTTCTCTAGATAAAACAGAAAAGTAATCCAAAAAGGTGGTATTTATAACCAGGTCCGACAAAGGAATGGCCGGCGGTCAGGCGACAAATTTTTTTAAATTTTTACTGATTAAAAAATGCAGTCTACGAGAAGAGTTTTAATTACGCCACAAATCGAGGACGTACAAGATAAACGAGATGCATGCTTATAATAAAATTCCAAAATATCTCCATCAGAATGTAAAAAAATGAATAATATAAGATAGAAGGAATATTTTTAATGA
This sequence comes from Ephialtes manifestator, assembly GCA_963970395.1. Lineage (NCBI taxonomy): Eukaryota > Metazoa > Arthropoda > Insecta > Hymenoptera > Ichneumonidae > Ephialtes > Ephialtes manifestator. Next base: position 16,821,999 of record OZ019976.1, read on the forward strand.
AGAAATTAATCAAATTGACTTACGTGAACTAGATGCCCTACTTCGTAAAGATGAATCTGAAGTTTCCTAACGGTATGTTTCTGTGTATAGAAAGTTAAAAAGAACGAAACCCATTTTTTTTTAACACATTGATGAAATCTAATCATATATTCTAACGAAATAATTTTTTAATCGCTTCAATATGAGAGGCAGTTGAATCAACAATATTTGGTGATTATCGATTTTATTAAATTTTAACTACCACTCGCATCGTAATTAACAACTTCATTACATGATGGTGACAAATAATTTAAGATAATCGCGAAATGGTTCAGACTTCAGGGAAAAAGATAACGCAGTGTTCAAAAAAATATGCTGAGTGACAAGACATCACAAGCCACAGGCAGGTTAAGCCTTCGTTTGTAATATAGTTACACGCTTACATTGTAGAATACACTTGCTATGCGCAAGTGAACTAGCTAGTGCGCAATCTCGCGGCGTGTGTGAGTGACTCTATATATGTGTCGAGGAACGCGAGGGGACAGAATTATGAGCTTCGCATGCATTATTACACAACGTCGACCAGAGTTCGGGGGTGTATCTGGCTACGTGAGAGTTTTACGGGAAATATTTTCATGCGGGGTCATGCATCCCCCTCTTCTGCAGCTATCGATGTACCGAACATCGGCAAAATTTAGGTACATCACAAATGGGTAAAAATAGCATTTTCAAATGCTCTTCGGATCGAATAAATTTGTGGAAAATTTCTTAATATTACAGAATAAAGAAAGATCTGTGTAGGTAGACTTCATAGTAGACCTGGTATCGACATCTCTTTACATTTTTTTAAAATGCCGTGGCCCTTATGCCTCCGATCTCTCACGTGGAATAATTTGAAATCTAGAAATATGGTTAAGCAACGGTTTAGCAAAGAATATGCGACCGCCTCAGGCTGAGCAGAGGGTAAAGTCGTACTCAGAAAACGCTATAACAAGCTGGCTTCTGTTATTGCCGGGAGACAAGCCGAATCGAGCTTTTTGATTCAGACCAGTGCAGCATGGAACAAAAAAAGCTCAAAAAGCTTATAGCCGCGAGCGCATCAACGGTGTTCCGAGTGGTACGCAGTTCTCAACTTCTAGAATTCAGTTCTGAATAGAATGTATAGTACATATGCAGGCGCGTGGCCTTTTTCTGGGTATCATGATTGGTCCAGCTTGGAGGCTGCGCGACTAGGCAGCGTTTGATATTGGCCAGCACGCCAGAAGACAACCGAAGCCCGGTGCTCTGCCATTGGCGGGGGGCGGAGCTAGCCAAAGCTCCGGCAAAAGCTCACTCGCAAACTATATACATACATATATCTATCTTATATCTCTCGTTCACCTCTGCTTTCACTAGTTCGCTCTGCTTTTCCATCTCGCTCTGGTGGTGCGCGAGTAGCTCACCCCGCGTACTCCCGACACTCGCTCTTTCACCGTCGCCCCTGCATCCCACTGTTGTACCGGTATCTCGAGAGCGAACGTGAATATTCCCGGACGCGCTTCCGAACACGCCGCACCACTCAGCACCGACCAATGCGAAAGAGTATCCCGAGGCTTACTATATCAGGCCCGAACAGAGAGCATGCAAAGCGGATGCACCTCTACGAGGTCCTCTATGTGGGTCACGAGCGTGTTAACGAACTTAAAAAAAAACGATTTCCACTAAGCTCGAGTGAACGGGGCTCTTTTTCCAACTGTTGTTTGATATGGATAACGCTTGGGCCATTTCGTGTCTCAGTGCAAAGTTATACGGCTAATTTCATGTTGTTGTTCTGCCTAAATAGTGTCTACTAAAATCCCACGTCATTTGAATTGTATGCTACGAACAAAGAGAATAAATGTAAATGTTTCACTGCAGTAGCCTATCTTGGTATAAAAGTACCGTTTCTCAGAAATATCAGAGATGAATATCTGCCTAGTAGAGCAGACATTTTTCATAGTGCAAAAACATTGGATATGCATACATAGAAGAGGTAAAATAAAGCAGATAAGACAAAAATATTGCCTGAAGCGAAATGTTTTCAGTGTTTGCAGCTTTTATTCGATGATCGGAAAACATTTCATATTGGAGACACAGTCAATAACTAGAATTTAACGAGGAAAAAATTAATGGCGAATGTCATTATTATTAATATATTCTACTAATTATTTCCTCTTTCAGTCATTCAAAGGCGTTGCCTGATATAGACCGAAGTTATGCACGCACTTTTTTCATTTGCGGGAGAATTTTTTTCAAACCCGGAGATTGTCACACAAACTCTCATGAAACTTAAATATCTTGTCGAAATAAAAAAAAAGAAAATCTCTTGAAGCTGCTAGGAATGAAGAACCACGCATGTATCAGCCCGAGTGCCGAGAGTCGGCAAGGCAAAGGAGATTTTAATAAATATATCAGCAGCTGAGGCTTCTCACGAGGTTCCATCTCCCGGGGGTGAGATTTCAGCCCCCAGCGCAAGGCCATGCACTGCGCACCAACCCCCACTCGCCCTCGGAGCATGCTTAAGATAATGAAGCGCTTTAATAATTTATCGCGAGTGAGACTCTGAGTTTATATATGTATATGAGTACATGAGATCTGTGCCTATCCCGCCTCCTGTCGCTATACCTACTTTGTCGTCTCCAGGGCGTCCACGATACCCGAGAGCACGTCTTCACTACTGTAGACTACACTTTGGCAATTTCAACGCCCCGCGAGATTCTGAAGAACATCGGGATTTTATAACAAAACGACTAGACCGAGAATAGATGATTTTTTTAAACTACAAAATAAATAAAATTATAAATTTCATGGGTTTTAATAATATGTTAAGGGGAGGGAGTCAGGTAAAAAAAATTGATTTTGGAAATTCAATATCATCCAAATCCTATTGCATATAAAAATGCCCAACGCACTATATTGTTGGTACTCGATGAAAGGATTTTTTACTGCCGTCTGACTTGCGTATGCTTTTCAATATTATCTTAAGCAAAGTTCTTAGGTTTTCCATTCTGCGCATGATTCAGATCAAACTACTAGGCAGATTGGAATGGTTGACATCTCATTTTCTTGTTCATGAAAAGATACACCGGCTAAATGGAACAAACTATTTTTTTTCATTCTGAAAGCAAAGTTAATCACTGATTTAGAAAATAGCATAAGATTTATTTATTAATAATTATGTCACTTAAAAAATATTACTTTTTATTAACGTTTGCTCCATTTAGCCGGTGTATCTTTTCATGAAGAAAAAAATGAGACGTCAACCATTCCTATCTGCCTGGTAGTTTGATCTGAATCATGCGCAGAATGGAAAACCTAAGAACTTTGCTTAAGATAATATTGAAAAAGCATATGCAAGTCGGACGACAGTAAAAAATCCTTTCATCGAGTACCAACAATATAGTGCATTGGCCATTTTTATATGCAATAGGATTTCGATGATATTGAATTTCCAAAATCAATTTTTTTTACCTGACTGCCTCCCCTTAAGTCTTAATATATGTAAGTATCAATCAGAAATTATCCACACTAAAGGAATATTTTGCATTCACTGATTCTGATAACATAATTGTTATAAAATAAGTATAGTAAAGATTTATCCTGTCCATTTTTGTTAAGACCGCACCCTGAAACTGCCTATTCAAATTACCACCATTATTTTGTAATGTCCATCTGTTATTCATCGCGAATTTGAAAAAATAATTTTGTTTTCATAATTAGAACCAACAATTTCTTTATTCCGACCTTTCAACCTACAGAGTTTTGTACTATTTGCACACGTTGAACTAGACATTCTTTAAAAACCTACTTGTTTTTTCACAGAAAACACGGTTTTTGTATTCGTATGGAATCAGAACGCCGCAATTATTTAACAAAATCGATTGATTTTTGTAGCATTTAAAAATGTAATCACAAATAAATGTCCTGCAATGTTTACATCCGTCAACTGTCAGAAGTATATAAACTACATCGAAGCATGAATTATTTCGTATTTTTGCTTGGCGTTAAAAAATGTAGTATTCTTTCTTCGCAATTTTTCTATATTTAATCATGAAGAAGAAACGAAGTTCTGGAATCTCAAAGACATAAGAACCATTTCCACCATGAGATTTCGTTAAAATATCGACTTTTCTTCATTTAAATATATCTAAATGTATAAAAAAATATTTGAATACTTTTTTTTTCAGAAGTTTATACTAAGCTACACGAATATTTTTTTCCAGAAATTATGAATATGAAGGTTGATTTATTAAACAAATGCACAAATATGCGAAGGTGATATATTAAATGTCATCAACTCGGAATAATACCAAAACTCGTTTTACATATGAAAATTATACGATTATACGATTACCATGTTTCTGTTAATATTAACACATTTATAATTATACATTGTTCACTTATCCACTTCATTATAATTGTAACGTATTCTGCACGATAATCGGATATCGACCAATTGCATTAACAAATTAATAAACCCTCGCAAACTGTCACATACATTCTGCGGTTAATTTAGACTGAGCCAGTTGTACGTCACTGCGTTGCTAGGTGAGATAGGTTACAAACTAACGCCACCTAGTGGAGTAGAGAGTAAGTGAGTGCCGTTAGTTTGTAACCTATTTCACCTAGACATTCATTTCTCTTATCAGGAATGCGAATTTTTTTGGGAGTAATGCCAAAAATGTCCCGTGAACGGAGAAAAATAATTTTGTTGTTGCAGCTAGTCTTAGTTTGCTAGGTCTATTTTGCTGCAATAGCCTTTGATTTAACTCATGCAGCAGCTAATTTGGTCTCTCGGCAAATAAGCGTTAGTTGCGGAAACGAAAAATGCATCTCCCAGATGATTTGCGGACGAAACTAATGATTTATTGGTGGAACTTATACATTTTGCTGGAAAAACAAATTAGTAAAAAGGGCTTCGCGCCGTTAGCAACTGAATATTTTGTGAAGCGACGGCGTTTCATTTATCGAAATATATATGCATATAAACAAACAGTTGCTACTACCACAAAAAAAGTTTGGCACCCGAGCGAATTCGTTTAAATTGCTAGCGTAACCAATCGAAGAAAGTTCCACCAGCAAATGAGCTGCTGCAAAAAAGGCGGGTTGCGCATCCTAACACGTTATATTCAGCGCCATAGTTCTGTCGCGATCTATTTTCAATACTGCTTTGTTAGTGCGAAGTTCGTTCATGCCCAGTTCGCATCGTCAGTATATTCTGTCTTGACAGTGGATTTACCAAAAGCGCCGGGATCCTTGCGATCTTTCTTCAAAACGTGGGGCATTAGTGAAGAAGTTATACAAAGACGTTCTAAGTGTAAGCTGTTTAAAAATTTCGAAGCTCAAAATGACAGCTGCAGAAACGACGCGTTTCATGAAACTATTCGGGGTGATCATAGGGGATTTAGTTTCGGAAAGTAATCCGTATTGGAAAATTTACGTGTCATTGCGTGAAATACTCGACGTCACCTATGCTAAACGATTGCCGAAAAATGTTAGTTCTCTGTTGCGAGTACTAATACAAGAACATCTTGAACTGTATGTCAAATTAGATGGTCCATTCCTGAAGTCCAAACATCACATTCTCACGAGCGCGTTTGCGCTCTTAGGAAATCAGTATTGCTGCAACATCAGTATTGCTGCAAGTTGTTTGTGCTACCAGAAAAATACTTCTGCTGCAACAGCTGCTGCTTGCACTGCCAGCAAACTAATTTTGATGCAACAGCAAATTGTTTGCGCTGCCAGCAAACTGCTTTTGCTGCAATAGCAAACTACTTTTGCTGCAACAGCAAACTACTTTTGCTGCAATAGCAAACTGCTTGCGCTTCCAGAAACTGCTTGAGCTTCCAGCAAACTACTTTTGCTGCAACAGCAAACTGTTTGCTCTGCCAAAAAACTACAATGGCTGCAACCGCAAACTTCTATTACTGCAATAGAAAATTGGTATTGCTACTGTAGCAAATCAGATGCAGCAAATAAATATTTCTGTAAGAGCAAGTACTTTTGCTGTCACTATATTTGCTAATAATTTTTGCTGCGGTAACTAATCTCATGCTGCTGTAACCAACTATTTTTCTACGTGTGGTTTATTCACGGGATGGCTAAATTTTATTCCTTATAAGCGCTGTACGCGACTAAGTCCAAATTTTGCCACTGTATTCGATATTTAGAGGCATTTTTTCTGTGCGTTGTGCTAACGGAACTCAGATCAATAGATTATTTACTGTTGGTATAAAAACTGTTTGGTCAGATGGTCATAAAACGCTGGAGTACGAGCTTTCACAGAGAGTACAGCGCAGAGTACGACAATCTTGATTCTGTTGATGCTGCGCCCTTCAGCGATGGTGCACCGTTGTTGTGACCGTTCTGTCGACATCAACCGCGCGTCGATTCCCGTAACAAGCACTGACGACCGAATGTGTCGTAAACTGGTGCCAGCGGAAAATAATAAAAATCTGTAATTAGCGGAGTTTACGGTCGAGAGCTATGGAGAAAAAAAAACCAATATTTTACGAATTTCACGAGTACACATTGCCTGCGATATTGTGTATTGGACTCCACTGAAGGAACTAAGGTAAACAGGGAAGAAGCCCGTCACCATATACCGATTTACCTAGCGTTTTTACGAACAACCTATCAAGAGTCGCTGTAGCGACTCGACGCCAAGTTATTAATGTTGCCTTCACATTTATATATATCTCTGTTATTTTTTCGTGTAGATAATGGGAGATTAAAAGAAAAATGTAACGAGGCCACCTAGCTACACCTTTCGTGGTGGTCATCTGTCATGACAGAAATGGTTGCCGTCAATTCGTCACTCTCGCAACTCCCGACAAAGGAATATCAAAGCACGTCTGATATCCTACTTGATCCCGGGGAACATGCCGATGCTGGAGAGTCATGGCTCTTGGTATCTATCAGAGGTACTGCCACTACTGATATTCCAACCCCTCTACCCCTCTCCTTCCTTCGCATAGGATACTACATACGGTGCGTCCGATCGGATACAAACATCTCCTCGAGTAGCACCCCGACATGTGGATGACGCGAGTGAGTGAGCGAGTAAAGCGAACTTGCAAGCGAAGGATCGGTAATCCGTTTCAAGGCTGACAAGCTTCGAGCTTTGCTTCGCAAAGGCCGAACTGACAGAGCTTTCATCCCCTTGGCTGCTTCGTTTATGCCACTACGATAATGCTATACTCCATTTTACTCCACGTTACGACTCTCGTGATAGCATACTGGCTCATGTTGTAGGGACTCTCTCGGGTGCTGAGTAATAACGTGCACGCACGAGTTGTTGCCCCTCACCTCCATCCTTTTTACTATATTTCTTTCTCATTCTTATATGTATATACAGTTCTTATACATATAGTACCTGCTATGAGGCAGAAGACGTGATGAAGGTGTGGGTAAATGACGCGGCGGTAAAAAGCTCCACTCTTTCAGACGACGACTATCGCGAGTAAGAAGTTACCTGAGTTACCGTGACTACTTTGAATATCAACATCGTCGTCTCGCGTATTATATACTATGATATAGGGTATGTGCAAGAGAAGTGTATACGGTATGACGGAGGTCGATTGTGCCTATTATAATATCGCCGCCCGTGTACACGTCCCACCCACAGCGTACGCTGTATTATAACTACCAGTAATAAGTATATACTATGAGCATGAAATGTACCACCATAGGTAGCCGAGTGCACTACGAAGCAGAGCACAACAGGCTCGAGGGCTTCAAGAACTCTCGGCCCACCCTTGAGTGCCGGGAATTTTATTTTCCCTCGTTTAAAGGCCGCTTTATCGGTAATGTTTTAATCGAAGCCGTATTACACTCACCTTTCACCGTGCTGACGTGTACGCTCAACGCCAGCGCGAAATCTCGACTTCTGTTTCGCCGTGCCCCAGTGAACCTCAGCGGGAAAAAATTGTCATCACGCAAGCTATGTGACCAACCGCACGGAAAATGCAAAATCAGTGAAATTGCGATCCCACCTTATTCACGCAGCGCCCAACACAGATGTTTCGGAATTTTTGTAATTTGAATATAAAATTCATTCATACTATCCACGTTAGAATATTTAATCTATGATGAATCATCGATCAACAAAGTATAAAAATGCCACCTAACTTACACTTTGTATGTGACGGTTTATTTATACCGCATATTTAAACTTTCTCCACTCTTTATAAAAAATATTGAACAAATCGTAGTTAATTTGTTACGTATATTTTTATGCTATTTTAATAATCACAGCTAATTTTTTCTTATTAACTTCATATAACAAAAAACTCATCTCTAATTTTGAAATGCAACAGAATGCCTAGATTTACAGAATTTCGATAGTTTTGTGTGGCTATAATCATATTTAAAATTACACCATAATAATTTGTCAAGGACGCGTTTTTAAATTTGAGTTCAAGCTACGAGCCGCACTCGCAAGGCGGCGCGTGCGATGTTCGCGCCTCACTTCACATCTCTCTTTCGATTGGTGGTATTATGGTCGGCACTTCGATAGTTTGACAAGTCGGATTTATATTTGAATTATTCATTTCTCATAAGTTTCGAATCCTATGGCGTGTATGAGGCCTCCGCAGGATTTTGAATTCGTATAAAATGCTATGCGAGTGATAAAAACTATAATACGATGAGTGTATGAGTGTTTATAGTCTAACATCATGACTGTGAATAACCTCAAATATTGTTTTTCTTGCAATTTTCACTTTCCTTTTAATCTAACATATGGTGTGAATATTCATATTATATTTCTCATTGAAAACTGCCCAAGATCATTGATAGTAGTTCTTTTGTTTAGTGAATGTGTAACACAATCCATGTTTCAGGCAATATAAATTTTCCACAACATACAGTTGCAAGTCTTAAGGGAGTGATTGAAAAAACCACAAAATCTTCTCTGTATTAAATCTCTTGTTGTTCATTGCTCATTTCCTAGTGTCTGTATGTATCATACCAAAGCATAATAACTTTTATATTAGCTTGCGGTCCAAAAATAAATAAATAAATTAATTTTTTTATTGACTATTTCAGGTAAAGTATCAGAAGCAGTGAAGATTTTGGATTGGATTTCAATACCAAAACTACATTTTATATGCAAAAGGCACACATTAAATTTCATTGCGGTCCATAGATTTTTTCAGAAATTATTGTACTTTCGGACACAGCCAGACAAACAGACAGACAGAAATTAGTGAATGTGAAAATAATAATCACAATTATATCTTTATTTGGAGTTGATGTTGCGAGTATGTGCACAAGTGCCGATGTAACAAAAATTCAGTTTCCGACTCTTCTTAATCCTGATCAAATATCCATACGTCTGTTATTCTTGGCCGGGTACGAAGGAACCGAAAGAATGAAGACGCGGGCATTTCAGAAGTACGGGTGCATGAAGTGACTTTTGCATGAGTGGCAAGTCTGGCATTGCCACCATACCGATGTGATACACCGTCGTGGGCGAGTTAATGGTGCAGAGCCGGTCGAATATGTACGAAGATTGCGCGGCTACAGATGTAGAGTACTGCATGTGTTACCAAAGGGATAGAGGAAGAGGGTATATGCTGTAGTGAACACTTTGCGTATGTAATGTAACGTGACGAATATTTTGTCATGCCTCCATGACAAAATATAAGTGGGTTACCACGTGCAAGAAGCAGCTTCTCAGTGTCTAATAGTAAAACCGGAAATATACGTGACTAATAGTCATGCAGATCTTCAGATCATTTATCAGTGGTATTTAACGTCTGCAAAAAAATTATAGGATTGTTTTTACGGATACATATATGCAAATCTTAATAACTGGCTTCGCAGCCTGAAAACGCAGAGAATAAGAAAAACAAATGCAATTAATCTAGCTGTTGTAAAAGGTGACCTAGAGACGTGAGTAAACGATCCGATGTGATCGTTCTAAATAATATTATCCTACAAATTCAGCTGTTGAAAATAAATTAGCTACAATTAGTAAGTACGATCAGATGCCGTTCAAACGACCCACCAGCTCTAGAATGGCCTCTCAGTAACAACTGCTCTACCATACTATATATTTCTGCGTTATTTTGTTGTCTGCTTTACCGTCAGGCACTTAACCCAATTAGTACGTTGTGACTATACGTTCCAACAGTATAGCAAAATTCTATAGTGTCGTGTGGCAGACCGTAGGCATAGTGTACTTTCTCAATACTAAACGCGACAAAACACTTATGTGGAAAGTACGTATATGCCATGCAGTGTATGCAGCCGGTCCGTGGCTTACTCTGGTTAGGCAGCGGCAGTTCCAACGCTCGCAGGTACAGAGAGCGGGGAGGGCGGGAGATAATCTCGGTATAAAAGCGTCGACAAAGACGAGGCAAGGGGTCGGTAGCCATAGCGCGTAAGCTTTTCCCCACCCTCAAAGCACGATCTCCCATCCCCGACTCCTGTATATACACTGGCATTAATTTAATTAATTTCAAAAGTCGCACACGCGTGGCTACAATTACCAAAATTAAATTATAATAAGCTGCACGACCTGCTCTCTCACCTCGCCTCCCCCTCCCCCCTCCCTCCTCTCTCTCTCTCTCACAGACACACACACTGAATCGCTCTCCATCTCTTTGTCTCGCTCATGTGTGTATGACGGCCAAGCCTGAATCCTGAGAAGCCTAGTGGCACATAGCGACCGTACGGATGTACTAGATGTACAGATAGTACTAGTTTGTTTATTTTTATCCTACGCCCACCAGATAAGCGCCCATGGAAAATAAATATAAACCAGTGATATGAAAAAATACATCAATCTCATTTGAGATGCGCACGTCGTCATGATCTCGGCTTAAAATTCTGAATTTAAGATTGATATTATATCTGTGTGGAAGCATTTATTGACTGTTTTTGTCAGTTTTCTAAGGTTGGATTTCGCTTTGAGATATTTTGGAGATGTCCTGGTTGAGTACAGAGTTTAAACATCTGAATTGCCTAGGGAGGCGTATAGTTCACGCCTTTCAACAAACTTATGCAATCCTCAAAAGCAGCCGAAAAAAAGAAGAAGGATTTCGTGCCGCCCCACGAAAAAAAAGTATAAAAATAGTTTTTAAAAAATATTCAAATCATCTCTTAAAAAAGTCATGGCACACCGAAGTCGAAAGACTGAGGCCGCTTTTCAAGTTTTCCGATTGGTTGGGTTGGCTGTTTCAGAGCCAACTTCAGTCCGTTGAGGCCGCCGCTGCAAAATCGCGTATGCCGCGCATCTTGAACTGTCGCTTTCGCGTTTCTGCAATGGCCTATACGTAAGAAGATTTTACACAGCTTCTGCAATTTTTTGAGATTCCAGTTTTAAATTTGTTTCACAAGTGGACTGGATATTCGTGGCTTCATATAATTATTTTGTGGGATGAAATAGGAACGCTGTCCATTAGACATCAGCTTTGAGGAATGTCTAATAAAGCTGCCGTTTTATAGTATCTGAAATCGGTGGAGATTGGTAGAGCAGTCTTAAAGAGGATATGTAATAATTATATCAAAAGTTGTCATGAAAGTAGTGTTATTCTGAGTACCTGCTATTTTGGATAGACATATATGCTGTTTCTTCAGGATCATTTTAGCTAAAAAACAAAGACGCAAAGTCACCAAAGCGGAGCACGCGCGGAGTGCGGGCGTTGTTGCTTGTAGTGTAAAACATCAAAGGTTTTGGTGGTATGTCGTATTGGATTATCAGATACTGTATTAATATTCTGTTGTATTGTCGAAGAGTATTACGTATTAAGCAAGTATCAAAATCACTCTTGCCAAAAATTTAAAAAATAATTCGCGGCTACTTCTGATAGAAGATATCGAGATCAAGGGATCCTGCTATGAAATAAGGACTATTTTGTGTTAAATTCATTAAGGCACCGCTTGCATTCGATTATCAGCGGGTTTACTTCGAGTTATAACTCAGCCATTTGTAGCGTTGTAACGAATCTTTGCTTTCTCAGGTCCTTTCAACTCCGTGAACCAAGCAGAGAACAGAATAGGTCATTATTACACTATAAGCGCCTGAGATATATTTTGTAATAATGCTGCATGTATATGGAAAAATAAATTGAACAAATGTGTAACAAGCGTATAATTGCGGTTAGAATAACCGAATTATTAGTTCACACAACCAATAAACTTAGTTGGTGGAAAGTATTTTCGATCATACTCAAAAATAAAACACAATGCTTAAATGTTCTTTCTCTGTGATGAAATTTTTATTGAATTATCTTATATTTGTGAAATTTCGTAATAATTATATTTAAACTTGTATCATCACACGGAGAAAAAAATTTGTTTGAAAGAATTAAATTAGCATACCTTCATTCAAATGTATTTGTCGTTAGGACAACCAAATGTTTCGTATCTTCAATATACATTAGATTTAGTTGTGTAAATTGTATTTGCGGTAACCAAAATATATGTTATACCAACTAAAAATTCGGTTGAACGGTTCAAACATTTTTTTCAGTGCAGACATAACCGATTGACTATCATCGATATTGACGATTGTAATTGACTCTTCACTTTACGACTGCGGTTTAAAGAACTGACAAGTTCGAAGAAAGAGGCACTAAAAGAAGTGTTGAAAGCTTCGCTCTCCAAGACTTAGTATATTGTGAACGCTATTTGGGATCTGGATTCGTGCCAGATATTAGGGTGAAGCGAAACCTTCACGAGTGAGAAAGGGGTAGATCTAATATGGTGCTCATGACGGGTAAGAGTGAAACCGCACGTGTGTAAGTTTTGAGTTTTCGCTTTATCTTATAGGCGAAAACCTCATTCCACTTTGTACCACGTGACATCTGATGTGCTCTCTCTCTCGTGCAATCCCTATCTATATGTCTATCTCTGTCGTGCACTGAGAGTGTACGTTTCGCCGCGATCTAAGGGTGTGGGAGGTGGGGGAACACTCATCCTCCATGCATCGAACTTTAGAAACAAACTTTTCCGTAGTACCCTAAGGGAATTCAATAAAATTTGATCAGCATATTGTAAAACGTGAATTATTGGGGTAAAATTACCGCAGTGATTAAAATCAAAAATAAAAGAATACAGATTCTTTACCTGCAGTTCGTTCTAATGTAAAAATAAGTTTCGAAATTATTTTACACAGTAAATAACAAAACGTGAAACCATAAACGAACATAAAAACACGCAATTCATTTGTTTTTATTACATTTTAGGAAAGATTAGCTAGAAAAGCTATGATACGAATACATTATTATTGATTCGAAAAAAACCCACGTGACGTAACGGAAAACTTCGAAATTTCCCAAGATGCGCTGACATTCTGTTTCAGTACCGAAACCTTCTAGCAGCAATAGTGTACACGTCATAGAGTTTCATGTGCTCATAATTATTATTATACTATGATAATAAGGAAAAAAATATAAAAGTCTTGTGGTGTGAAAAAGATGTTATGGACAGAAATAAATATAAATTCCCCAGCGTCTAGGTCAGGAGTTGTTTTTTTGAGAATTTCTGCAAACGTCGAAGCGGCGAAGTAATTCTACGATGGTCAAATTCTGATGCCGAAAATAGATTGTATCCGAATAACCTTATTTACGAGGTATTGTAGACTAACAATTTTGCAAATTGCCAAAGTTCAACCTTGTTGCTTATGCAAGCGTTGAATCTTGCAAGCTTGGTAGAATTTTTCCTAAATCATGATGCTATTTTTCTACTGTCAATTCAGCTTCGAGTCACGCGCATTGTCTGTGAGACAGGCTTGTCTGGCTTCCAGCAATAGGAGGGAGAACTACCAGGGCAGTACTCATTCCTAAGGCCGCAACCCTGCACTACGATGTTCTCCAATGTTTCGTTTCCCCTTAATGCTCCCTCGAATTTCTCGGAGCCAGACACGTACCCTACATACGTAAACGTGTCATCGCTAGGGAAAGAGACTTGCTCACCCTGCAGGGACCTCGCTGTCGTCGACAAGTTTGCAAGTATTATAGCGAACCCCCGACCTCTCATTTTCTCGTAGCAATGTCTCGTGGTTTTGCTACCCTTTTCTCCTAACCTCTCTGAATTCATATGAACGCGCGGACGCGTGCTCCGCGTTAATTGGGGATTTGCTCAACACGTCACCCCTTTTTTGACACGCTTTATACGGAAGAACTAGAAGACTTTCACGCAGAGTTACGCAACCTATTCCACATTTAGATTCACGACAATATTTCATTACGTAACACTCAATGATCCATAAACTTAATTATTTTTATGGCTGACATCCTTCTGCTATTTTCTATTTAAGAAACATATACCATTTTTCAAACATCCTTTTCATAGAATTTTGTTTGTAAACCTCTTTGTCCACTATTTTCCCATGTGAATATTATTCTCTCATTAGTGCATAAGAGTGTATAATGTATGTATTAACGTAGTAGACAGGGCCAACGTTACAGAGTACTTTGAAAGATTTGCATTCCACGAACCGGAGATGAATATACCTGCTCTCACCCGATTCGTATTACAAACGTCCCCAGGAAACGCGAGAGGACCCTAAGGGGGTTGGCACCAGTAGAGCGCCAGAAAAAGTCAGAAACGAAAGACGAGTAGCAGACAGATAGACGACAAAAGAGTGAAGAGAGGATCGAAAAAGGCAAAAGGAGTAAGAGAGTGATGAAGAGTGGGTGAGTGTTATGTTTTATGCGCGGCATAACGTACCTGGATTAGCATAGTACACGACTGCGGAACCTCCGTCGGTGAGGGAGTCTCGTTGCGCCAGCTACTGGCTCCCACCTTTTTCTCCTTGCCCTCAAATGCCGCCACCATTCTCTCTTACCAATTCGCTAGAATCCACCAAAAATTTTCAGCGCCCGGTGTACCTAATATTTGTCTAATTTTACAATTACAAAATCGGTACTTTTGAACCTGCGGAATTTTAACAGCATTTAAAATATTTCACCGTGAATAAGACATTTTATTTAGATCAACACTTATGTTCATACCTTCAAACTAAACTTCAAACCTCGGTATTAAAATTTTTATTAGCATACTGTGACTTTTACAGATTATCGTCAATGAAATAACTTGCAATTTTCGATATAAGAACTCGTGCCATTTTATTAGTTTCGTGAATGCTATTAGAAGTGGTGCATGGATAGAAATTATATGACCATTACAATATCATTTAAAATAAAATTAGGTTGGATTTTCCAATCGGAAGTGGAATCTGTGAATTCTATAATCAGAGACGGAAAAAAGTCAGTTCTTCAAAAATCATCGTACTTTTCGGTACTTTCTGAGGTACAATATGCCACTTGAGAACGATAGTGAAGTCCAAAAATCGATATATTGAGGAAAAAAAATAATTATGTTGGATTTTCAGACCGAAAGTCGGATCTGTGAATTCTGAAATCAGAAACGGAAAAAGTCCCAATGTTTAAAATCACCAGCAGCGGATTCGCGGTTCTAGCGCTAATCATTGGGCCTCGATATTAAAATTTTCTTAGCGTACTGTGACTTTTACATATTGTCGGGGATGAAATAACTTGCATTTTCCCCGAGTTAAAATTTAAACTCTCTCTACATCTTTCGTTGAATTAAAATGGGTAAAATATGCTACTTTTAGAAGTTTATATAAGGGTCTAAGCACCACATCTCACTCTGTACAACCTAATTGGAGGTCCAAACATAAGAATTTCAGTCTACAGTAGACTTCGTTTACTCCATTCGGGTAATGTCTGCCATTTTCGGAGGTTTTGACGAGTGTCAAAGAAATGGAGGAACCTCCGTTTACCCCGCGGGACTGCTACATTTAGGTTTTACAGAGAGTCTAATTTCCAACTCGGGTCGATATAAAAACTCGTGCCATTTTATTAGTCTCGTGAACTGCTATTAGAAGTTGTGCATGGTTAGAAATTAAACTACCATTACAATATCATATTTAATCTGTAAATTGCAGTGATGAATTAGCATTACAGTTCATATTTATGAAACGGAGTTCATAATTTGAAGCTAACCCTTCTTCGCAATAAACCTCAAGACCTATGATGCGAATATTAAAATCGTGCTGGTCATGACAACCAACCTAAGAAGCTCTCGCGTCATTGACCGTTCGGTGTCTCCGGAAAAACATTTTTTTTTTGGTGCAATCCATCTAGAATATCTTGTCCCCATTGTCACTAGCCTATCCCACTATCTTCTTTCATTTCTAATTATAATTTCCTATTGCCTAACACAAATCACGATCTCGCGGTGTGTCAACTTTAGAACTGTCAAAATGAACAACATGCCTGAAGCTGTTCATCGACGAGTATCAACTTGACTCTGTACGACAGCCATTTACGGAATGAATCAAATGACAACAATATTTATATCGAAAATACGAGATATTTTACCCACTGATTTTTTTAAAAAGTGGCTAGGCTAATCACACGCGCTGGCGCGCGTGCCTAAAAGTCTTTTGCGCTGCTGCGCTCTTATAAAGTTTTAAAAGGTTACGGACGCTGCAGCGCCCCGCCTCTTATGTCAAATTTGACATCAAACTGTACTTGCTGCCACTGACTTTCCTAGCAACCAATCACAGGACGAATAAAAGGACAACAATGGATTCGATAAAATATCGTTACTCATGAACTTATTAGGGGTGGATAAAATATCATTACTCATGAACTTATTAAGGGTGGATAAAATATCGTTACTCATGAAGTTATTAGGGGTGGATAAAATATCGTTACTCATGAACTTATTAGGGGTGGATTATTAGGGGTGGATTCACTGTTTAGTTCCCGAGATATTAACAGCCGATCTTGGGTTATTGAACGTTACTGTTGGTAAGTTGGTGAGACCGTCAACGATTTACATCGTACAAACAGATGCTTGAAAAATGTATGAAAATATTATCCATTCAAAAATGTATTAATGACAAGGGAGGGCTGTCGCTCGCCACCGGGCCTATCCCCTCGGGCCTAGCGCTCCAACCTCCTGAAATATCAAAGAATTGTTATGGGGTGCAACGTTTTCCAACGTTTCGAAGTGTTACATATAACCAAACTAATACATTAAGATGAGGTCGTATCTTCAAGTTACTATAACTATTTTACTACTATTACTATAATGATTTTACTATTTTCTGTAAAGAAGCTGTAAAAATTTCTTTGGCCATTTTATACATGAACTCAATACAAAGTTTATAACCGTGTTCTCGGAAAAAAAATGACTTTTAATCGTTGTTTCTTCGGCTTTGTGGGACAATTCGTAAATATAGAGCTAGTAGTCCTCTTCGAGGTAGAGAGACGTAGTCACTGTGAGATCCAGATTAATGTTAATACATACGGGATAAAAAACTGATGGCTTGGTCGAGTTTGCTTACTGCGTCGTCCACCTTTGCCTGTGGCTAGAGGTAGTATCGTTTCAAAACTTTCGCGTGGGTTTCGTACGTCGTTATTGTTCTTGAACGAAGAGTAAGGGTGAAAAAAATACGAAGGAAAAAGAAATACAAAAACGACCAACAACAGTTCTGGTGGCAGGGAGAAAGTGCGGGCGAAAAGAGGAGGCAATCCGCGACCGGAAATTTAAAAACTTGCGCAAATACTAGTTTCTGAGGGGGGGAACTGCGGAGTATGGAAGGAAAGGAAAGTGAAGAGTTTGTGCTCTCCTTATAAGCGTACTGAGAACTACAGGCCGTGTGGAAATTCGAAGAGAGAAACCCACTAGCGTATTGCATTACGAGTGAGAAGGACGAGGAAAAAAGTGTGTCGAAAGAGTGTATCGCGTTTGAACGCTCGACAGGATACAATGGGAATTCGACTCAGTCCAGTAGCTCCTTTCGTGTCGCTTATCCTCAAGATTTTTACCCATTTGCAATGAGAAAAGATCAATCAATCTTTAGTGTGGAATTTTTTTCGGTTCATAGGCATTTAGAATATAAACAGCACTTTAAGAAAAGTAATGAAAACTAGAATATAAAATCTGTTAATGGAAAATGTAATAACTTGGCGGTGTACCAATTTTTTTTATGCCCCAATTTATACAGTATGAATAATCTACTCATAGTCATTATTCTGATCCTACTGTGGGGATTTATGACGGCGCAATGATGAGATATTCCCTAGTATAGATATGTTATATAAAAATATTGAAATCAAAGTATTTTTCTATGATTAAACTATATTTTTTATAAGTATGAAATGAGTATAATTGGAGTATGATTTCACCCAAAACGATATTCTCCTCATACTTCCCATTTTAATACTATTCTAATACTCAGATCATACTATTTATTTACGCGGGAAGGCCTCAATAGCCACAATTATAGCCCGTGGGCACAAGGATATATTAACGGCATAGATATTCCGAATCTAATCCACAGCCGCTCTCTTAGGATCGCAAACTTGGTTTTACTTTATATTATTCATGATTCATTGTGTTGCAATTTTTTAATATTTTTTTGCTTGTTTATCGATTTTGTATTTTGACAAGAAAATCTTAATGTAACACTCCACTTTGATTTGCGCACTCTCACTCAGTCGATACGGTGACCGCGGTCGATCTACATGTGTAATTATAAACGCAGAACACAAAGTGTAGGAAAGTCTTCTGACGGTAATGAAAATTTTGAGTTACTTCTGTCTTTTACGGCAGAGATTAAAAAATCTGTGATTTTCCAATGTTATTCTTTTTTTATTCTTTTATCTTAAGTGAAGATATCAGGATTCGGAAATCACGTGGGAGCGCGGTTAAATTTTGGCATATTCGTAATCTGCTAGTGGTAGAGATTTTAAAATTCTTTTTGTAATCGAAGAAGACTCATATGTCATCTACTACCAATAAACAGTACTACAGTTGACTCTTGATTTAATCGCGTGGTTATATGGAGCGTCCGATGAATAAGCATAGGAACTCTCTATATAGTCGCGCGATTATACCAAGAGCCAACTGCAGCGGAGAACAAATTTGCATGAAGAAAAAAGATTTTGTGAGTTGAGACAACGAATAAGTGGTTATAGTCCCAACTCACAAATGCGTGGTTATATGGAATAACGAAAAGTAAGTCTGTGCAACCACTTTTGGAGTGTGCCCCCCTCATTTTTTTCTCCGTGTGACTGAAATACAGCAAAATGGATATTGATCGTAACTATTGGAACACCAAAAATTTTCGTCAGTCCGATATCGAACATTATTTTATGTAATTCTGGTTGATTAATCTGTGACACAAATCTTCTTTTTAGTATATCAACTGCGGTACTATATATAGTTGTTTATCACTTTTTCCCTTTTCCATACACGTTAAATCCAAGATGATGCCCTGCCCATCCATGTGGATTTTATATTTGCTGTTAAATTCTGTTACATACTTAGACGCGATGATCATATTAATTACGGAGTTACGTCATAAAGCTGCATTTCTCTTCGCTGTACGGAAAATCGAGCCCGCGGCTAAGCAAGCGCTTTACTATGAGGAGCTTAATTGGCTGTAGGACGTCGAACATTGCACCGACATTATATGCCGCACGTACAACACGGAATGGAAACCCTGGGGCCCTGGCACATCTTCTAATAACATTTCGGCGTATATGTGTGTACATTTTTGTTTTTGTATTATTTTTGTTGTGATTATATGTTTATTGCACGCATATTCGTGGATCAGATTTTACGCTTTGTCTTTTTTTTATCCGCAACTTTTCTCTGGTCGATCTTCGGAAAGTCTGGGCGCACGCAACTCGGGATTAATGAAAGCGACAAGCTTGACGCGAAGAGAAAAGCGAGAAGTATAAACGAACGAGAGCGAAATACTTGGTGGG